>WEKY01023741.1:0-87431 GCA_013390045.1 Picathartes gymnocephalus
AGAAGAGGTGGTAAATGGATATGCACTGTTCTGCTCAAGTACTGCCACCCCTTCTGCCATGCAGAAGATGGACAGGGAACGACCCTCACCTGTTTGAGACAAGGCACAGGCACTAGTGGTGAATATGCCTGTACTCAATTCTAAAAGTTCTGCAGATTTTTGAAATTATAACTATGCATTCAAAAAGGATTCACTCCACCTTGCTCACTATACTTATGTTCAGTTTGTTTGCCTGTATATATTATTCGAAATAAAAAAGCTGATTTTACAAGAATTCCCTGAATTTCTGCTGCAGCCAGAAGTGAAACACAGCAAACCATGTAAAACAACGTAAAATTACAATTAAAAGACTAAATTAGATTTCCTGGAGATGATGGATGGACCTTGCATGCAAAAAGTCAGAACTGTTAACTAAAGACATATTTATGAAATAAAACTGTATTACACTTTATTTCCTCCTCAACTTCTTAGCCTATAAATAATTCTCAGGTTTTAATTGCTTTTATTGTCATAATTTTTACAACAGTCTTGGGTTTCCTTGTTGAGCTGTCTTTAAGGCCTATGTCCAGCTAAGGGATGGTTAGGGCCTGGGTGTCAGGATTCCTGTTTCTCCCCCCTCCCCTGCAGATGATTTTGAAATTTCAGTTCATTTTTTCACATTAATATGTATCCCAGTTAACTAACAACATTATAATAATAAATTATAAAAAGCATGGATTCTAACCACTTTGTCCTCCTTTGGGAAAGCATCCAAGGAAGCAGAATAAAAAGAGAAAAGAAAAAAAGAAGAGATAAAGAATAAAATAGGCAAGTATTAATAGACAGATTTCAAAGAAATGCAATTCTAATAACTCTCTACGAAGAGATAAAAACATAAAATTAAGAAAAAAAGAAAGAGCTTTAAATAAAAAGATGACATTACTGCATATGTTGAAAACATGTTTTCCCACCATGACCCACAGAAGCATAAACAATATAAGAAACAAAATGCAAGTTACAAATGAAATTACACTCTTCCATTTCTGTGACTTGAAATAGTGGGTGAAAAATGGTTAAAATATATATTCAATTTTCTTTTCTGAACAAAGTTAAGCTGTATCACATGCACTCATTAATAAATAATGTAATATATCAAAGTAAACTATATTTTCAGAGACTTGCTCTAATGATACCACCTACAGGTGATACAATGTAATGCATCTATTTTTACTAATATAATAATCCATGCAAATTTTTATTCAATTCACCTATACAGTTTTTCTTCAAAATGTGAATTTAATTTAATGGACTCACAAGTACATCGACGCTATGGAAAACTTCTAAAATAACCATGAAATGCATCTTTTTGAGGGGTTACTGTTGGTTTACATGAAATTTCAGAAGGCCTATTCAGTTGATGTCCATCTTAAAGAAAAGGCCACAAACTAGTTCCCTTGTGAACATGATTATCTGCTATAAAATCTGTGTTCACTTTTAAGTAAATTTGTGTTGACACCAAGAGCACCAATAAATTTACCCTACAAAAGCCTGGCATCTTAAAGCCATATGAGAAAGTTACCTCATGTCATGACAGGTAACAAAAATAAAAAGAGATGTGTGAAATGTTTTGTAATACACCATAGTCCTTGATGACCAGCTAAAAATAATCACTGGATAACAATACTCAAATTTAGATCCTACTGCTCATGTACAAGCAAGTGGCCAGAGGCTTGGAAGGGACTGACCAGAGGGCACTCTTTTATATTGTTTGGTTTAGTGGAAAGCTACTGCAGCTAACTCATGCAGATCAGAGAGAAAACGATTCAGCTCACCTGCCAGAAAGTAAGATACTTAATCCAGATTAATCTGAAGTTTTATTCTTTAAATATTTTTAAATAAATTGGCACTTTTCCTGTGCCAATTCCTGCTAAGCAAAGTGTTTTTATTTTCTAACTAAAAAATTGACTGATTTCATGTAAAAGAAATCTACAAATGTTTATTAAAAGCTCTATGAAACTAAAAAATGTAATATTAAATAAGGCTTCAATAAAAATTTATTTATGTGGAGTTGCACCTGAGCAAAAAGGTTTCTTCTTTCATTCTATGAAAAACAAGTGTGTTTTCTTCAAGCTGTCACTCTGTAGAACTAGACACTATTATTCTTTTGCTTTAATTAACTCTTTGATTCCCAAGTACCTTGGCAATCGTTAAATACATTGTTTTACTTGTATGATTTTACAGAGATTTACTTGTATGATACACACCTCATAATGAAGCAATGAATGAAACACTTAAGTAAAATGAAGCATGAAATGCCAAACTTAAGGTGAACAATCTGCAGCATGACAATGTCAAGGAGGCTTTTTCTTAAGAGTACACGTCAGAAGACTTACATTGTTTGATCGCAGAGAGACACGACCTCCACATCGAGCACAGAACTTGGTCCGGCAATAAGAGCATAAATGGCCACAGCCATCTGCAAACTTTGTTTTATGACAGATTCCACATGTTGGAGCATCATCCTTGTGCTCTCCCTGGTAACGGCGGGCTTCTTCCCCTATCTTTCTTACTTGCTCTTTATAGCTTTCAAATTGTTGATGCAACCTCCTGCATAGATGAGAAAAAAGTTTATATAGCACGAATAGGAGGAAAGACTACTTCTCTGTATTTCTCTCAGTTTGCAACTCTACCTAATATTCTGGGCCTGTTCACAATACTACATGTACCTCATATCAAATACACACTGCACACGGAAGACTGTATAGGGCAATCTAAAGGAAAAAAAATAATAGACATCTTTATTCTTGAAGGTTTACTTCCAAAATTTCTAGCAAATCATTTTACTTGACCAGAAGTTGATATCATGCATATACTGAACAAAATTGCCTGCCATGTACTGAATAAAAGAAATAATTGTGTGATCAAATTTGCATCTTTTTAACCAACTGAATTTATACACCAGGTGTAATCAAAATATGTAAATCAATCTCCAGTTCCAGTGCTTTCCAAATCTAGATTACTAACACATATAACAAATATTTCAAAACATGGTCTACAATCACACTGACCTTACAAGAATATGAGAACAATTTTTTATTTCAAATTTATATATTAACAACTTGTTGTGTTTTCTCTTGTTAAGTATGAGAGATTACTTAAGGTTCGCTTAGCTGCAGGAGTACATAGAAGCATTAGCAGGTACAGAGGTTCCTACGATGAAGACTGGTGTTCAAAGAAGCAGAAATTTTCCAGCTGCCCCAAATGACAAACACACCGACCCTATGCCCACCATCTGGCTAAGCATGTTGCTACACAACAGACGCCCCTCCTAATCACAGCTCAGGGAAGAGAACACAGCCCTCTGGCCTTCACTCCCCCTTCTTTAACTCAGGAATAATAATAATTATTATTAAATGCTTAGTGATAAAATCTTTCTTATTATTACTATATTTTCCCTGAGGAAAAAATGTTCTCCTGTTTGTTTCTATGAAACCTTCTAGGCAAAGATGACCTTTCAGAGGGAAACTATCTAAAGGTCTGGGCATTTCCAAAAGGGGCAGTCCAGATGGTCTCCCAAACCTGGCTGCATACTGCAACTGCTTCTTAGGCACCAATTTCAACACTCACCAGATATCTCTCAGTGGCCTAACGCATGAACTTGAACCTGAGTCAACCGAAAACTAATTCTCCTCCAAAAAAGTAAAAAAGAAAAAATTATTTTCCCATTTTGCTTCTGGAGACCTGGGAGGAATGTAGGACATGAGCTCGCAAGGCCAGAAATTAAAGGGACCACCTAAAGAGCTGGATCATCCTATTTAAAGCAGCAGCAAACTCATTTGCCATGAAGCTTCATCTACTTCACCCAGAAGCTTAATTTAAAAGGATAGGTTAACTATCTTACTAGTCATCAAATCACACAAGAAACATTTCTGTAGGTGCACCAGGACAGCACCACAATTCCTGACCTTTACTGTCATGAGCTTGGGCAAAGACCTTAGACGGTCTAAGGAGGAGAGTCCAGAAGGGCAAAATTTAGTTTTTGCACTGTGCTATGTAGAATCCAGGCTTTTCCAGATGTTGCTTCAAATCTACATCTTCGTGGATAACATTTAAAGATCATGAGCAGCTACACAGATTATGAATAGAAACAGGGAATCTTGAGTTTAATAAATGGAAACAGTAGGTGTTTTATCTATAGAGGTCTTGGTGATAACCTCTATCTCTGCTCCCTGCTTTGAGCTACCTAATTCCTTAATTAGCACTGAAGCTCACACCATTTAACCAGTGTATATTTAGTGACACAATTCCATGTTTCTGGAGGCTTTTGTGTGCGTGAGTGTGTGTGGGTGTGGGGGGATGTGTGTGTGTACGGTGAACTTGTCTGGAGTTTTAAGACGTAAGTACTACGTGTTCTTTGTATGAAATACTTTTTTGGTGAAGTGGATATTTTTACTTTAACATGATATTCAAGCCTAAAAAATGACAATTCAACCTCACTCAGAGGAATTGTGGCAAAATACACATAATTCAGTTGGACAGGAACATTATTGCTTGTAAATACATAAATCAACCAGCTCTCACACTAAAACCAGTAACTTCACACAGGCACATTCTAGTGAGAATGCACCAACAGCAAAAGCTAAGCAGCCAAATAATCTATTCTCCCTAACTACAAACATGATACATCATACTTAATGCTTTATGCAAATAAAAAGCTTGGCAGGAGCAGCAAGGGGGTTTGTTTTGTTTTATTTTTTTACTAACCTGCTTTAAAAAACATTGCAGTATTGAGTAAGATGACAAAAGTAGGTCAAAGACAGGCAAAATACTGGAGAAACTTAATACTTTTGGCCATATAACTGGATTACACATATGAATTAACTTATCTTACACAGCTGCTCACTTATAATGCATAAAAACAACTGAAGATATTCAGGAATTTTTACAATAATCAGCTTAAAGAACGCAATTAAATAATGGAGAGGTCTGTAGGTAAATTTCTTATTACATCAAATATTCTATTAAAAAATGAAACCATGGAAACTAAATTCAGTTCTCCTGCACTAAAGTAAAACCAAAAGCCCTGGCTGTTCACTAACGTGGAAAGGGAAGATAACAGCTAGCACTGCCCCTCTTCCTGTTCTTTTCCAATTAGACCGTCTACATCTGAATTTTTTCTATCTCATACGAAGCTTAGGAAGAGTATTAATACCATTATGTTTTGTCTTTCTGTGTGCACCAAGGGGTAGATGAACATGCTAGTAACTGGGCAAAACTTAAGTGAGAGATGAAAGTTCTTTATAAAGAAGTATCACTTGTTTATAGATTTGTTAATTTCTGCATCCATGTAAGACACATTTTACTACGAGGGGTTTGAAACCTTTATCTTGCATGTCATACACCGCGCTACTGAGGAAATACTGACATTTTATCTACAGCAAGAATGGAATTGGAGAAAATGACTGCACATTTCTCAGAGCAGAAAGAATCTTACCCAGCTCACAACAGGTCTGGTTCAATTAGCTCTTTTTTTAACCACCTTTCCTACCTTTTTGAGGAAAAAGCTGTATCTCTGTATCTCTGGCTATTCTATAATTGCGGCAGCAAATCCCTCTCAATAGTTTTGCCATATATAGAAGTATATTAAATATTAGGAAAGTAATAAAATGCAGATGGTTGGTTTTGATTTTCTCCTTAACTTCCAGGCTATTGAGCACATTTTCATCAGATGCAAGGAAAATTTAAATCTATTAAATATTCCTTAATGTAGACAAGCACCTAAAGGTTAGAGTAAAGACTTAATAACAGTATATGATATAATGGCTTGGCAGACCCTTGAGGCAGATACCAATTCAATCCCCTCTAACAGAAAGAGCACCCAGACTACTGTGTAAGACAGATATATGCATATATCCATATGATTTTTCATCATGCACCCAAACATTTATCTGGTTCTGCTACTGTAGCAAAGAGCAACTTGCAGGATGAGCTTATTCTGAGGTATTATTGCAGTACTTCACTTGTGCAGCCCTCCCACCACTCTGAACAAAGGAGTTGTATTCACAGGAGCTGACGTGGATGGGGAGGGTGCTGCTGTTTCACTCACAGGCATGGCATGTATGCATGACAAAAAAAGATCCCACTATGGGAGAATCTTTGGGCACATCACATCTATGACTAAACCACATTCTTCTGCTGCTAAAATACTGCAAGAGATGGAGCCACTGGGAGAGGGATATCTGCCTTGGGACTTTACCGCAGCTATGAGAGGTCAGCATCACCACCCACAGTGCACAAAAACCAATGCACACTTTGCATGTCCACAGGGAAAGACTTAGCCCGTTCATTTTTACAATATACATATAACTCAACATGTGTTTAGGTTACTAGTGGGTTTTTTTCTCCAAAAAACCATGATGGCTTCTTCCTCCCTTTTTTTTCTCAAAGGCATTTCACAAAAATCCCTGCTTCAGCTGTGTTATACATGTACCATATTTTCATTTGAATATTCAGTATTTTACTTTGACAGTGTAAGCTAGTAAAAAAATTACTGATAGGCAATTCTTCAAAGCTTTACTCACATATACTTAGCAAAAACTGTTAGCCTTGGAGAACACTTGTGATAAATACCTTACATAACTTAAACCTTTCAGACAGCTCACTGATATCATTAGGAGGAAAAACAATGAACACGGAAGCCATTTATAACATTGACTGATCAAAAAATGTTGCATCAAGCCACAGAGAAATCGTTGTTTATGTTGTTGGGTTCTTTGGAGCTGGACCAAGATGTATATTTATATTCTTATTACTGAGTTTCTTATTATTTTGATTATTGAAATTACAATCCAAGACTGTAATTTTTTTAACAGATTATATTATTGCTTCTTTTCCTGTTTGAAATTCATGTATTAAATTCTATTTTGCTATTTTAAATACCTACCTAAAATATTTGCACATATACGATGAAGAGTAGAAAGCTTCAAAATAGTGCATTTGCATATTTATGCTTTGTCTGCACAGATTTTATAAAAATTTTATAAAGATTTGTGTCTTTCATGCAGTTACATTTTACATGACTTTAAATGTAGCATGAAATTGTATTTTGTACTTCCTTAGAAATCCAGTAGATGGCAATGCAGAACGCATTTTCACTCTCCCAGCTCAACTCAAACGCTTCAGTCGAAATTAAACACCTGATGTAATGTTATAAAAATATTATGCCCTGTCATGAGTTCATGTTAGTAGAAAAAGTGCTGCCTTCTAAGTGACATAGCCTTAAGTAACTATCCACCAGCAGCTACTGCATGTCTGAAAAAAACCTTAGTAAAATATACTATTTTGCCCTGTTCACCCACGCCACACAAACACACCATCACATAGAGCTCAGACAAGTTTTTCCATAAGATAAGCGGGCGTTTTACCAAGCTCTGCTCTTGGCATTCTTTTTTTATGATAAATAAATAACTAAAAATGCAAACAGCAATATTTCATAAGCCCACGAAGGCAGCAGCTATAGCTAAAAACCTGTTGGTGGTCCTTAAGCAGCTACGTTGAAGCTGTGACCTGAAAAACGCTGTTCAGCTGCTCCCTAAAGCTGGAAGTGCCTCAGTCTCACCGGATGCCTTGCTGGTCTGCCAGCACTCACGGAGGTGCTTCCAGAGGGAGCAGGTGGCACCTGGCTTTGGCCTCAGCCCCACCAGCACCTCAGCTGGGAAAAGCTGTCAACTTGTCACAGGTTTTGGGAATACACACTTTAAACAACCAAGTCAACACAGGCAATTTTAGCAAGTCCCTGTGGATAGTTTTATCTGAATAAAGGGAAATGGGGGGTTTATAGGGAATCTAGCATGTGTTGTCTAGAACAGCTGAAGCTGAGTGGAGAAGTCTAGATATATTTTCTGGTTACTTCATTAATCTTCACATGACATATAAATCCATTATTAAAGTTTATACCCTCTGTACAGGTAGGACAACTTAAAGTTGAATAGTAAGCAACATATCCCAAGTTCTTGATGTAGCAATGTTACTGTGTTAGCCTCTTTGAAGCCCAGGATATTTTTAAACGTTTGGGGGTGTGCTGCTTTTTCAGTATGGGCAAGACTTGGTTTGGTTATTTTCTAAAGATGAAATAACTGCTGGATGTACTCATATTGCAAAATATTGGACTTCTGTGAATTTGGATGTTAATATTTCTATATTAATGCTATTACTCTACTTGTTTATTCAGTGTGAACTGCTGTTTTAAGAACCAAAGGCAAGTATGACATGGTTTCCATTGGCTGTGAAACAGGTAGCAAATATGATTAATCAACTGATCTGTAGAGTTAAAAAAGGCCATGTTTCTGTAAAAGAAATACAAGCACTAATCAAAGGACTTCAAATGGTAGAGTGAGAGGCTTCTATATCCATATTTTCTCCTGCACATACTGACTGCTTCTAGTCCCTTTGCTGTTTCCTACTGTCCAACTTCTCACTTTTCCATGACTTTACTTACCACACATTTGACCTTTCCCTAATCACATTTCCTGTAAGTCTTGTCTCTCACTCCTACACATCTTTTAAGAAATACTTCAAAACAATTATTATATACGACATGTATTATAGTATGTTCTATATCCTATAATAAAAACAACAAATTTTCCTCAAAATTTCAGATTTTACTTGGCCTGAAGCTTTCTTCATTCTCCCCTGTTCACTCAACACACAACTATGGATCAACTCCATCTCCTCTCAACTTGGTGTTCATCTGCCATGAGATTTATCACCTCACCAGTAACCACATGAATCCTGCTGGGCATCAGCCCTTTCTTCTCCACATGCAAAGATCTCTTCTTCCTTCCTGTTTTATTGGTGCAAACACAAATCTCACCATGCTTGTAACTCACAGGTCTGTGTCTCTACCTCGTATTTGTCTCTTTCCCTTCAAACTGAAGTGTTTGGCATAGATACTGACTCCTGTCAAGGGTGACAACAAACTTCATAAACTGAAATAAAAATTTCCATCTACCTCCAGCACAACTTACTGCCCTCTCCATTCTGTTTTGCACTTAGGACCAATAACCACTGTGCTACACACTGGACTCAGACCTACTTAGACCTCCACCTAAACTGTTGTATAAGTTGTTGGGGACAAATTTTGTGAATTAAAACCAAACCAAAACCAAAACCAAACAAACTAACAAAAAAAACCACACACCCAAAAACCCCCCACAACCCAAAACAACAAAAAAAAAATCCACTAAAGTTTAGCTAATTTCATATCTGTCCATCTTAAACATTCAGCTATCACCAGCTAATCCCTCAATTCCTTTTCCTGCCAGTGCAAGCCTGTCAGTCTGATAGTCTAATCACAGTTCTGCAACAAATATAATTTAATTTATTTTACCTCTCTCTTTGTATTCCTCTGATGAACCTGCTTTTCTACTGCATAAAACATAAATGGCTTTTCTTCACCTTCAAAGACTTTGACAGCCTATTTCCCTCCTGCCTATGATTTCTCATTCAGTACTGAGATGCTCCTGCTCAAGTTAAACTTTCAAGCAAGAATCACAGAATGGTCTGGGTTGGAAGGGACCTTAAAGATCACCTAGTTCCAAGTCCCCTGCCATGGGCAGGGACACCTTAGACTAGAACAGGCTGCTCAAAGTCCCATCCAATCTGGTCTTTGACGACTTCCCTTTGTTGCCTCTAGCATGGGAGTATTAGCAACACCACCATTACCACATTATTCTCCTTAAAACTCTCCTTCACCCTGACGCCTGCAAAGATCTGGACAAAAATTAGATATGTCAAAAGTATTTTTATTTAACAGGCCAGGCAATACAGACTCTCCTGTCTGTTCTTATTACTCTATTATTTGCCTAATACTTACACCCTGTTGCCCCTGTGGCAATGATCACCTTTTTTTCTACCTATGTGAAAATCCCCACTCAGAAGGGTTATAGTCCATGACAAGAGCTTCCAGGCAATATGGTAACACCTATCTCTCAACATGATTCAGAAATACATGAAGTTAATTTTTAAAACTTATTTTAATCATGTAATGATTCTACTAATTTACTTTTTGCTTTCCAGCCCTCAGGCAATATACTTATAGTTTTCCCCATGTCCATGAGGGACAACACATTTTTAATCACTGTTAGTATTTTCCTATAGGTCTGTGACACCAGTTCAGGAGCAGCAAAACCAAAAAACATTTTATTATGAGAATCATGACACAATTCAGACTTGGCCAAGACAAAAGTTTCACTTACAGACCTCACACAGGAACTCAGACTCAGCCACCACCACTGGAAAGTTTTTCACATGTAGTAGATACTTTTGCCCTCTATATAAGTTGTCTTAATTCCAATTCCATCCTATCATCTATTATCAAGCACACACTACCTGGCAGCATCCTCATAAGCCTGTAAAGGCTGTTGCAAAGAAGTCCCACACCTTGTCTAGAAAGTGTCTCTGCTCATCACATCAGAGCAGAGACACACCAGCAAAGTGGTGTGGGCTGCAGCTTTATTCCCAGGGCTCTTATCTGGTGCCTTTTCACCACCAGGAACAGTCATTTTCAAGTTAACATTTTACTTGGGGCAGGTTTTCTGCAAGCATATAAATGAGCTCATTAAATAACTTGTATAAAATGCAATTTTTCATCTTCCTGGAAGATTTCCTAATGTAGATTATTGGAAAACTTTATTTTCATATACTTCTATTTGTTGGGGTTTTTTTAAATAACTACAGCCCACAAGCAGACTTTTTCCTTACACAACTGAAGAACTGTGAGTCAAAAATGTGCAGTATCTACAATAAGGAATTTACATTCCAGCTTCCCACAGTTCCTCCCAAATGACCGATATACTTTCTGGGGTAAAAATGAGAAACAAGAGAATGAAGCAAATAACACGTAATAGTACTAAAAAAGGCATAGCTGAGGAATTCAGAAAGAAACTGTGCATGTCTTGTATTAAAAACCTTTTACATGTTGAGATATATTTAGAACAGAAGGAATCAGTGCCTTCTGCTCAAACTCAATTGACAAGGTGACAGATTGAAGGGAGCCAGTGGAAGGGTGGTGACAACATCCCACAGAGTGTCAGTGCCTCTTCCTTTGGTCTTAACCAGCATGGCCATTCTTACACACCTCTTACCTCTGAGGGCAACCTCACCAGTATCAGTCATCCCACGTAACCACCACAGCTCTGCTGCATTTTCCTGCTTAATTTCTTCAGCACTCAGCTCTCCTAACACAGACGGCGCAGCAGGAGAGCAGCTGGTTTGCTCTGAAGAGTTGTCACCAATTCCAAGCGAGAAAGTTCAAAAAGTTTCATGAGTTCGTACAGAGCTGTTAGCTGCCTGAACTTTACCAAATGCAGCACTTAAAAAGTTACAGGAACGTCACTATGTTACAGTCCCACTCTTACTACAGCATTAAAACACACACACAGGCCAAGCATTGTCTACCTAATAAACTCAGGACCTATAAGCATATTCAGCTTTTTAAAGATTGCTGAAACTACTCACGCAACAAAACTGCAAAGGTAAATGGCTACATTATTTTATTTGCCATTATTCATGCAATACCTGTTGCTGAAAAACCAGCCATAATGACCAGGGGACAGCAACACCCATGCAACCACACAGTCAACCAGCCCAGGAAACTCAACTGGGTTAGACACGACCAGAAAAAAGAAAATCTGACCCCACACAGTTGCATAAAGGTCTATGGATGAAATTTTAAAAAAAAAATTTAAAAATAATTTAAAAAAAAAAAACAGAATCAGAAAGTGAGAAAGAGGGTTTGACTGCAGAAGTGTGAGCTTGAGCATCTCTTTTAACTGTACAAAGTCAAACCTGGGCCTTTTAAGAAATAAAGTTCTAGCATAGCACAAGGCACTAATATTGCTTGTATGTGACATTATCACGAATATGTGTCTCTTAGAAAAAAGGCTTTTCCCACTCAAAATCAAAATAACATGATTTGCTATAAAGATTGTTTTAAAACGGAATTTGATTTTCTACAGAGATTGCTTTAAAACTGAATTCCAATTCTAAAAAAATTGTCAGCTTAATAGTCTCCATAAGATCCACTGTATAAAGAGGCCTGAGACATTTTCTCCTGTCTACCCACATTATCAAACCACAACAACGTGACCATCTTCCAGGATCTCTTCAATTCACAACACTCTTACAATTTAACTCTACTAAACTGGGAAGTAAGATCAAGATTCCTCTTTTCCCAGCTATTTCAGAGACAAACATCTATTTACCAATGAATTTTATATACCTATAGATAGACAGATAGATAGATAGATAGATAGATAGATATAGATATAGATAGATATATGGAGGGGTTGTTTGTTTTTTTATAAATAAATTAGTTTTATGCAAGGCTTACTTAAATTATGAAATCAGGACTTACTCTGACACGAAGAAAAGACAGATAAAAATACTAAAGGCAATTAATTAAGGTTAATTTGCCTTTGTTCTTTCAGTGAAATATTTTCATTCTCTGTGTTTTCTTTATATAGCATAACAGAAAACTGTTTTAGTGCAGGTGTATGGCAGAAAACAAAGATTACAGAGACACCCAGCTATGCCAGTACCATATGTGACATTACAGGGCATATCCTTTTACATTACTGCATTCGCAGATATAAATAATTTTCATGCATGGTTACTTATTTAAAAAAACAAGCCCTTAAATATGTTAGACACAAGCTTCTCTTATAACAAACTTCTAAAAAGTTGGAAAGTTCCTTAAAATTTTTCCTTATCAACTGATTAAGTCATGTCTTCATTTTCCTCATTTATTTAAATATTACTGATCACCAGTACTACTGATCATTTAAATATTACTGAATTTAATCCACTACCCTACACTCTTCCCCATGTTGTATAACAGACACACAGAACTTGTCTCCTGAATGAGCTGACCTATGTCAGTTTGCAGTGGCATAACGATGCTTTAATACCAAGGAGTGATCCTTTAAGTAGGAGTCTTTGAGCTCCATAGGAAATTTCTGCAGTAAAATACTATTTTGTGAAGTGGCTCTGCCAGCAAATGTCCCTTAAAATACATTAAATATATGAGTAAAGAATAACTTGATTTATTTTCTCTTCAAAAACATCAGTTTCATTTTATTATGGAATACAAATATCATTTATTTAAGCTAAACTTCACCACAATCAAATTTTTGTGAACAGACAAAACCTAATCTGTTTTCAGACTGAAGTGGAAGAGAATTAAATAGTGTTCTCTTCAATTTATTGAATTAATTTATTGAATCAAATAATATGCTACTGCAGGCATGTTTTTTCCTAAGGATGGTCCTCATATCACAACCAGCCATTACACTGAGAATAATAAGAAAGGAGGAGGGCAGGGGGAAGAGGATGGGGATGGAGAGCAGGGTGCTACAGTAGAAAAGCTCAATTTAAGGATCTGAGAATGAGGAAAAAAGATTAATGAAAATCTTAAGAAAATTTTTAAGTGAGGCACAGATTTGCACCTGCACAAAATCACACACACAGGTACAAGGATTTAGCTCTCTTCTTCTGAATACAGAACTATTAACCAGTAGACATACTAATGAAGCAACACATGAGAAAGAAAGTGAAAGAGAACCCCATTTATCCAACTGAACCAATTTAAAAAAGAGTTCCTTAATGCAACCCTATCTAAACTGCAATTAGCAACCAGAGTAAGAACAAACCCTGCTGTACTCTGATAATATTGGTTTTCCTACAGTCACACAGTGGGAAAAGACGTTTAAACACCCTGTCATCTGCTACAAACAGTACAATGCACATAAGGTAAAAAGAAAGAAATAATCCTCAGTGCTGGATATATCCCTTCAGTGAGCTGGCACCTGATAAAAAGTTAGGAAAGTTTAGAGGTATGGGTCCTGGTTCAACATAAAAGGAAATTACATTGGAGCAATGCTTATTAAAACAGCATTCTGAAACAGTCTTTCTCATGCATGCATTTGAAAAAAAAAAGAAATCTGAGTATTTTTGGCATCCAATGTGTTAAACAGATGATAGGTATCAGATGGCAATACAGGGTGAGCAGCAAAAATATGACAAAGCACAGTGGTCTGTAAACAGAGCAAAGCTCCTGAAATTCTAACTACCATATGGTGGTAACAAACAGGACACGTGCAAAACAGGAAAAGATCTCACAGTGAGGGGTGTGATAGGAGCCAGCAAGATGCAGAACTGAAAAAAAAAATACAATAGGACTGCAAGCACAACAATGATAACGTTCAAATTAATTATATTCAGCTGAGGCTCAGTGTGTACAGTATGTCTTCTACCTAAAAATAATTTAACAGCCTTGCTGAGAGCATCTCTAATTTATCATCCTGTTCACCTTCCTTTATAATTTCCATATTACAAGGAACAAAAAAGGCTCACACATCTATTTTAAATATACCATCAAAGTGCTTGAACACAAGATAATGATTAAGCTTGTCTCCAGGATTATTTAATTCTCTTCGTTCTTCCGGATGCCAAAGTAAACACAAATGAAAAGCATATGGCATCTTAGTGAATTAGAAAATTAGAAAAGGAGAACATTAACTGGTTTATTTTATGCTTTATGCATAGCACATGGTAAAATTAAAAATGTCAAGGCACTTTATACTTATGATTTATTTTAATTTCTTTTAATGTATTCTCCATTGAAGTTAAATATTCTCAAGAATACTATTTCTGAAAGAAAACCAATAGCATTTTTCTCTACATTTTAATGCCTACTTTTTCTCCAGAATATCACTGCTCATAAGTGTTTTAAGAAAATTGTCTTGAGTTTGAAATTATTCTCACTAGAAAAATGGAGCCTCTTTTGTGATGAGCACCCTTGCTTCTTGATGCTCACTGAGATTGTATAAGCTAAGAAATAAACCAGTCTTATCAAAAATTTTTTCTGCAAAACTGTCTCACATGATGAAGCTGTTGAGTAGAAAGTGTAAGTCCAAAATTAGTGTAAACTATTTTCTCTTTGATCTAAATTTCCACATCAAGGCCTAAAGAAAAACATGACATTCAATTTCAGGTTTTCTTCTCCTTTCCTTCCTGTGTCTATTAACATTTTGATTGATTCCCAAGCCTACTATTTATGCCCAAACTCTTCTGAAAAGACATTCCCATAAAAAAATTTAGTCCACACAGTTCAGTAGTGCTAATATTTCAAAATATGGACTTTATTTCTATAATAATGTATATTGGAAAAATGCCATTTGGACAACATAGCAGAAGGACATCAAGAGGGATGCTTCAGTAACCACGTGCTCATTCATCACATCCAGCAGACCCACTGCAGGTCTCTCCTGAGGAGTCATGCTCATCATAGGCATGATTTTAAGAGAAGAAAAACTTCTGCCAACCTATTTACCATTTAAGCCCTAGCAGAAAACCCCTAAGGCTCATTTTAAACCAATAATGTCTTAAATAACAGGAGTGAGTGTCCCTTGGGAAACACTGCACAAAGTCTACTAACCTGTTTTATGATTCTGTCTGCTACTCTGAAGTACCCATAAATTTGGCAGAGAGACATTTCTCCAAAGGTTTTCCTTGGTTAGTATTTTTCTGCTGTTCCATAGTGGTTCTCACAACAGCCTACTAAACAGTCACAGAGATTCAGGCCCCCTGATCGTTTTGGACCATCACAGGGGTCCACAGGCTGCTGAGCCATCACGTGCGATAAGCTCAGACCTTCAGAAAACTTGGTTCCGTTCCACAGAAGGCTCCAGGTACAAATCTGATACTCCAGAGTAACTGTGTCCATAGACAAAGCACTGAAAATTTTGAAGTCAGAATTTGTTCCAGAGCACATGGATCTAACCATGCCATCAGTCTCCCACTTACTCTCTAGTAGGAACAGGTATTTCATTGCCCTTGGCTAACCCTTTGCAGAGCCAAAAACTGTAAAGATTTCATTCCTGTCATAACTCAGTGTTTTCTTAACCTAAAAATGGATTTCCAGATGGAGCTAGATGTAACGAAGAATATCAGTCTTTTACATCAAGTTCTCTTATTGCTTGAGCCAGCAGCCTCTAAGCAGAGTTCTTGTCATTTTGATGACACCGACTTGCACTTCTGCCAAATTCACAGATTTTTCACAACAACATGGAACAGTCATAGAATGTGACCATTATTTTGCAGACTTGTTCTGCGCCATGTTTTAAAAGGCACACCCTCCCTTTACATGGGGTATGTAATTTAAAATCCAAAGCTTTTTGTCAAGAGTGCTCAAGTGACATTTTTATCCAGCACATTGTACTGTATTCTCTAAAAGCTGAACGGAATGATGAAGAGTGAAGCTGTATGGGTACCTAGAGTGAGATCCTTCAAAATGGATGATGATTTCTTATCAGCTCTCTCCACCCAAATGGAACAACTAAAAATTTCTTTCTGTCAGCTATAATCTGAACAGCCACAGTGCATTTCTGCAGTAGGAGTGAAAATCTGGAGGCTTCAAGAAAATTCCTCAAGCTGACCAACAGTACAAATACTGAGTTTTTCCATGTTTCAAAGAAAATCATCTACCAAGCCATCTGTGCATTGCACCGCACTTTGGTCTATTGCCAGGACAGCAAAGAGGTGAGCTGGACCCAGAACACTGACATCATCCAACCATGTCACTGATGTGGCCTCATACGTGCCAGCTTCACAAAAAGTAGGAAGCTAGGTACAATTTGCCAGACAACGTTGCTAGATTTGATGATGGTAAAAAAAATCTGACTTGGCTGATGAAAGGCGATACTTTTCCTACCTGAAAACAGACAAGGAGTAATCTCTGAGTACCAGCAACTCTCACCTTTTTTTTCTCTAAATATATTGCCAAGATTATCAAAATAATAACCTGGTATGACCAGTAATATGTATATATTGAGAAAACTTCTGGCTAGGATTGCACCACGTGAAATGCCATTTCTAGCACTTTAGGAAGAGGTGACTTAAGATATGGTATGCTGAAGGACAGACAGGACACACTACTTTTGTGTGATGAGGACTGAGAAGTAGGAGATTTCTTGTGTGTACTAGATTATCTGCCTGTGCTCACTGCCACTACTGTTGTAATTTATTTATGTCACAGGTCATTAGAAGACCAAAATATATGTGAGGAAGATTGAAAGGAGGCAGAGTGTTAGGAATTCAAATTATAATATCCCTAGATAAGAAGGTTTGAACCAAAATCCACTAGGTATCCTATTTCAAGTAATTTTGTTACATCTTGTCAACTGGGGGTTATTTGGTGCTTGATATGGATTCCTCAGCCAAACCATTACACTGTTAGGAGCCTGAAAGGATTACTACTTTAGCCTGGAGGAGTGTGGAAGAATGGCTTTACACACTTTGTGTCATTACCTAGTTGATTACCAGGGAGTTATGATAGCTGATATGTGTGACTGATGGCTGAGAAACAGTGGAATGGTCGCAACCATTATACTGGAAATATTATCATCACCTACAATTAAATATATTAAAGCATTAAGTTTAGATAAGTTGTCTTTACTAGACCATAAAATATGCTTTTAGGAAACCTGCTCCTGAGTTAGGAAGATGTACAATATGAGCTCATTAACATTCATGCAACACGGTGACATCAAAAGATTTAGTTCTAGCTTATGTAATAAAAATGCCCCCTTCTGTCTCTTCTAGGGGAATTAAAAATAAAAATTAAAAGAAAAAAAAAAAAGATAAAAAGAAAAACAAAACTAAAAAAAAAAAAAAATCTAAGTCCTGGAATTCAGGACTGTGTTGATGGGATCTGAAGCTGTAAAACGCATTAACTTTAAAATAAGAAGCAAGTCTTATTCAGAGAATACTGAGAGATCAACACCTACTAGGTGAATCACATTCACTATTATAAAAATGCATGCCCTGCTTCCAAGGACAGTCACTTCAACTCCCATCCCTCAGTGCTTATTCTGCCTTTCACCACTAGATTAAAAAGCTTTTAGTGGTGAATACTGTGCGTGTATGAAAGTGTTTACACTTTATAATTAAGTCACCTCTTGATCTCCTGTGTGATAAACTAAAGAGATTGAAACCTCTAAATCCTCTACTGCAAAGTAGTTTCTCCAACATCTGAAACATTATTGTAGCTCTTAACTGAACCTTTTGTGACCTTTCAACAACCTTTAAAAATATAATGTGCTAACAATTGTGTCCTTCCTTTATCCTTTTTCCAAATGCTGTATTATAAATGCCAAGGGTGAATGTCGGGCTTAATGGTCCAACGGCCTCTGTGGTTATCCAAGTGCCCCTTTTGAATACCGCCTCTATGTCAGGAGTCTAATAACTTTACAGAATTTCCCTAATTCCCAAAATGTAACAAAGGAAAACAGATCATCAGCTAGTCAGAGACTTCTGCAGCCAAGTCTTCAGTCTTCTTGTGCACAAATAATTCAGATATATTTATTTTAAAATATTTATCAGAGGCAGGTGATGTCTCAAGTTTTTTTACATTACTATCTAAGTCAGAAATGACTTGTTGTCCTCAGTAAATGCACTTTTCTATTTTTCCCTGTGTACAAAAAGAAAAATTCAGCAAACTTTTGTACATCTGTAAAAGGGCCAGCATCTTCTTAGAGTAACCTCTGCCTAAAGTACATTCCAAAATTATTTATTTGCTATCTCTTACCAGCTCTCTGCATTTCATATCTTATCATTTTAAACAGTTTGTGTTTATAAGGAATAAAGACAGATGAATAAAGGCAGCTGGTGCTGCATCACTCCCAAGGTAGATATCAGTTACTCAGTTAAAATATCACATTCCCTGGAAGATATTCCATATTAAACTTGACAGGATACTGTTGAATGCAAGCAAATGAAAGTTTCAAAGTCTTGCATCAGTATTTTCATCTCTGAAAACTACCAAAAATATTGCCCTATTTTCTTCTTTGTAGTGTCTACAAAGAATTATATAAAATCTTTTCTTCACATAAAATCTTTCCTATTCTCAGTAAGCACATTTGAAAAATTTTAAAGTACAAAAATTAACTTCAATTTTTATGATGCACAGGATTTACTGATGAGGAGTCCTACATAAGTATTTAATGAAAATTAAAATAAAAATGAAAAATGCAAAATGGAAAGGGGCAATAATTTCTTATTAAAAAAAAATAAACTCCATAACTTTCTTGGCCAGACAGGTGTATGCTTTTCCTGTGATCATTTACACTACTGAAAAATTTTCAGAGTTAGAGGAAATAGCATCTTGTCATGAAAAAAAAAATCAACTGTTCCTCCTTAAGAAAGAAGTCTCACTATTTTAATGTAAATATTCTACCCACCGTCAAAAACTCTAGATAATGTGAATCACAGTAGAATTTGAACAACTAAGACTTATCTTACTTTCACTAAAAAAATACATCTATTAATTGCAGCAAAATGCTTCAACATGTTCTATCCTTACTTTCTTCTACTAATATTCCTTAGCTAAATCCCAAAGTCTTTAGCTGGGAAATTCCTTAGAAACAATTCTGAAATCCTTCCTTCACCCTACTTCCTATTTTTAGCTTTCAGATGTTGGTAGGTAGAAAAGTCGATTGCTTGCAAATCCTGAATTTCATGAGAGTTCCTTTGATTTCCTCCTTCGAGGTTGCAACAGACAATTAGTATGTCCCCGCTGTCAGAAAAGTTCTTAATTAAGTTCATGAAAAGGCTTTTGAATTCTTGACTGAAGTGGAACACTCTTGTTTATTGCTCGTGGTGTCATCGCTGCCAGGCTATGAATAGCTCTTCCGCTTCCCCTGGCGCGCTCTCCAGCAGTGGGGAGGCTGCGGCCCCTGGTCAGCTCTGCCATCGCAATCGGCATGGCGGGCAAACCTTCCATAAGCCTGGCAGAGATCACTGGGACACTGCTGGAGGCATTCTCCAGGAGGCTTTGTCCTTCTTCTTAACTCACGCACACTCAACTCCTACAAAATCCAGTATTTTACCATAAAGGAAAGAAACTCTGAGTATCTGCTGTTCAATTACTCCTGCCATCTTCTATGACCTGAAATGAACCTCTACAAAAAACATCTAAAAAACCTAATTCAGAAAAAGGTTATTTCTATGAGCTGAAATTCTGACATATATTTTTATATAAAGTTTTAGACCACCAAACAATAATGTGGCATTCTGTGATTTTCTTAAAGTGAATCTCAGTTTTAACATTCAAGTGTTTATTCTGATTTTACTTAGGTAAGTGTTTAACTCTGGCAAGGATATGATTTGCATTTTATTTGTAAGGAGAGCAAATATGGATTCGCACAAAAAGAGAGATTTAGAGTGACAAGAGTTGAGAGACAAAAGATAAAATTTCCTGATTAAATCTTTGCAGATGCTGAAAACAAAAAGGGAGTAGATGACAATACAAATACTGCTCTAGGAAAAAAAGCAAAAAAGTTAAAGTACAGTGTCAGACAACTTTTATCACTTATTCATTTTTAGCACTTTCAGAATCTTGTAAATATACTGCTCTGCTGTTCAATTTTCCTCTTCTCTATTTGGAAAATACAAGTTGCACTAGCAGGCTTCCACTATGGCAAGCCAATATCACTCTATATATTTTACTTCCTTAGCTGAAATGATGAAGTCAAGAGGATTAATAAGTAAGAAATTTTCTGTTCCTAGATCTGACAGTGCAGCAAAGTCTGTAATGTACTAGATTCTTCAGAGACATAGTCATTTAAAATAGTTTTTTAAGAGATTGGCAACTGTATAAACAAACTAAACAATAGCTGCTTAACTCTGCACCTTAAAACCACAAGCCCCTTCACCATAGATGTTCCCCCAAAAAAGTCCCAAATAGCATCTCAAATGCATGCACTACATTGCCACAGTCAGGCAGCTGAATCCTGCCTCTAGTGGAGTCTATAGTGTGATTGTCTCATCATAAACTAGAAATCTGCTTTTGATTGCCCTGGCCCTGCCTGAGCTACTTTAGTTTTAGTTCTGAAAACTGAAGTAGCTCAAAATAACAAGACAAGGCAGAAGCCTGTTACGCTCTTTCAGAAAGTCACTTTTTCCGGGTGGGGGAACACCTCTCCCATGCACATAGAGACACAACTCCTTTTTTCTCACCTCCACAAAAAGACTCAAAAAACCCAAACAAAAACAAACAAATAAACAAAACAAAGCAAAACAAAACAACAAAAAAACAACCCCAAAGAACACCAGATATCCTCTTTTGAAAAGGAAGAACACAGCAGGATATTTAGTTCAGACAATAAAATTGTATCATTGCATTTTAAAAAATCTCGTCCACACTTTAGAAATGAAGAACCACAGTAACAGCATTTGTGCAACTGCAACCTAAACAGTGTCTGTTATCAAATTGGTGTTATTATTCTGAAATAACCTAAATTCACATTTATAAGGCACAAACCCACATTCAATCTCAATATTATCCGTCTGGTTGTGCTTTAATAACAATCTTATATCATGCCATCCTTCAAATTTGATAGTAATGCTTAATAATTAAGGACTGTGGTTCACTCATGCTGAAATAATTCTTCAGTCTAATATGTTTCATACATTGAGTTAATGAAATAAAAATATGTCTGCCACTTTCTACTGCATAAATTCCATGTGCTTACACCATCTCTTAGGATGTTGTGTGTGAAATTTCATGCAATGTACATATAGAACGTCTGTAATCCAACACAGTTCAAGCACTTGATCACATAAATTAGCAAAACCATTCCAATCAGATATGGCTGTATTAGTACAAAGCAGACAATTACACATTCCACTCTTGGTGGAATGCTTTACTGTTCCCTCATTTGAGGTTTATATATATATATACACATCTTCAAACTGCAGATGAACAAAGTCTCTTCTTGGGATACCAGAAAAGTAAAAGTAAGCAAAGACATAAAAACTAACAAAATACCTCATTCCAATGAGAAGAAAAACAGGGTCTCACAATTTCCTGAATTACAAATGCACATGAATTTTGTTCTTCAAGGTCTTTCATCCCATGCATTTTCACTATGGTAGCATATGCTAGGGATTTGAAATTACAGTAGTTTCCTCAAGTTCACAAAGGATCCAAAGCCAAAACCAAGAATGCTACTTGAGAATGGATGGTGATATCATGACCCTTAATTATTTCTCCAGCACAACTAGATCAAGGAATCCACAGCCTAGCACACAGCTAGCATCTTCGTGCTTAACCCTACAGCTAAGTATAACAAAAGCTGGGGGTGAAGAGGTGGCAGCTCTGTTCATAGTCAAGGGGAGGATGGTAAGAATAGTAAGTTTTTGGTTTGCTGCTGAGTCACACTAATACAAATTGTGTCTTGTAGGTACAAGAAGAACAAGAGGTACCTACAAAACTGACTGTTGCATTGGATGGAGTGGGAGGTGAAAAGGTGGACACAAGAGAGTTGATGAGTGAGTTTTTATACCTTAGAACTTAGTGTGGAGTGAAGAATTTTTACTAATTTAAAGGTAAAAGGGACAAACACAAATAGAAATGCATGTAGGAGACTCATCCAAGATGAGGTAAGAGGCTGCACGTGATCAGCTAGGTAGAGTTTAAAAGCAGGAGAGTGGACCAGAAAAATGCAGTAAGCAAGGTTCCAAAACTCAAAAATACAAGGAGGGGGGTTTTTATGTGCTGCATTAATCACTTAAATGCACTTCTATCTGTCACTTTTATGAAGTCACTAATTTTCTTTTGATTTTTAAAAATAATGTGTTCTTTCTTTCTACTTGGAGACTGACAATGCCTAGACTTGTCTCAAAATTTTTCAACTACATATAATTTCCTTTCTTTTACTATACAAGAATATACAGACCTAAAAATGCTTACCTTCCTTAACAGTTAATTAAAAGAGGAAGGTATCAGTCAGAGTAGGTCATTTTCTGAAATTCTCTTCTCCATCTTTTATATGAGGAATTAGATGGATATATCACCTATACGGATATAAGTGGAAACTCCAAGAACAGGCACCTAGAATTCTGGTGAAGCAATACCTACTTAGTAGAAGTTGAACTAAGGAATCTGAACTTTATCAGTTTTTGCTGCATGTTTCTTATGCATACATTCATCTTCTCTTTTTGTGGGTCCTGCTGCTTTAATCACTCTTTTATTTCTCATCTTCATACTAGATGAGAGTCCAAAATCATACAAAGTCATCCAGAGTCATACAAACCAGCAGGATGAGATCTACAGGATCATGCAAATCCTCTGTCTTTCCCAAACTGCCATTCTCTAACATGTTTTATTAAAGAATTTAAAATTAACCAAGTTTAAAACAGCAATTCTTGGATCTTTTTCATTCTTTTACAGAGCTCTTTAACACTTTTTTAAAAAAAAATTATCTCTTAATATTATTACCTAAAATTATAGCTTCAAAACAGACCTATTTGCTTTTCTTCATTGCAAATATTCAGAGAGGACCTTTTCACCTATTCAATATTGTCTAGTATGTGACATTTTTGAACTGAAATTCCATTCTGAACACGCCACAGGATTGCAATGTTATAAGTTACTACCAAGAAACATAAAGTCAGACACCAAAAAGATGCCATTACCCACACACAGTCCAAACCCTGAGAGAACCTGTAGTTGAGAATTTATAATTTCTACAGAAAAAACCACTGTGGAACATGGTTTGAAGAAAGAGTAACATTGAAAGAAAGGAAGATGAAACTAAATTAGCTTGAAAATGTAATGGATTAAATAAAGGGCATGCATTTTATTCAAGTCTTTTCCCAGTCCTATGCTTCTATTCATGAAGGCAAAATACTAGAGGTAGTCCACAAGTCTCTTTTGTAGCAGCATCTTCCAAAGAAGTAATATCGGGATTGCATGGACATGTTTTGGTAGTGGAGGGGGGTGAAGGCTACAAGGGTGGCTTTAGTGAGAAGCTGATAGAAGCTTCCTATCTGTCTGGCAAAGCCAATTCTATCCAGATCTAAGATAGATGTGCTGCTGGCCAAGTCTGGGCCAATCAGAAATGGTGGTAACACCTCTGTGATAACATACTTAAGAAAACAAAAATACTGCACAATTGTAATTGTGAAGCCATAGAAGAGTGGGGTAAGAACTTCTGAGAGGAAAGCTCTGTAGACCCCAAGCTCAGTGGTGAAGGAGGAGCAGGAGGTGCTCCAGGCACTGGAGCTGAGATTCCCCTGCAACCCACAGTGCAGACCAAGGTGAGGTAGCTGTGCCCCTGCAGCCCGTGGAGGGCCATAGGGATGCAGAGATCCACCTGCAGCCTGGAGAGGAGACCCACACTGGAGCACATGGATGCCTGAGAGGGGGCTGTGACCCCATGGGAGGCCTGTGCTGGAGCAGGGTCTTGGACACCTATGGAGAGAGGAGCCCACACTGCAGCAGGTTTCCTCATAGGAGTTGTGACCCTGTAGGGAAAGCACAAGCAGGCTGTGCCTGAAGGACTGCACCCTGTGGAAGAGTGACACACACTGGAGTAGTCTGTGGAGGACTATCGCCCATGGGAGGGACCCCACAGTGGAGCAGGGGAAGGACTCCTCTCCCTGAGCAGCAGCAGGAACAACCTGTGGTGAACTGACCAAAACTCCTATTCCTTGTCTCCCTGCACTGCTGAAGGGAGGAGGTAGAAAGGAGGAGGTAGAAAGGAGGGATGGGTGGGGAAAAGGTGTTTTTAAGGATTTATTTTACTTCTCATTATTTGTTAATAATAAATTCAATTATTATCTCCAATTAGAGCCTGTTTTCCCCATGATGGTATTTGGTAAGTGATTTCTTCTGGTTCTTATCTTCAACCCATAAACCCTTCATTGTATTTTCCCTCCACTGTCCAGATGTGTAAGGGAGTGATAGGGAGGCTTTGGTGGGTGCATGACTCACAGAGAAGGTCAACTCACTGCAGAAGTATAAAATAAAGACATTTCTATGATTGCTAAAAAATATCACAATTATCCCCCTATTTCAGATTTTCTTCCATTCTTATTACATCACAGTGAAGTCCACAGTGGCTTCCCACTGCAAGTTAATACAGAGAAAGGTATGAGGGAACAAACCCATACCTTCCATCATGAAAACTTAGGATGTCATCTCTAACATGTTCCCTCAATTCCACTCTGGGGTTTGAAATGTATTCCCATGCACTTCTCTTTGACAGATCAATGCACTGAATATGGTAGCTCATTAAAACATTTTAAAATAAACTATGGTTTGGGGATTTCTAATGTGAATATGATTTCTAGAATTACCTCAACATGGAATTTCTCCGTTGCAGTATTTCCCCAGATATCATTGCAAGTACAGAAAAGCAAAGCACCAAAGCACACTTTCCATTTTAATTTGCAATTGCTCAGCACCATAAAGGGAAGGGTGGTGGTGAATAACTGTTTGGTGCACATATTAAGTAACTCCTCACTACAAGCAAATGAAATCAACAGTTTCTATTAATGGACAAAATATCAGCAGTAAATGATGAGCTGAATGTCCCTGCTCCTGCACAATACAGAACAAAGAAATGGAAAATGCATGAAGATGTCTCAGCAATGACAGGCAGAGCCACTCTGCAAGTTTCTGCCTGCCATCTCTACACTTCTTCACAACCACAGCTAACAGTGCTATGCCTTCCTGACCAAAAGACCAAAAAGATATGGTCTTAAACAGAGAAAGAACAGTCTGTGAATAGCCATCCATCATCTCTACAGTCTTGGTGGGGGAAACTGATTTCCTTCAACTTTTTCATATCAGAGAAAGGGACAGTGTGGAAAACACTCACAAAGTGAAGGAAAAGGTGGACTATGTAAGACAGTAGATAAGCAGGGGAAGTTAGTTTCCAGGTATTCTGTGCTGGCCACAAAACTTGCTTCCAGCAGGCAATCATTTAAAGAATCTCCAGAAGTTAAACCTCAGCTAATAAGAGCAGATCCATGGTTAGGTAACCAGAACACAAACACTGTTTTAGATTCATTTTGCTAAAACTGGATCTTCATGTCAAAGAAATTGCCCATACAAAAACTGGGAGTGTAAACATCCAGTCACATCCCCACATTGACCAGTGAGCAGATGCGTTTAATACTACAGGCTATTTGTACATATGCAGGTAAGAATAAAATAAAGTGATACATTCAGGGCTTTGGAAAATTAACTGCCTGACAGAAGAGGTTCAGGACCAATATTTGCTCTTATTATTCCTCCTTTAAGGAGGAAAAAAATGACTGCCCTACCTTTAGTCTAAAAATCTAGAAGCAGAGTCTCTCCCCGTCTCCTGCCCTCCATATTTAATTCCCCGTTCCACTCACCCGCTCCCCCTCCTTCTTTGTTCTATTTCCACCTTCACTACCACCTCCTCCTCACCTCTCACATTCTCCCTTTTGTCTCCCTCACTCTCCCTCTCACTTTTCACTCCCCCTTTTCTACTCCTCATCCCACACACCCTCCTCTGTTAGCTTCACTATGTGAGAAGTTAAGAGGAAAAGAAGAAAGAGAAAAAACAGAAGGCTTTATGGAGGTGGGGAACTACAAATAAAGACGGAGAGACAAAAAAAGAAAGATGTGCTAAGCCATCCTATTTGTGTCAGTGAAAGCAAGGATATGAACCCAGAGCCCTTGATCCAGCAGACAGATGCTAACTAGTAGGAAGCAATACTGCCAGCAGGGACACCATTTAAGAATTCAATCAATAGCAAATCTCTGGTGAAAACAAATAAGCATGCAGTATTCAAATGTAGATTAAAAACCATTAAAATCACACTGGGTTTTAGTGGCGGAGTTGGAATTACAAACCGTACTACAAATGAAGTGACCCCTACTCAGTATAGCTTCAAATATAAAAATGGCTGCACAGTCATCTTCCCCCCTAAAATACCCGCAACTGCTTATTTTTGTACAGACCATCACCTGCACATCTACTTATTCATATAAATTATCTGGAAAGCATACTTTTTAATACTGAGATTTTACTGACAATATTCATAATTACCAACCCAGTTTATTCTTAGATATTCTCCGCCCAGGATTCACGAATTATGTGTCAGAGTTTGCAGCAAGGATCCTCCAGAGTTGCCAAGCCTGCCCAGCTTTCACTGTTTCATGGCTTTAAAAGCAATCAGGCAGCATGGGGAGTGGTATTTGGTTTTTGTTTTCTTAATCAGATCATATCAGGATTATAATTAGCACTGGGTAGGAGCAGAATCAAGGTAGCAGCAAAATGCAGAACGTATCTACCCTGCCTGGCATGGCTAGTGCCAGCAGTAAACGTAACCATCTGATCATATTTTCTTGCCACATTTGCTTTCATTTCCAGTGCAAGCCTGTGGAACCAGCTCCAGGAGGAGCGAGCAGAGGGTGCTGCCTCAGTCCCCCACCTGAAGAGCTATCAGGGTGCAAAGGTGTCAGTCACTTTCACTCTGAGTACTCCTGGCTTCCAGGAGCAACCGCAGACCTGCTGTGCCATGCCCAAACAACATGGGTTTGGTATTAGGGGAAACACCTACTTGGCTGCAGGCACCTTTCCTCCGAGCTGCTGTAAGGGAGACCAACATGTTGGAAGCGGCCACACAGCACACACCCTTTCTCGCCCTCTCCCACTGTGAAGCACAGTTAACAGCTGGACAGAAACACGCTGAGCCTCCCCTGTTGGCAGCTAATTCCTCGGGGCAGCCGCACAACCTTCACCCCATCACAAGGTGTAAGACGTACGACAAACCTCACTTGTTCCTCTGCCACACCAGGAGACAGGTGCTGTGGAAACGAAGCTGTACTGAGACAAGCAGCAATCATGACAGAGATGCCTCCTCACCACAGTTTGCAAACTAGTGTCCTTGCAGCTCTGGCAGAGTGGGAGATTGTCCCTTCAGAACTCCTCTAGGCACCTCCACTGAAATCTATGGAAGAGCCCACGGTCATCTGCTCTCTCTCTTTGCCTACATCTCATTATTAGAGAAAGTAGAATGAAGTTCACCTTGTTCATTTTATCTCAATAAATGGCTGCCTGATAATCTGTATCTATTTTAACAAAAAATAACTAAATACCAAAAACTAAGGGCTCACAAAGCAGTCAGTATGATTTAAAGCAATGTGACTACTGTAACAAAGGCAAGCTGGAGCACAGCCACATTTCACAGAATAAAAACAACATGTAGGTTGTAAGGGGTCTCTGGGCTTCATCCAGTCCAACATCCTGCCCAGAACAGCATGGTTTTTGAAGATGCACTGCTGTCTGTGAACAACAAGAGTACCTCTGCAAAGCAAGGGGAGCCAGCCACTGAGCAAGACAACGAAGCAGGCAGACACGGCAGCCTCGGTGACAAGGCAGCCAGTCCCTGAGCCCAAACATAGGGATCTAAACAGGTTCGGTGATGGTAGCCAAGCTCAGCCAAGAGTCCAGTGATTGCCATGTAAGTCTGTAGTAATGACAGACATCCCATCAAACAGCATTGTTCAACACCATCAGTTCCTGAGGCATAGCACTAGTAGCAAGTTGTCAATTGTATTTTGGATGTGGACCACCAACCTTGGGATGTAGCAATCCGACCAGCACTCACCAGTCCTCGAGTCGTCTATCAGGATACTACTGAAGACTTTTTTAGAGAACTTGCTGAAGTACATTTGAAGCAACATTCACTGTACTTCTATTGTTTACAGAGCCAGTCATTTTTAGGAGGCAATTATGTTGGTCAGGCATGATTTGTCATTAGCAAAGCCATGCTAGCTATTGTCAACATCTTCTTCATGCTCAGAACATGCTCAACATGTCTCTTCATGCTCAGAAATGGGTTCTAGAATAATTTGCTCCATAATGTTCCCTGATACTGTGGAGAGACCAACAACCCTACAGGTGTTGTTCTTTTTCAACATAGATGCAACACTTGTATTTTTCCAGTCATCAGGGATCACTCCTGATTGCCAGATGACAAAAAGCAATCTTGTTACATTTACAGGCTTCCTCCAGAACCTTAGCTGCATCTGTACTAAGATTAGGAGGAACCATTGCTAAAAAATTCCTTACATGATTTCTAAAATATGTTCTATAGCTAGCAAAATTTCAGATCAATTCCATACTTTGCACAGGTTGTAGCTGAAACTGACATTTTCACATACCACTAGAGACTTTAAGATCCCATTGATAAAATTAGCATACAGATTAACATTTCATCAACCAACAGCACTTGAAAAGCCCACTTGGACCAAGGAAAAGGATTGTCCCTCTCATCTAAACAAGATTCCTTTCAGTTTGATGGATTACATCTGTTGTCAAACAAGTTTTCTCCAATGACAAAGCCATCCCTGTGAAGTGAGATAAGCTGCCTTTAAAGATATTTTCTGTTAATGCACAGCAGCAAGACATCTTCCAGTGGCTCAGATGAGGTTAATCCGTCTGTGTGTGCAGAATGCACTTTATCCATACATGCATCTTCTGGTTAACTTAGCCACTTGCACTTTTGCATATTCAGGGGAGTGCTCTGTGGCCAGTCTCTCCACTGTGATCAAGTTCCTGTGTACTTTCACGTAATGGAATTTCAGTAAGATATGGTACTTTTGTCAGATAATTAGTTAATTCTATTTCATAATTTTTTCCATTTTTACTGAAGCCAGGATATAGGAATTCTCTCCATCCTGTGGAGAACTGGCTGCAGTTTTCTGCTTCTGTTCTGCCTTCACCACAGAGGGAATTACATTAGACTGGCAGCAAGAGTCTCATGGCTTATTAGTATTTTCTTTGCTGATCTTTGAAAAGTTGTACCCAGAGAGGAAGCATTCAGCAGCTGAAAAATGAGTCAAAGAAACACAATACTTGAAGAGAGTTCTCCTTTTCCCAAAATAAAAAACATATTTTTACTAGACTAAAAGCATTATACACCCTTTAAAATTAATTTAAGAAATCAAAATTTATCCAAAAGGTCAAGAGAATATTCATGAGATTGCTCCACATAGCCCATTTCCTGAATTGTCCTCTAAAATTTCTGTCGTTTCCCTACATCACTTTTTTTCCCACATTACCCTCCTGAATCAGAACTATGGACTGAATCTTAGAAATTAATAACCAAGAAACATATAATATTCCTATATAATATATGAGAATATATAATATAACATACTTTGTGCCAAGTTTCCCACCTAATTTTCAGCAGATGAAACTGTGCTCATGTTTTCACATTAATGAACCAAAATACATCTCAGGTAACATGATTATGATTATTAAAGGAGGCATCCTTTTTTTTCCCCTACCCATTGTAGTCAAAATACTTAACAGTAGTTTAAATCATACTACCTGATTTTTACAATTTCAAATAACTATATAATGTATACATTATTTGATAATCACATAACTTTTATTTAGCTTAAATTCAGATTCACAACAGTCCCTAACAACTAAGCGGAGTTTATTGTCTTCTGAGCCCTCTGCCTAAGACTTGTCAGAAAAGAGAAATGAAGAAGCAGAAACACTGCAGGTGTCTTCTGGATATAAATCCTGGAGAGATGTGGAGCAGGGGAGGCAGTTCACTTGCTGCTTTTTCACACCTCTTTGAGTGTCAGGCACCATCACTACATCAGGAGAGCTGATTTTTGAGTCACTGCAACAGTTCTCCTGAACTAGGATTTTATTAACTCATAATCAGTTGCTGAGACACACTTAAGGGGCAATCCTCTAGACTGATATTTCCTCTTCACTACAGCATGCAGGAATTTCAAGGAAAGCACCTTTTCCCTTGAATTGTTGGGAAGTCACAAAATGAGTACCCTTAGTTGTCTTGCAGATGCAGATCTTCAACTAAAAAAGAAATTCCAGACTGGTATGTATCAATCAAAAACCTAAAGATTTTAAGTTGTGACTGCTGACAACATCTGATTCTAATAAAAATTGAGTGGGAGGAGGAAGGGAAGAGAACGCAGAGAAAATGGGCTCAACCATGAACAAAGAGACCAGCACCGCTAGAAAACCTTAAGGTCTCACTGTGTCTTTCCTCACTTCTAGGAAGAGCTTCCAAATATCCTACTGTAGGCAGTCCTTATAGTATGTCCATTTTCACCATTTTCCTGTAACATGTTGAAGAGAGAGGTTCTGTCCTGGATTTTATGTACTTGACCCCTGACACCAAGACCATAGCTGTGAAGGATAATTACATGCCTTCATTATACAGAAGAAGTTAGTCTAAGGTCAGCAGGGCAATACACATCAACTACAGAATACTAAATAAATTTCAATGTACTTGATCTGCCTAATGATCAATAAGGATTTTAAAGGTTTTTTCAACCCCATAATGAAAAAGGCTGGAGAAGCATGTGGGCAGTGCCTGCACCATCTGTGGGACAGCAGTAGTAAAAAAAAGAAGCCTCACACCAAAATGCCATGATATTGTTAGAGATAAGACAAGCCGTAAATCCTCTGTTGTTTCACTAGGCTGAGTAGCTGCTACCCAAAGAAAAGGAGTTGATATCAGACATACTCCGAAGATACTGTGTCAGATTATTCAGAGATGCTATCACATCATAAAAAAGCCAGTACCAAAAATCAGTGAAGTGGTGGTTGATCAAAACCATCCTGCGAGCTTTGAACAATCTCTGTAAGCTATCATGTACATAGTCTTATTAAAAAGCTGGAAGACTGAAGTCCCAGGGTGTTAACTTGGTACCTATTTTGGTTAATACAGAAACCTTTAAACGTTTTATTAGAAAATAAAGTCAGTGGGATGTTTTACAACTTAGAATGTTCTCATTTCCAGTGTTCTCTAAAAAAAACTTCTCAGCATGCTCCTGTAAACTGGGACCTCTGCTAAATGGCATCAGTAAAATGGCAGCTCCCATGGAGAAAATTTAAACTAAAGAAACAATCCCTTTTTAAGCTTAAAAACATAATCCAGAAAATTCACTCTTTAATTTTACATATACATCCCAGAAAGATCAGAACTTCAGAGGCACTTTATTGACATTTGCTAATCCAGAACTCTATGATCCTTAGACCTATATTTAGACCATTCTCTGGGAATGATCTTCAGCACAGGAACCAAAGAAAAGGGAAACCATTTGCAGATTCATGTGAGAGAAGTTCACATTAATGCTGACTTCGTGATTTTTTGATTGAAACCATTAAGATTGACCTGGGTTCTGCCAGAAAGAGGAAAAAATATATTTGAAAAAAGGTAGCTGAGATTTCACCAAAATGAGCATCCAGCCTCCAGAGCTCAGCACTGATAAGAAAAGATAAGGCTCCACAGGAGTATCAGCAAGATGGATCATTTAGGCAAGAAGTACAGTTCTTATTTACACAGACCATTAACTAGCTATATATATATATACACACACAGAGAGAGAGAAAAAACAAGGAAACTTTCCTTTGGCTAAGGTTTTATTTTACAATGAACTTGGGGAGAGATGGGGTTTCATATGAAGTTGCAGAAATAGTCCTTAAAAAGCATTTTGAAATGAATGTCAGAACATCTTCTATTACAGCTTATTTTTGATGAGTAATGATTTTTACTTCCTCAAAAATCTATTTTAAGAAATTTTGCCTAATAGAAGCTACTTCTAAATGACAACACACATTTCCATCTTTATGCACGCTATGCATTTCAGAGGTCACTGTGAAGGAGGAGTCGGGAGCTGTGCTGGCTTTACGCTAGTGAGAAAACACCTCTTGCAGTCAGCCCAGAGAAATCCTGCACCGGCCACGTTAGGGCTGCCTGCACCCCGATCCCAGGAGAGCTCCCTGGGCTGCAGCACAGCAGGACATGCCCTCCTCATGCCTCTGAGTGACCGTGCACCCCGAGGAGCTGCCATCCTGTGCCCCAGCCCGGGATAAGCCGGCCTGGCCTCAGGGCACAGTGCCGGAGCGCAGCCGCCTTGCTCCAACTGTTCCCTGACGGGCACAGCGACAACACCCGCTGCTGCCAGCTAATCAAACAGCTTTATATTAATACATAATTGATTCTTTTTTAAAAAAGAAACTTTCAAAACATCAAACCGTCTTTCTCGGTCATTAATTCAACCCTCTGAATATTTTATATCTCCAGACACTTCTACTTGTGCATACTTATTTTAAGAGCACTTCATCACAGCACTGATGCTACTTGTATACATCCATTGCTTCTTAATTTCATTGTGTATGCAACACAAACAGAAATGCCTAGAGTTTGATGTCGTTACACTACTCAAACTGTACTGGAAAGATGTGAAGCCACATTTACAAGCAATGGTGAAATTTAAAAACCAAAAATTTATCTGATTCCATATACAGAATAGTTAGGCCTACTATGTAAGACTATTTCTGGCAAACAGAACATTTTATTATTTATAAAACAGTAGCAACTTCTCTTTCCTCTGAAAAGAAACAAAATTTTCCCTTGTGTGAACATCTTATTTTGACATAACTACCTTCGTATTTTTTTAATACACAGCATACATCTTCTCTTTTTAAACACTAAATATCTACATTATTAATTCTATCCAGAATAATTTTTGGGATGATGGGTAAAAAAGCAGCCTGGAAGACATGAGCTTCTTTTGGATTTTATTTCCCAAGTGTTACAGAGTTGATAATTTTATGAAAATTGAATAGTCAATACCATAGACATAATCAAACTGCCAACTTCACCTCCTATTTCACTTTCCTAAAATGTAAACCAAATTCCCAAGGAGCAAAGTATCATCTACCCACTTCCACTCCTCATGCATTTCCAGCTTCAGATTTTCTACAGATTAATGGGTTAGAGATGGGGCTTGTGTTACTATCTCGATCAACTATCTGAAAAAAATGTGATGCACTGTTTTCTTGGTAATCAAGGAACTACATCATAAAAAGAACACCCTGCTGAATTCACCTGCTAGCTTTTCCTCCAAGTCATCAATTCAATTGCTTGCAACTGCTGTCCCAACTTCAATCATCTAACTTAAGGCTCAATAAGCAAGAAGAGCAGATATAATGAACATGTCCCCCAGTGGCTGCTTTTTAAAAGACTTCTTAGAAGTCTAATTTTAAAAGCAGGATGGGAAGAGAGAAAAAAATATGACAGAGGAGTAGTGGTGAGGAATGGGGAAATAATTTGTATTCTTTTCCTGTACAATGAGTTCTATGAGAACTGCTTCCAAAAATAGAAGCAATGCTAGTGGAAATAAATATTATACCACTTATGTTCTGCTTTTCTTGAACATATTCTCTCTGAAGGCATCAAAGTATTTTCAGTAATAATAGCAGCTAAAAATGAAGTGTTCCACCAATTTTTCACTTTTCTCAACTCTGCACAGAAAAATTTAGTGCCCTACTATTGATCAAACAGTGCATCACCATCAACTGACAATGAGAAAATACATGATGAGATAAACTGGTGATGGAAAATACAAGTGAATGCCAACAGTGGCACTACAACATACCAGACTTGGTTGTTTTAAGAGGCTAAATTCTCCTCAAGGATTTAAATGTTTTCTCATTAACAAAGATCTACCTCAGCTCACTAAGAAAACTCAATGGAACCTAGAAAAATATTTATGACATCAGTACATACATAACAGAATTTGGCAATTTGTCACATCTAAAAGCAAGAAAAATAAAAGGAATAATCTCATTTGAAATTGACATCAATACACAGTTTCACATTGATCTGCATATGCATGATCAATTATTAAAAATATTTTTTAAAGAAAAAGTGGACTGAACCTTAATTTTGTCCCTCTGGGAAAAATAACATTACTCTTTATCCAGGTAACTTTAAGTATTAAAGAGTTAAAATCCGGCCCCTTGCTATTGAGATTGTTACAAAAACAGAAAACTTAAATGGAGGCTTACAAACTTGATTTATTTATTTTATTATATAAAAGGCCAGTTTTCTCACCTCACTAGGCAGTGAGGTAAGAAAACTCACCATGTTCCAGCACCCTGGTGGAAGAGAACACTGTAGTGCAAATAAATGACTAAAAAGGAACTTGTGAATGACTATTATTTTTTCAGGTAATATGCGCACCTAGATCACACATTCAAAGCTGACTAATCTTTGTTGATTGAGATAAATCAGGAAACTTTGCCATTGTTTTTTAATTCTTTTTTCAAAACCTAGCAGCCTTCCATAACACCTTCTAAAACGTTGGGAGTGGCAATTCCCTCCCCCGCCCCCCCCCCTCAGAAAATGTCTAAAGTGAGGAACTGCAATCACATAACTGGCACATAACTGAGCAGTTTTCAACATGATTCCCTCACAGACAGAGACGGCAGCTGCTTTTTTCCAAGTTCTTTCCCACACTGTACCCAACTACTGCCATCTTCTTCCTCCATTAATTATCCCTTTGATTTTTGGTTCTGCTATTTCTTCCCTATTGCTTATTCGGCTATGTCTTTCAAATCACTGTGTCCCAGTCTCACTTTCTTTGCGCTTCCCTCCATCACCCAAAGATACCTTCTTTCAGTTCTGCCAGGTGTCCCATCACAAAGTGGGAAAAAAGTCAGGACCAGAAGGCAAAAAGTATTTGAGCTGGAAGGTCAGGAGAGAACCACAACTGGCCCTTCCAATTTATTACAGAAACTTTGTTTAGCTGTTTAGAAACAAAAGGGATGCAAAATAAATAAATAAACATGATCTAGAAGCTCCCATCAAAATTCAAAGGCCAAGCACGTCGGATATCATCAGATGAGAAGAAATCACCTGTCAAAGAAAAGCTTAGGTCTGGAGAAAGGATGGCTGCACCAGCAGTGGCAAGAAATCCATGGACAGAGAAAATAAAAGTGAGCCCAGGCAAAAGATTCCAGAAGTGCATGGGAGGAAAGAACATCATCTTCAAAGCTTCCACTTAACCAAATGGGAAATTTAAAATATTTATGAAGATAAAATCTCCAAAATCTCCCTTTCTTTCTCTGTTACTTCTCTGTCTCTTGAATGTATCACTTCAGTAGTATGTGTAATAAGTCCTGGTTCTCATGGAGAATCATTTGGGTTGGGAGGGACATCTTGAGATCTTCTTGTCCAACTCCTGCTGCTCAGGCAGGGTCAATTAGTGCAGGTTTCCAAGGATGAAGTCTCCAGGTCCTCGTCTGGAAGACTGCTTTCTAGATGGTCATTGCCTAGCCTATACCAGTGCCTATAGTTAATACTCTCCAGATGCAAGACTGCATATTCCTTTATTGAACTTCACAAGATTTCTGTCTGCCCAGTTCTCCAGCCTGTCAAGGTCCTTCTGAATTGCAACACACTCATTTCATGCATCAGCTATTCCTTCCAGTTCTGTGTTATCTGTAAACATGTTACAGGTTCATTTTTTCTTGCAGTTCAACTCATTAATGAAGAGGTTAAACAGTACTGGACTTAGCACCCAGTGTACTAAAAGACAGCACTGAACACATGCAACACTAACTACTTGGGGAAAGACTTACGAAAAATACCATGAGGTTAACTACTCACTAGTATGGCTGAATGATTTAGCTGAAAATAACCCAAGTATCATTTACACAACGTTCCTGTTTACTAGAAAATTACAGTACAGGACTGCTAAGGCAGACAGGCAACATTTACTAACACCAACACTCAGTTTTCTATACTGCACATTGCAAAGCAACTGCGAAATAGGCTGGCATTTTCTTTGCAAAATAGTTCATAAGACTGAACTCTGCTGTATACTGCAGAAGGAATTTCTCCAATATACAACAAAAAACAGAGGAGGGCTATGTACAGCTAAAGGGCTGTGCTCCCATCATATGTAGTTGAGTGTACAAACTTTGCATCCATCCTTCCACTTGATAGCTGGAACTGGTAGTACTGGAGACCAACTTTGGCACATCTGCCAAAGGACAAACCACCTCCAGTCAGGACAAGAAAGAAATTCTTTCCATTTGAGTAGACTAAAACAACCTTTCCTTGAAATCATGAAAAAGGGCATCATTCTAGGCATGTCCTATTAGTCTGTCAATTCTTTATTAACCGTTAACAAGCAAGAAACAGTTTTTGCTTTGTAAGAGACACATGCTGTAGTTTGAAGATCTAATGCATGACTTGAAGAACACAGAGCAGATGGGGTCAACAACTCTTATCAACAGCACATTGTGTTACTTATCACTGCTTCCCTCATTTGCAAGTATGATGTCTCTTGACTCAGTCCCAACTTCAGCACCACCTGGTTTTCTCAAAATGGTTTTTAATTCATTAAAAATATATTCTTAATTATCATAATGCAATAAATAGCCCATCTGATGTACTTTATGAATAATTTTTTTCCACATTCACATTCTTAATTTTAGGTTAGCAGTTTAGGATATTACTTTAAAATTTTTTTGCACATATTTCTACATACAAATGTTATTGATAAGAAAGAAATCCTCAAAGGGTGTTACATCCTTCTCAGTGAAGCACAATTAAATCTATTCAACTAGATAGACATTATTTAGTAAGTACATTCCATAAGCTACTGATTCTGAAATTATGCTGTAATACAAAAGAACCAATTTCCACATTAATTTGTATTAATGCAATGACTTAAGATCAAGAATTCTCCTTATCCTGTTCTTGCCTACTGTGAAACCATGGCCTGAATTCCAGAAACATCTCACACTTGAAAGGCAAAGCCTGCAGAAAACTCCCATATTGTGAAGAACAGCTTTCAGTCCTGAAGAACAGATGTTTTTTGTCATTCTCTCAGGATTGGTACTATTTATCCTAACATTTTAGCTAGGGAAACCTTCTAGAAGTTGTTCTTTGCCAAAATTTGTGTGAAATTTAGAGTTCAGCAACATGTCTTTTTACACACACACACACAGATTGCAGAGAAAAATAAAAATCATTGCCCTTTAAAATAATTTTATTAAAAAAGGAATTAGAAGAGTTTGGTGAATAGCCAGCCCTGTGGTTACTACTCTGCTCATAAACACCCTTAGTCTCTTTGCAACCTTCTAAAAGATAGCCAAGCTTATCATAAATAAACACGTAACCAAAATATCAATATTCCCCCACCACTGTAGATCATATTTGATCTTCAGGTCTCAGAGGGGAGTCTGTACGAAGTCTTGCTACGAAAATCCTTGTCCCATGACCCATTTTATTTGCATATCCTGTATAATACAAGAACAATTCTCTGTATAAATTATCCCTGTTCGTGATTCATCAAGCTTCTTATCACAGACGTGGTTTTCTGCACCACTGGACAGAATGGCTCCTACAGGGAGTGAAGTCAGCCAAAAGAGAAGCAACTCGACCAGAAACAAAAAGATTAATTAAACCCACTAATTTATGAAAGAAAAGAGGGCAGCAATACCTATACACTGCAATTTACAGAAGTTGTATTTGTCCATCCATTCAGGAAGAAAGGCACCTACAGAGCCTTCTCTAGCTCTGTGATGACAGTGACTATTTGAAATGGTATCTGGATAAATTTCTCCAATTCTGTTTAAAAAGCTGTAAAACCATTAACACGTCAAAAATGCATTACTTAGTTTTCCCATGGCAAGCTATGTTACATAAACATTCACCTGCTTACTCTCCAAATTGCACTATATTTTTGAAGCTATTATGAATTCATATTTTATCCTACTTTTGTTTGGATGCCTTGTAACAGATGGTAGAATTATTTAGTTTGTCTTCAGTTTATCATGTACCTACCTTATATGCATTTAACCCAGAAAGGAAGCAAATGGAGAAAGGGAGGAATGCCACCACATTCCATTGCTCTACCTACTTCCCTGGGGCCACACGAGAGACTGCTTTGCTCCTCAAAGCTCCTCTGCACTGGCAGCTCCTGCCATGGACAATCAGAAAGGGAGGGCACTGAGGAAATCTGAATTTGAAAAGCTGCCAGGGAGACTTTCACAGCAAACCACTGACCGACTGGAAGGAAGGGCACTGTTCTGGAGACGAGAGGAAACTGCATGGTTTGCATGGCTCAGGAAAGTTCTTAAGTTGGACCATTCCTCCTTTTTAAGAGGCTCAAATAATAATTCACCTAGTAGACCAGAGTTTCCCCTAGTTAAACAATTATCTTGTTTTAGATTATCTGAGTCTGGTCTAGTCAAACATAAATTTAGCTAACTGAAAGGTTTCTGCTATCACTTAGTTAGTTGAGCTTGAAGAAAGTTGGGTACCTTCACTGAAAGACTCAACTCTGAGTAGAGCCACCTGGTGGAGGTTCCCTATGTCTGTGATATACTCATTTCATTTCTCATTTTGAGATGGAGAAGTAAAAACACAAATAAATGACCTACATAAATACAGCAGCTGTTAATGCTAATACACAGAAGTTTCTTAAAGCCCTATGGTTTGGGAGAGAAATAGTGATTCAGTTATTCTGAAATAATTTTGTTTTCTAAAAACAAGGAACTAGTCACCTGTAGTCTTTCAACAGTTACTGGTGAAAGACAAAGATACAAAGGATTACCATTCAGCTTATTACAGATGCTTTTCTCAGTATACAAGCCCACTAAAAGTAGTTTTTAACACCACTAACTAGAAGAAAGTTCGGATGACAAGAAAATGTATATGAGAAGAATCTCACCCCAAACCACCTGCAGAGTTACGAGTTTTCAGATACTGACTTTTCCTTGCATTGCCAGTCATGTTATATTAGAAGCAGAAACAGAGATCTATCTATACATGGTTTCAGAAGTGGTAAGTGTTTTATTTGCTTAACTTCAAAAAAGATGAAAGCTCCTAAGGGCAGTTAAGTCCCCCTAAAATATGCTTGGTTCATATAATAAAATCTACAACAGTAATAATAAAAGTAAAAATGGTTTGCATTATTTAAGCATTTATCTTAAAAAGAAACTAACATTTGAAGCCAGCACTTATATTTGTACTATGTTCCAAGTTCTGCCAGTCAGGAGGTGTGGTAGGAGGACTGGAATTACAGCAATAGAACTGAACCATAATGCAGACCCTAAGAAAAGGCCATTAGAGTAGCTGTTCTGAGTATAAGTACTGTTAATGACTTCAGACTGGCAAGCAGCCCGACACAGACATGATCATTTTCCATGCCAACAGTATTAGTTGCTGTCAAGACCACTGCTAATGGTGGTGTCTGTCACTTTTGACACTGTTGACTGTGACATCCAGTCAACAGTAAAACGGTTTGCAAACCTCTGGCTGAATGTGAATCTGGTTGAGTAAAATGATTATGCATTATGTGAATTCAAAGTACAATACTTATTTAACAGGGCTGTAAGAGATACTAATGGAAGTTCCCAAGAAACAAAGCATTCTGTGTACATGATACTGTAGCATTACAATAATCAGGATCTTGACATATCTACACAGAACTGTAACACTTTAAAAATTGTTATCCTGATGATGTAAGAACTCAAACTGAATCAAAATAAAAATCCCGGAAATTATTTTGACAATTTCATTAAGAATTCCTCATTTAAGAAGACAGAGACCTAGGAAAAATAACACATACAGACATGCCCTGATTTGGGTGAATTCTGCTGAATTTAAGTTTAGAGAATCACAGCATCCTTGAGCTTCAGACTGCTTGGGTTGCCTCGTCCAACCCCACCCTGCTTAAGCATGGTCTACTACAGCAGGTCACCTGAGACCATGTCCAATCAAGTTCTTGATTATCATCAATGACAGAAACTTCATGAACTTCATATGGCATGAAGTTAATAGGCATTAAGTCTAATGTGCTGTATTTTTCTGAGAGCTTTTTCATTCTTTGGTAGCTGAGACAGCCAACTGTCCTCAAAAAAAAACCGTGCACCACACACCATGCAGTTACCAACAAGGGAGAGAAACACTGCTCAGAGCAGCACATCCCACAGCACACTGGAAGGCTGGCTAGTCTTCACTTCAACAGGCAGAGCAGTGGGAAAGTGGTTTACCTTCCATTTTACTGCTTTTCTATTTTGCCATTGTTGCTTCATTGAAAATAGTTTTTACATTCAGCATCTTTTTCATGTTTTTAACTTAAAAAGGCAACCAAAAAAATCCAGCTCTAACTACAATCTTCTGACATCAGAATCAACCCAAGATTTGGTTCAATATTACCTACATCAAAAAAAAAACTACCATGGTTTGTAATTTGTGTTGCCTCACATAATGCTTAAGGCTTAAAAAAATCATTTGACTTACAGTAGTGCAAAACAAATCCAAATTATTTTAAGATAATTTCTCAAGGAAGGAAGGAAGGAAGGAAGGAAGGAAGGAAGGAAGGAAGGAGCTATTTCAAATGGCTCTTATTTCAGTCATGCTTTAAAAAAAGTAGAATTATCTCCATTCTATTGATAAGGGTGTTAGAGTCCACAGGAATAAAAATAACTCAGTGTGTATGGCTGGACAATTAAAGAACGAAGAACAGTGTTATCCAAAAACCTTATACCATCTCAGAAAATGGAAGAGTGCTCTATGCGCAGACACTGTCAATGGGAATTTTCTTCCTCTCTTCTCCAATGCTGCTGCTTGCTTTGCTGATAAGCAAGCAGAACACAAAATTAGATCACATGTACAGCACAATAATGGAAAGCTGTGTGAATTTCTGAAGAATGGGACAATTATTTTAAAACATGTATGGCACTGGTAGCCAAATTGCCAAGCTGAAGTTGCATGCAATATAATCTGAGGGCACGCCACTTATTTGGCTTAGGGGAGGTTGCTGGTTTTAGCTGCTGAAACACTCTCCACTTCTTGCAAAAAGCCAAGCCAATAACTGAAAAGGAATATTGCTTTCCGATTAAATTTTAATTATGTAATTTTAAATACTTACTTTTTCTGAATATTTATATGGTGCGGTACTATGAAATATGTCTAGTACAGTATACCACTCTGAAGTGCGTAAGCGCAAGTGAAGTACATACCTTGAGCTTAAAAACTTACATTTTTAAAACATTCTCGAAATTATAATAGGTGAAGACCAGAAATTCTCAAAGCATTTATTCTGAACACTGACTGTCTCAAACAAAATATCTTAATGAAATCTAACAGCTCTAAAGGTATACGTTTTAACAATGTATGATCAGCTTAAGCCTATGCAAAGTTCTAAACCAACAGAAACTACTTCATTCTGTGTAGCAGAGTTTACCATCTAGTGAAGAAGCAAGCATGAAAATAGAAAGCTTACTGTATCACAACATTGCAAAGTAAAATGAAGAAAAACCTTTATTGCCTGTACCTCAGAGTACCTTTAGAACCCCACTATCTAGGGTATCACTAAAATCTGCTGGTTAAGATCTTGGCTTGGTTTGATTCCAAGTATGTAGTGTACTTCTCTAAAAAAATTGGATAGTGTAATTTCTCACTCTGTAATCCCTTAAGAGAGGATTTGTTTCCCCTTGAGCTCTGCTTCTATTCAGCCAGCCCCATACATTCTGGACAGCACTCCTGCATGCTTCCCCATCTGGGCAGAAGTCCCAAAGCAGTTGCAGAGTTAATTCTACCAACTCCTGTTGAGATAACATCAGTGTAAGGAAAACGGTGACAAAGTGACTACTTCCCCCCAATTCCAGAATACCAGCTTCCCAAATCAAAGATGTGAATGGCACACTCACACATGCTTGAAATTGCAGTCTATGCTAGGAATCAGCACTAAAGAAAGAAAGAAAGGAAAGGATTGCTGGTACTTAATCGACCACTTTCCTCTACTAGCTTTCAGTAACAAAGGCAAATGCTGACAGGAGTCTCACCTGGTTCCTTGTAGCTGGAACACAAGAATCAATACAGGATTACCAAAGAAAGAAAATTCTGAGACATGTCAGAACTAAGCCTCCCAAACTCAAACCAAAAAATTCCATAATGCAGGGGAAGCAGCAATCTCTCACTTCAAATCACAATTTGTAATGCAATGTAATCATTCACCCTCCAGAGGTAGTCAAGCAGTATTTTGATTCTTGCCTTTCAGCCATTCTGAACAACTTAATTATCATCCTTTGCTAAAATGGATGCAGGAATGATGCAGGTTTAATTCTCCAGCCATGATTTATGGTATGTTTGGTTGTTGATGTGAATACTGCAGTAAAGCAAGCTTAACTAAACGAAGCTAAAGCTTTTTTGTTTGTACAATGATTTTAAGAGATTTCTAAATAACAACATGGAAATGCAGAAGGGCATATTGCAAAGACATGTTGGAAGCAAATCTACTGACATTTGCAAGCCTTATATAGCAAACATCTCCTTCATCTTACTTCTTTTCCAGATCTGCTCTCTTGCTTCAGCATTAGTCCTATGCTTGTACTGTACAAATATGCGGAACACACCAGTTGGAAATACTTTGACAGCACTTCATTTGATTCAGTAACTAACAAAATTTATCAAATAATCACTTCCTTACAGAACAGTTCCCCTTCCTATATGAAGGCTGAGGTTTACTTATAATTTAAAGCACAGATTCAGATCTTGTTTCCAAAACACTATTTATATTACCAGGCATATTTAGTTTTATTGATTTATTTTACTGATACATTTTCAATTCTGCTTTATTTTATTGTGTGATTCAAAGTGACAGCCTATTACTGAGTTCATATTTCCTGTCTGACTTTTCTGGAGTTTAGATTAATGAATGTATTTATAGTCATTATTTACACTACCACTTTGAAATTATATCTAACATCTTCCATACAACAGTACACTTAGATATGGCAGATCCGCTTTGCCTCTGTTAAATATTGACTTTCTATTACCACCATGAGAAAAGAGAGAATTTTAGGAAATTAATTTCTCACCCACCTGCAGTTTACTCAGGATGCTCACAAAAGGCATAACAAGTTACCAAACCAATGGAGTAAAAATAGACATAATTATTTAAATGATTATTTGTCCTTCCAGTGCTTTATACTCATGATAGATGATAAATCACTTATACTTGTGACTGAATACAATTAACACAGACATGAGTAAATTAGAATTACTAATTCGGTTTTTTGTTTTAAATGCTAGTAATATGGAGGCAGAAGACCAAATTAAAACCATATTTTAAAGTTACATGTGCATTTAACACTGAGATGCAAAATTTTAAAGTGTGCTTATGTACCCTGAACACTGTTATTCAATGAGTCGTTTCTGTGACACTGGTCACAAGCTGATAAAATATTGCCTAATGCTTTTATTGCAATAAAAAATGCTAATTTTCTACAGATGCTTTTTTTTTTTTTCTTAAACACTGACTGATTTCTTTACCACAGGGTGGTGGTAAAGCAGTTTAACGCTTTTGAACTGTTCTCTTCCTCAGATATTTTAAACCTAAAAACTAATAGTTATCTTGCACTCCAAAGAGATAATTTTGGTTTATAAAGATGTTTATGTACATTTCTTAGCTCTTTTGTACACAGAAGACTGGAATATTTTGTTGGTCGACTCCAACAGTATTTTGATGAAGCACTGTACGTCTCCAGCATAGATGTGTAACAGGCTGTCATTTTTGTCAGAACCAGAGAAATTCTCCATCTGATTAATATTGTAGGTTTTGATGTAAAAGAGCTTGTTAAATAGACCCTCAGAACAGTCAATTTGCTCATTTAATTGACTCAGTATTCTTTCCTACTTCTCTTAATTGGGTGAGTAGCTAGAATATAGATAATGCAGTATAAGGATAAAATTACATGCTGTTTAAATTCTGCTACCAAAAAAAAGTGATGTTAAAACAGTTCAGAATGAAGCACATTTCAATTATATAATAAAAAATACATTGCAGTGACATTGCAAGTCTCCCTGTAACTGTTCCTAGCATGAAAAAAACCAGTGGAATGCTAAAATTTGAAAATAACTTATTAAATTGCATGGGTTGAAATGCAGAGTCAGGGAACCCAGAACAGCTTTAACTCTGACCACGGAAAATAACAGGTGACAATCACTTGACTAGTTCATTTTTGTATTTGTAGTCTAAGAAAAAAATTAACTGGATTTTTTATTTTTAAAAAGCATTTCTCCTGACTTCTATCATAACATGTCAAACTCACTGAATTATCTCTCTGAAATTGCAAGGTTCAAGTAAAAAAAAAAAAGAAACTAAAAATATCGAATTACATGAAGCCATGGCAGAAAGTGGTGATAAAGGCAACCTAAGAAAATCCCCTAAACACTAAGCAGCAGAGCTGAAGCATTCTCTCCTTTTCCACTACCTAGACAGATCTCCTGGTTTTCTCAGAAAATACAAAGAAAATATTGTGGTCCTAGGAAACATTATCAGATGCAGACAGTATCAAACACACAGAACACCTTCTAATCTCCTTTACTGCCCTAGAAATTCAGAAGGAGAGGTCATCATTCCTCTACTGAGGAGTCAAGTCACACTGGAGAGATTTTTTCTGTACTACAAATCCCTCCATTATGCCAAGCAGCCTCTGTTCATTCACTGAGGGAACACCTCCTACAGGAAAGAGTCACAAAGGAACCTTCTCGAACAGGCTTCCTGACCTACATACATGTAGTGGGAGTACAAAGCCTTCCTCCAACCTCAAGCTTTGTTACCATGGGACTTTTTCCAAAATGACCTTTTTAAGGAGGGCTGATACACTGTGAACATGTACTCCTGGTCATGGTAAGTCCTGTCAGATATATCTGCCCAAACATCAAGGACTCCAGGTACAAAAATGTAAAACCAAAATTTGGTCTAAGGCATCATAGCCAAACTCAGTCATTTTTTCTGCCTGACTTCTGAAACACTGTGGCTGCTGGGCATTTTTGTCTTCTTTGATAAAAAAAAAAAATCCCTGAATATCAGATGATATTCACAAACAGATTTGCTTGGCCGAAAATCCAAAATTCTTTCAAAATAAGCCTTAAGGAAAGATTTAAGTTGCCTTACACAACACACCCTTTTTTTTTCTCTCTATCTATTGTATACAACCCACACCTATGAACTAAGCAACCTGTTTCTTCGGAACGTAATAAAAAACCCCTCCCCCAAATTGCTATCACTATTTCTATTTTTAAATCCAAGCAAAATGTAATGATGATAAGTGCCTTGTAAGCATACAGAAAGAAAATTACAGAAGAACAACACAGCATATCCCAACACAGCTTCATTTCAGGCAGCCCCAAAGAAATGCTTTTCTGTGCAGATCCTTACTTTATGCAGATCCCTATGGTATCTGAAGGCTGTCTCTCATCCATCAAACCTAAAACCTTCACAGTTACAGACGTGATCAGCAGCAAGTCCACCTCTTGACTCAAGGTGCACTTCATTTTAAAGTGCTTTCCAGTTCAGAATTCAATTGTGTTCCATCTGAACACATGCATGAAACGAAAACATGGTTGCTACAGAAATCAAAAGATTAGAAGTCATCTATGAATCACGCAAAGCTTCATGTGAAAAAGAAATACTAAACATTTCCCAAACTTCTAATGTTAACTATTTTTTGGTGAAAGTTTGTATTTTGTTTTCCTTTTGTGTGAACAAGTGTTTTCACACTGTTTCAAGCCGGTCACTTCATTGCAGCTTATCTTTTAATTTCATTGATCTTCTTAATCAGCAGATTCCTACACTTTAAATACTACCTGAAATGTAGTTTTGGGTGCTAGCACACAAAGACTTAAAAATATTCAGAACAGCATGAATATTGCACGTGAAATATTTTCTCTCATTCATGCCTCCCTAGCTACTGTAACTGATGGATGGGAATTTTCTGTGCACTTATTCAGTGTTGCTGTTTCCCTGATCCTAAAGGTTTGCTTCATGAAGATGGACAACTTGCACACACTTGAAAAGCAAGCTATCATCACCATCACCTGCAGAAAAATTTTGAAGTATTAAAAAGCAAAATAATTTAAAGTGCAGTAACAATACATATTAACATATCACCATTGTTTTAAAACAGAACTGTCTGACCAACTGAAAGCAGTTTTCTCCCCTGAAGCGGTTTTGAAATCATGTCTAGAAGGGTCACTAATTCCACAGGTATCCAAGCTGAAAAAACAAGAGAAAAGTAAATTGCTTATAAGCCAGTAACTCTTCTTTTAGACCAGAGCATAATGTTATTATTGTTCCTATTTAATTCTCTTTCAGCATGACAAACTTTTAATCAGACAACTAGGTCCTGGAGAAGCATGTGGCATGGCATTTTTTTGTTGCAAATCAAGATAAACTATCTTTCCACCAACTAATATGACCAAAAAAATTACATCAGGAAATAAACTGTTTTCAGAATATAGGAGGTACAGAAATACTTCCATGGTAAGCAATGCTCAGAGAGCTTCACAAGAGTCTGCTTAAAGAAGGAGCTTTCCAGTGTATGAAGGATGTAAATGAGAAACCCAGCTTTAATTTCTAAGGGCATGCTGACGAAACTGCCCTGTATGGTCTGCTCCTTTCTGGAAAAGTTTCAAACTTTATAGCTTTACAAAGCTAATAATACAGAAAGTGATTTGTCAGCAGCCCTACATCACACTGTAGATGTCATACCCCAGACCAAGGATGCAAACCAGTAAACCCCTGTAGAGAAATACAGAAGGGCCTCCTCAGAATTATGGTCCTCCCTCCTCAACAGCAGATGAAGCTTTCCAGAAAGCTTGTGAGCAGCTTTCCACTCTCCTGTCTAGGCTCCTCACAATTACAGAGACTCTGCAAAAACAAGGTTTGCAATATGGCTTTCTTCAGGCTTTCTTGTATGCTGTAAATCAACAACATCACAGAATCATTGAATTGTTTAGGTTGGAAAAGACCCTTAAGATCACTAAGAGTGATACAGTCTCCCCTGAGCCTCCTCCTCTCCAGGTTAACACCCCCAGCTCCCTCAGCCATTCCTCTTCAGACTTGGGCTCCATACCCTTGACCAGCTCCATTGCCCTCCTCCGGACTCACTCCAGCACCTCAGTGTCTCAAGGTGTGGCCTCACCAGTGTTAAGCCCAGGGGAAGAATCACTTTCCTGGTCCTGCTGGCCACACTATTGCCCATACAGACCAGGAGGCCATTCGCCTTCTTGGCCACCTGGGCACACAGTGGCTCATGTTCAGCTGCTGTTGACCAGCACTCCCAGGTCCTTTTCCACTGAGCACTCTGCACCCCCAGCCTGTAGTGCTGCATGGGGTTGTTGTGACCCAAGGGCAGGACCCAGCACTTGGCCTTGTTGGACCTCATACTGTTGGCCTCAGGCCCATTGATCCAGCCTGTCCAGATCCCTCTGCAGAGCCTTTCTACCCTCCATCAGATCAATACTCCCACCCAGCCTGGTGTTGTCCACAAACCCCCTGAAGGTGCACTCGATTCCCTTATCCATTGATAAAGATATTAAACAGGACTAGCCCCAATGCTGAGCCCTGGGGAGCCCACAGTGATCGGCTGACAACTGCCTGTGACTCCATTCACCACCACTCCCCTGGGCCCAGCCACCCAGCCATTTTGTTAGCCAGTGAAGGCTGCCAGCTTCTCCAGGAGTATCCTGTGAAGAACACAATTAAAGGCTTTGTTATGTACAGGTAGATACATCCACATTCCTTCCCTCATCCACTAAGCATGTCTCTTTGTCACAGAAGGACCTGCCTTTCCTAAACCCAGGCTGGCTGGGCCTGATCCCCTGGTTGTCCTCCACGTACTGCACAATGGCACTCAGGAAGCTATGCTCCACGACCTCCTTTGGCACCAAAGTCAGACTGACAGGCTTGAAGTTACTCAGATCCTCCTTCTGACCTTTCATGTACATAGATGTCACATTTGCTATCTTCCAGTCAGCTGTGAACTCCCTGCTTATGCAGGACTGCTGGTAAACAATGGAAAGTGGCCCAGTAAGCACTTTTGCCAGCTCCTTCAGTGCCCTCAGGTGCATGCCATCAGGGTCCATAGACTAAGTGGTGTAGCAGGTCACTAATAATTTCTCCTGGATTATGGAGGTATAACTGTGCTTCCCATCCCTGTTCTTCCAGCTCAGGGGTCTGGGTACTCAGAGAACAACTCGTCTTGCTATTAAAAAATGAGGCAGTAAGTACCTCAGCTTTCTCATCATCCTTTGTCACTATGCCTTGTCCTGCACCCAATAAAGGCTGGAGACTATCCTTGAGCCTCTTTTTGTTGCTGATTTTTTTACAGAAACATTTTTATTGCTTCTAATGGCACAGCTTGTGCTTTGGCCTACACCAAAACATGACCTAGTGTGTGCTCCAGAGAAATGTTATAATCGGCAAGAAGAGAAACCTAAACCACTCCTCCTACCCTAGCCTGACTGAAAAAGAAAAAAATACCAGCCAGTATTAACAGAGAAAAAAAACTAGAAAGATCTAGGAGCAGTCGAGGACATTTTCACAGTCATTTTGGCAGAATACGATCTTTTCCATACACGTCTGTTTTGCTCTGGTGGAGCAAGAGCCCTCACAGCTCTCTGTTCTCTTCCACCTCGGAGCTGTCTCATCAGCTCCAGCTCCTGAAGAACACAAGAGCCCCACACGTACTGCTGAAGTGCCCTCCCTTCATGTGCCTGGATGATCTCAAAGGGCATGTGCTCATTTCTCACCAGCTGATGCAACGCGCAAGGCTGGGGTTTGGACTGCCTTACTTGAAGGGGCCTTTGGGACAGATCTTGAGCACCACAGCCATGAGCAAAAAGAACATAAACTGAAGCATGGGGGATTGAAGCATGACTGATGGCTGCCAGACTATGGAAAAAAGAGCAGCTGATATTCCAATGAGAATGAGGCAGAAGCCTGATTCCCACCAACCTTAATTGTGCAGTATTAATTCAGTATTATTTGTCCTTTTTGAGACTTTATTCTTCCTTATTTTGTTGTTGTTTGTACTAGTAACTTATGTTCTTCCTTTCATTGTGATAAATAAATTGTCCTTTGTATTTACTGAATAAATGTATTCAGTAAATAATAAATGGAAAAAAAATGCAAAGTCAAAGAAAATAGGAAAGCAACAAGGTATAGAAACAGGGATACCCTCAAACCTAGAATGAAAAACTGGACCAAAATAGCATGCAGGACAAAGTGAGGAGTGTTTTTTCACAAGGTCTTGCATATTCCTAAGATTTACCTTCAATCAGGAAAAAAAAAGTTTATTTTGTAAAAGAATTACAAAACAGATCTCTCTCATCACCTCTTTCACCATACAGACGGCAAGATGGTGATAAATGGGACAGGACAAGAAGTGATTTGGGCATAGACTCCATGGATAAACTTAATAATTTAGGAGCAACAGAAAACCACCATTGTTCACAATACCATATTTTGGTGCATTTAGATGAGATGCATTCAGAAATCTGTCTGTACGGCAGATGCTCTTATTGTCCCATGAAAGAGCCTGGAACAAAAAGCTTGTTTTAGAAATGGGCTAACAAGCTACTGAATTCTGAGTCAGTAACTGGCTGTTCAGGGAGAATGTCTTAGATTGCCTGGTACCATATTTTATCTGAACTCTAGGGTACTCTCAACTGTTGTAAATTTATTCTGGCTTTGGGTTTTACATCTTGGTATACTCAGGCTGATTTTGGTACAAGCCACTAGAAATTAAAGCCTCTAGAATATGGGCCATCTTCTAAGAGGATTTGTTATGAATTGGCAACTGATTTTTCAAAAAATTGAAGAGATGTCAAAAATAAGAGGATACTGCAATCATTTCACTTTTATCTAAGTCATTAAACCAAAAATTACAGAGAGCAAAGAGGCATTAACTACTCTTTATCTTTTTTTTTTTTTTTTAGTTTTATATGCATGATATGAATTACATCTTATACAAATATAAATAATTTTTTGTCCCAGGGGATGGGATCGAAGCTACACTGGATTTTTACCCAACAGCTTCAGTTTTTCAGTGCACTGAAGCAGCATCACTGATTATAAATTCAGCAAGTCATGTGTTTTATCACTTCCATGTTTCTGGTCTCAGTGACAACAGCAGGACATTATTTGGGCAAACTACAGCAGAGGTTTTCCCCTTCTCATCTCCCTGTGGAGGAGCAACGGCTTCACTTTTCTGTCTACAAAATGCCATGCACACCCACAGATGTTCACATGTTGTTCCTCAAACAACATGTGAAGTGTGACTACCTCAGGTGGCCAGAGAAGGTGCAGGAAGGTGCATCAGCCTGACAACCATCTCACAGAAAACTGCCAATTCCTTCCTTCCCCATCTCAACCCCAACCTGGATGAAACTTTTTAATATTACACCTAAGAAATCAGCTGGGAAAAAAGGATGAAAGGGATGGTTTCTGCTTATCAGGAAGACTGCAACTAGGGGCAGAAAAGTGGATTTTTCTTTTAAACCCTTTTGCATGAAAGGGAGTTGTGCCAACTGTTGTGCCAACAGAGCACACTGTTACCATAGGAAGCTCGTGGTAATGGAGGATTTTGACCCAAGGTTTACAGTTAAAATTCTTCAGGTCTGGCAGAGTCTATGCCTTAGTCTAACCCCGAGCACATCAGGCCTGAGACCCTGAATTGTAGTATAATGACAATAAATGATTTATCAAAAAAATACTTAATCCACAGATGCACAGAGCCTTCACCTACAGATGAACCTGTTGTTTGGGGAACTTACTGACTCAGTTTTGGTTTCTAGATGATAAGTTCATGCAAATTACCCTTACTCCCAATAGATAGAAGAATTACAAAACGGGATTTTCAGAAGAATGAGTCCCCCTATTTATACAGGATTTATACAGCTAGGAATCTAAAAGAAACATGATTTTCTTCAAATCTGAAAATATTTGAACTATAAATTTGTTAGAAAAATTACATTAAAAATGCATTTATACTGATTACACCTTTCCCCTTCCACCCGGTTTAGAATTAAAAAAGCAGCCATTTCCAGTCATGACATGGAATTGAACATTGTTTTTGCAGATTCTTCACAGATTGGTAGATTTACACTTTCTAAGCAAAAACCCTATGGTACCCTATGGTTCAAGGAGTTAAAAACTACACACATTTCCATTTACATAGTATATGCCTTCATTCTTTCTACTCCCTATCCTTTTCATCCTCTTTCTATTTTCTCATGTATGTCCCTGGGCATTCAAAATTACTCTTTACAATGCAGCAAATACACTTTTTCCTGCATCTAAATCAGCTTTTTTTTGGGCAGGGGCGGTTATTCCTTTTCTTCTCTGTAGCAAAGAACTATTGAGACTGCAATGCTTCCTACAACCTGGCCAGTCTTCAACATTAACTTAGAGTACATGAACAAAATAGACATTTTTGTACTTGATGTTTATCAAAATTCTCTTGGATCAGACAGTATTATCATCTTCCCCTCCATCATCCAACAGGACTGTGGCTTATGTTTATGTCACTCACACTATGAAAAAAGCCTGGCTATCATTTTCCAGCTCCGTATATTTGCAGAAAAGCAGATATAGGTTTCCCAAAACCCACACACTACTGAGAGACTAAGCTCTATGCTTGTCAGATTATACTAAAAAGTAAATATAAACAGAAAGAACTTCAAAAGGATTTGGCCTGTCTGCCACTAGCTCATACAAACTCAAAATGGAAAAGGTGCTTATAGGGTACATACAAGGTCAAGCTCTAATTTCTGAATCTCAAGGAGGGCAATACCTGCCCTTGCCATCCACTCAACTGTCAGAGAGGGCTGGGTGCTAGAAGCAGGCTAGGGAACACTGCCACGGCTCACATGGTGCCGCTCTCAGCCAGCACATTCAGGTGCTCCCTTGCCCCCATGTCAGAAGTTCCTTCCATCTCCAGTTCTACTAGATGCAATTCTGCAGTAACTTCCAGAATCAATCAAATGAAGACTCTCCAAATCAAAAACAAGCAGCTAGTTAGTTCACTGCAATAGGCTCCACTACCCTTCTCCATTAAACCACACAAGGAAATATTAGCTGTCTTAAACTCTATCTACTCTACTGTAACACAAGAAGAAAGGGTCAACTTTCCAGGAGTAAAGGATTTTGAACCAGATTACATGGCAATTCCAATAGAATAAGGAAAGAAAATAGCCCTTACCATGGAGGGTTTCCTAATGGTTCTCTTGAAAGCCTCCAAATACACTTTTCCTGGAAATCTCCATTACAGCCATACAAGACGGAACTGTAAGGGGAAGCATGCATAAACATGTACTGTCTTCACACAGAAACAGGTCCTTTGGGAATGATTTTTGAAAGCAGTCGTGCTTAAAGGGAGGTTTTTGAGTGGATTGCTAAAATCTTATCAGGAATGTGAGAGATTTCAGTAAAGAGTCTATCTGAATTTTTAAGTTCTTAAACACTGTCCAGATTTTTGTCCTTGCATCTAGGCTACAAGCAATGAGAGAACACACAGCTGCCTATAAAGATCGAAAAGGTAAGTTACTTGGCTTAGGAAATAAACGTGTCTAGTCTATCTCGGAATGGTTTGTTCATATATAGAGAGACTTGACTCCTGTGACTTTACTCATTCACATCAGAGACAGTGTCCCTGTGGTTCTCGCATAGCCAGGAGAAAAAGGCACGTGTAGGAATATCTCATTTGTTGTCCAGATTTACTTTAGACTAAGCCATAGGGAGTCTAGATACAGTTTCCTATTCCTTTCAATTAACCAGCATTTTTTTTCATAACCAACCACCCTAGAAGAAGCCAGTGATGTTGCAGATGTTTATACATAGTCTGATGCATCCTATTTTAGCTGTCTGGATGGCAACTGAGTACTGGTCAGTTAACCAGTACTACCAGCTCTTTCACATTTTCCCATTTTCACACAGAAGCAAGCAGATAACCATAGCAGTAGGTAGAAGCAATTTCTGTAAATCTGCACTGAGAGAAGGTATTGGTTAGAATGTGTACTGCCAGCAAAGATAAAACATAGAAAAATGTTTCTGTAGGTAGGTTTCTCAGCCTTGCAGCAGCCATGGCACTTCTGCCACAGAGGCATTTGGATGGTTTTTGGTTTCTTTAATGTTCCAAGACAAAGAATCAAATAGAGGACTGTGATTTTTCTGATCAAATACATCTATTTCTGTAGTTAGCTGTTAGCACTGGACTCTAAGAAACAACATATGAGCACAAAAAATACTTTACTGGGTTGGGCAAACAGTCCATTCAGTTCTATATTTTGGCTCTAATACTAATAAAAGATGGTAGATGAGGGAGAGCACACAAGCTGCTCAGCTTTGCGTAGCCCTTTCCCTTCATTCTCCAGAAGCATCCACTGCTGTTGTTTTGGGGATGTAAAAATAAGATGGGCCTCCCAAAAAATTCAGAGGATATTAGCTATATCTGAAATGTCACAGAAAGCTGTAGCCTGTTACATGGGGAAGTTGCCAAGTTAAAAATAGCAACTGCCAATCTGACTACAGCTGTGAGATGCATTTCACTGACAGACTGGCTTTTATCTCTTTTATTTAAAAGGACGAATCTCTTAAAAAATCCCCAACACTGTAAAATATTACCTACTTCGGAACACCAAAACCTGCACTGCTGACTGCAGAGAGACATTAAAAGCAACCCAGTGTATTGCAATACATGTACTCATCAGCAGTAGGTCAGCAGAAAGTACTGTGATGGATCTGCTGCTGCTCCTGCTTTTCTCCCTTCTGACAGTTGCAATAAAAGAGATCATTAGGAATCTAAAAAGGTATCTTTAATAGCTGGATGCTCAATTACTAAAGTGGGACTAGCCTGCCTGGGTTTGAGACTGTTTTCAGGGCGTAACATTCCCCTATATAATGTTTAGAGCTGTACGTAAACAGCTATGTATCACTCATCTCCAATATCAGCTGCTCTCCAGTAATAAGACAAGGGCTTCAAGCCAGCCTCCAAATATCACCCAGCTGAATGGCCTTAAAATTAACAGAGAATACATTACCTGAAACTTCCAAAAGATGAAATATCACTAAGGTGCAATGCAAGCTCACGTTGTATTTTTTCCCTCTGTTGTGAAATGTCTATTAAAAATGGAGATGGTTTAAAAAATTGTATTAGTACAGCACTTAATTTTTCAAAATGCAAGGAACCAAGCACACTCATTTAACACCCACATAATCTTATGAACAGATATTTTCTAGGCACCTGTAAATCACTTCACTTTGATACAGTAAATTAACTGCGCATGTCCATATGGGTAAGAAAGGCTTCAAACCCCTTGTGTGCTGCTGGACTTGAGCAACTGGTCACTTCACCATCGCAAAAGAGGAAACCAGTCTACTGCAGGAAAGTGTATTTATTGGTGCATGAGACTCTGCCAGTCCACTCTATGAGAAAAAGTAACACACCTGGAGAAGTCTCACCTCCAGGCTGATCTCGCATACACTAATCTCTCAGCAGGTCACATAGAATATTCTTTCTTCAAGTGTATATTTTTCTTTGATGTACATAGATTACACTTGTTAGTACTAATGAGAGCACTGAGAAATTCTTGAGAACAAATAGAAACCAGAACCCCAGGGGATATGCACTCACTCCTACTGAAAACAGTGACTGCCATAGTTTGAGCTGCCTGAACTACAACGTGAAGCCTCCTCAAAAGGAGATAAAGCATACATGCACTTTCATTGGAATATTGCCATAGTGATGTTTGGCTTATATATATTTTAGTCAGAGTTTCTGAAAAAAGCTTCAAAAAGCCTAGAGTGTACAATTTAATTAGCAATTTATTAGAGAGAGACTGGGGTCACTTTGAAATTCCACCATCTGATAAGGAACAAACACATTCAGTGCCTTCTAAACCATACACAGACAGTGCTCCAGACCTTCATTTCAAACAAAATCTCCTAGCCCAGCATTGTATTCTTCCAGACCATGCTTAGAGCAGTATTGGACACAGGAGTCCATCTGCAAATAGGTCAAATACACGAAATTCAAGAGTGATTATTCCATTTCTAAATGGAGATTTTTGGTTCTGTAAGGGAGTAAGTGTTTTGAGCTTAGAACCCTAAGCCTCAACTTAACAACCAAGAATCTTCTACTTTCAGGTGAATTCCTTAAATTTAAATGCAATGACAGCATGGACATAAACCCAGCCTAAAACACCATGTCTCACCCAGTTGTAGATCAGCCTGCAGTGACAGCTCTGCAGCTTTCTGAGAAGGTGGAAAATGCATAGGCCAAACTAGAAGAGACGGAACAGCTGATACAATAGCTTTTACTCACACCCACTTTTGAATAAATCAGATTTGTAAATTAAAAATTGAAGCCTTTCGAGCTGCCATAATTTCCACACTTTGGATAAAAAGATAAAATAAAATCTTGTCGAGACCATCTATGAGATTGGCAGTCATTGCAGCAAGGGGAAAAATAGAGATGCAGCAATTTTTAGAGTGAGAACATAAAGGATGACTTGCTGCTTCTGATATAGTCTCTTCTTGAAATTAAACGTTTGCTGTCATTTTTGTCTCAAAATTATGAAGTACAAGAATACATTCCCTACTCACCTCAAAATTTCCCTTTTATGTCTGGATGAAGACTCACTAATTTCCTGAAACTGCTTATTTTAAAGGAAAAAGACATACTCCAGAGGTGTCATAAACTAGAGGGCACTCCTTGAAAGTGATTTATTGCCTTTACCTGAACACAGACCCAATAGATCTCCATGTTCACACACCATTGTGGGCTTGAGAAGAAAATAATTGAAACATTTTTCTTTATTCTAAGCAGCCCCTTTTAATTAGATGCATTTAGCACACATCTTCTCATTGCATTCATCATACCATATTTGAGCAGCTTCTCAAATCGCTTGTGATTGCACAAACTCGTCTTCTGCAAGAGCCTGAAAGGCGGCTGCTGCTGCTGGCTCCACCTCTCAGCTCTGCAGTTTTTTATGAATGACTAGCAATCACTGACAATGAATGACTGCCAACTGCCCACTCAACCCTTTCTACTCTTCCCTGCACGTACATACTAGAGAAGCAAACAAGCGTCGTGACTGAAAATGAGCCTTCAGTACACTTTCCAATATACAGCATTCATCTTTCAAAACAGGAACTAAGTGTTCTTCCGGATACTTAGAGTATAGAAATTAAATATTAAAAGCTTATGCAACATCCTTTTACTTTCTTTCTTCTTCTTTTTTTTTTTTTTTAATCAACCAGATAACTTTTTAGGCATTTAATCAAAGTGAAATTGTCTTTCTGAATGCTTCACTGCTTCAGCAACAAACAGGAAAACTGGAATTAAAGAGCCCTCACCTACTTCCAGCAAACTGAGATTTATCTGCAGCCAAAACAGAAAAATCTTTCAGTTGCTTTGAAATACTATTTGGTAAGGTTTCAACATAAAAGATACCTTCTATCCAGAAAGTAGTTACTTCTATACAACTAATTTCTTAATTTAATGGATATGTGAAAAAAATCAGCATTATTTTGCTGGTTTATTACAATGAGAATGGCCTATAAAAAATGTTAAATATCACAGCTACTATCATAGCCTGATCAATCTAAATTTGTGACTATAAGCAGAGGGTAAAAACCCACACAGGAGAAACATTTTAATTACACATTAGTTACTAGGGTGAAATATAAATCAAGAGGCTGCTCAGTGCATGCTCTGAAAAGGCTCTGCTGTAACTGAAAATTAGAATAGAATAGAATAGAATAGAATAGAATAGAATAGAATAGAATAGAATAGAATAGAATAGAATGCAAGGTATGCTCTACTGCCTACTGCTTGAGTTGCCCTTTCAGTTCTTGCAACCCTGCAGCCCAGTACTGCCACTTCCAGGAACAAGCCACAGGCTTTGCACTGAGTTTTCAAGGCTTCAGGACTAACACTTGTCAGGCCTGCTTTGTCTGAACTTCCCTTGGCCTATCTTCTGCTTGGTTTGACTTAGTTTAGCTATAACAGCAAATAACAGAGCTTTGTATCTCCCATTATCTAGAAGAGAAAACAGGACATATTTTGGACATGCAAAGACAAATTAACATGAGCACATTGTAATTAGCACACTCAGAAATACAAAAGCAGCACAGGTACAGTAGTGCCTTCACCAGGCATTATTAAATCAGGACAAATATAAAGGATCTAGAACAGAAACACAAAAAGATTTGTCAGAAGATGCTGTGTTCAATGACCTAATATCTAACACTTATCAATAATAGACTCGAAGATGTAATTTGACACACTGGAAACTTATCCACCAAGTTTCAGCAAAATTATTGCTAAATAATGATCATGAATCACAGGTAAAGGCTGGGGGAGGATGGGAGGGACTTCGGACCTAAAGAGATGTCAGTATCTTTAAAATAGCAGCAAATTTAAGTCATTTAATGCACTAATAAGTATTTTTTATGTAAATGTGTTGATAACCAAACAACAGCAAATCCCATTCTCCATACACTTTCTCTAATTCTGCTGGGCTAAATGAAGCTCCTATTCATGCTCTGCTCACCTGAGCATGAAGAAAATAATGTACATAGTAAAGTATGTAGTGACAGAAGTATTTCAACAGCTTTATCCTGTTAAGGCTTGTGTCAAGGCCTTAACTTTAGCTGAGACCCATGAAATCATCACAAAATCTATCAAAAGGTTTCAGTGAACTCCTCTTTAGGTGCTGTCCCCTAAAAGAAATTGTTTCCTCTTCTTCAATTCCCGGCAAATACTGATACATACAGGGCATGTGAAGTCGTATGAAAGGAAGGACAGAGCTAACATTTCCTTTGTATTATGACAAACGCTACTAAAACAAACCCTTAGCAGCAATTTCTTTTGCTGTGGTTTGGGTTTTCTGGTGTTCTGGGGGTTTTTTTAAGCCTTTTTGCAAAAGAAATAAAAATACAGAGCTGAAGAAACAGACTAATAGTTTCCCTACTTAAGGAAGATCAAATGGCTACAAAGGAATAGCAGTCAAGGAGGCCTGACAATCAGCACGTTCTTACCAATTAGTTTGTTTTCCATCTCTAGCAGTTTTAGGCAGTCCTGTGATGATCACCACTTTTTTTTTGCCGTGCTTACTTACATCAGTACACTATCACAAGCTAGCACAAAACTGCTATCAGAAAAGTGGAAGGTATCAGTTATAGACACAGCCTTTGAAGTTCTCTAACCCTGATAGAAGCTTGGTGCCTTTCCCATCCCACCACACTGACGTCCATCTGTAAACAAAGCATGTCCCCTCCTTCATGTTTGCTGCGCACAGTCTTTGAGAACTGATCACTTTGCACTGGCTGGTTTCTAGGCCAGGCACCCAAGGGAGACAATCAGCCATTAAGACTTCAGTAGTCAAGCAAGATTTTTGCTTCTGTCACCACAAAACCCAACATTTTCCACACAAGAACAGCTTTACTCAGTTTGCAGTTCTCATGGTCATCCTCCAGCTTGAGGCACATCTGATGATCCCCACAGGTGTTTCACTCACTACCACACAGAAAAGTGCAAACAAAAGGATTGCAAAATGTCCAAACTGCTACCTAAAACAGTCAATACATCCCCAAATTTATTTACTTTTGTATTGGTTCCCCTGGGTATGTTGCATTTTCAGTACAGCCAACATGATTGCTTAACACTTTTACACTAGTGCTATTCATAGCAAGCAAATCTCAGTAATTCTACTTTTTCTTTTGATCTATTTTTGCAGGTGTTCTTTCTGATGCTGACATGATTAGTTTGAGAGCATACTTCTTTTTCTGAAAGTAATTCTGAGGTAAGACTAAAAAACCTTTATCACTGCAAGATCTGAAATACCATCACTCTTAGGGACATAATTATGATTTTTTTTCTAAGCTATTTAAGATTCTTACGACAGATTATGACTAAACAGTACTAACCATTCTTTCACATCCAATTCAAGCAATTTTTGTTATACTATCATGGAGAAAGCCAGCATGTTAGGCATCCTAACATATTCAGGAAGACAGTTCTGTTAACATAGCACAAAATCAGCTCTTCAATTATTCTTGATTACATCTACGCTGCCCAGTTGGAAATATCTGAGAGATGCATTTAGACTACAGTAGGGGACATTTGTTGTATGAATATTTGCAATCTGTCAAACACCAGCATGGTGTTTACCTAGAATACATGTATCACCCTTACTGTCTTCACTTTAATAGACATGCAATAATTCAGGTGTTTGAAGGGTTGTCTCCAAATAGAACAGCTACACTGATATTTTGAAAGCTGTTTTTTCCACCTTTCATGCTCTATTCACTACATAAATGATGTAAATGGAAGTCACTTATTAAACCTTTCACAGAGATGCATTCAACATGAATCCAGGCAAGGGATGTCTGCATGAATATGGTGACAACATTTCAGACCTTGCTGGTTCTGGGCTAAAATAAGATCTGCAAAGAACTGGGGAGGCAGAGAAAAGCAAATACAGTGGCATTTTGTTTTTCTTTTCATGGAAATCTGAATATTCCTTATTTTAAAAAGGATACATTACTTGTCAAAAGTGAACCACTTTGGTGACCTCTGTGAAGACATGTTCCATATATGGTCTTCAGAGAACTCATTCTGTACATAATCTGTACTTACATACTCCTACACACACAGGATCACAGGATATTTGAGGTTGGAAGGGATCTCTGGAGATGATCTAGTCCATCCAACTACTCCCAGCTGGGTCAGCTCTGACATCATACAGGTTACTCAGTCAGTCTTGAAAGTTTAAAGGATGGAGACTACACAATCTTTGGGCAACTGCTCACTGCTTGACTATCCTTATGATGAGAAAGCTTGTCCTTATATTTACTCCGAGTCTCTCGTTTCAGTTTTTGCCAAATATCTCTCACCCTCCAACCAACACAAAAGCCTGGCTCCACATTCTGAAAAAACTCCTTCTAGGTACTGGAAGGTCACTAACAAGTTTCCCCTAAAGCCATCTCTTCTCTAGGCTGAGCAAGACCAAGTCCCTCAGCCTCCCTCAGGACAAGTGCTCCAGATCAATCCCTGAACATTCTGGTGGCCTCTGCTGAACTCACTGCAGCTCATGATCACCTTTCCTCTATTCTGGGGTCCAAAACTGTATTTATCATATAGGGAAGATGGAAAAGGAAAAGGTCCAAAAGATGGAATATTCTAGATGACGCCTACTGAGTGCTGACTAGAGGATAATATCTCCTCTTCATTTCCTGGCTGCTGGATGCTGTTGGCCTTCTTTGCTACCAAGGTACACTGCTGGCTTACATTCAGCTTCCCATCTGCTGGGTTGCCAAAGTATTCTGCTGAACTGCCACCAGTCAGTCAATTTCCAGCCCACACTGGTACACTGTTTCCCAGACGCAGGAGTTTGCATTTGCCCTACTGAATTTCATAGGGTTCCTATCAACTCCCTTCTCTTGTTTATCAGGGTCCCTATAGGTGCAAATCCTGTCCTATCTACTGGCCCTCCCAGTATGGCATCATCCACAAACTTAAACCAAAATGCATGCTGTTGCCTTTTTCAGGTCACTGAGAAAGACATTAAATGGTACTCCACTGGTATCCAGGCAGAGTATGAACCATTAACTGCTACACTCTCAGCCTAAATATCCAGTTGGGTTTCTATTTGTTGCTAGTCCATCCAAACAGTAAGGCCCCAATTTGGACATGAGAATATCGTGAGAAACTGTACAGACCTTTCTGTTAAAGCCAAGGTCAATGAGACAGTGCTCTCTCATCCACGAAGCTAGTAATTTCATCATAGCAAGGCAACTTAGTTGGTCAGGAATGATTTACCCTTAAGAAATCCATTCTGGCTGTTTCAATCACCAATTTGTACAGAAACATATTACAAAAGTACTCACTCCATGATTTTCCCAGGGGCTGAAATAAGACTGACTGGCTTGTTCTTCAAGTTAAAATTCTGGGATTTTTTGAAGATGGGCACAATTGCATTTATCCAGTCAACAGAGAATTTGCCTGACCTTTCCTTTCAAGATAAGACAGCAGCTTTGTAAGGATAACTTTTGACAGAAGTCATAAGCCTCCAGTGTTCCTCAACACAGTGTTCCTCCCCTTATATATATGAAAACTGCCCACAGACTCTGGCTGCCCTGTTTTGCACAGTCAGGACATTCAGGTTCTCATCACTGCAGGGTCTCTGTGAAGACACTCTTAATCCTTTTTCCATCTTCCCTGATATCATACATATAGTCTGCTCCTCTCCTCCTTCAGCTCCATAACTTGGCCACAAGCTCCCATCTAGCACACACCTCCAGCAGACATAGTCACCACCTCCAACTGCTCCAGCTTCAGGGAGCCTGCCTTTCCAGAGGCTAACAGGGATGGGTTCTTCCACAGGGACTCTCCTGAGATTGCCCTGCTTCCCTGGGCAGTCCCAACCATCAAGCAGGTGGGCTGCAAAAACCTCCTTCAGATACGATGTTTCCTTCAACACCCATAAAACAGCCTGAAAATCAATCCAGCTAGCCAGAGAATTCAGATGAACTTGTGAGTTGTTTTTCAGCATTCTTCTAAACTGAAAACTTCAGCACAATCAGAAAATTAGGTACCTTTTTAACCACTGGGACCCTCCTGGAACATGGGAGCCTGAAGTGATTTTTGGCCACATGCTGTATCAGAAAGACCTTCTTCACAGCAATGGCAGCCATGGAGAAGCTGAGGCCCACAGGTAACACATTTCATGTGGCATGGATTTCTTTAAGCTAACTAAAAAGACTCCCTATCTGAGAAATTTTATGAACATTACAAGACTTCCCTCAAATTTTTCAGTTATATTTCAAATTAGAACCCAAATCAGACTGCAATGTGTTGAAGAACAAGGAATCAGTGCAATCATTCTGTCCAGTTCCCTTTTGTTTATGGATACTCATTTCTTTGGTTTTGGCAAATCACAATGGACCTCCAAGCACCAAATCAGTATTGAAGTTCTGAGACAAGAAATAGGACCACCATGAAATGAAAAAGCATTAACTAGGGCCAGACATAAACTTCTGACAACATATAATCATGAACAGGTATGATGATGAGGGAGGAAGGAACCACAGAATAACTTGCTTTCATGCATGTTTTCAGACAGAACATTCATGTAAACAGCATGTCAGCTATCATACAATCAAAATGCTTTGGTTTCAAAGGGACATTAAAGACCATTAAAGACCACTAGTTCCAAACCCCCTGCCATGGACAGGGATATTTACCATTAAGACCAGGTTGTTCAAGGCCCCATCCAACCTGTCCTTGAATACCTCCCTGGGATGGGGCATCCACAACTTCTCTGGGCAACCTGTGCCAGTGCTTCACCATTTTCACAATAAAAAACTTATTCCTAGTATCTAACCTAAACCTAACCTCCTTCCTTTTAAAGCCACTCCCCCTTGCCCTATCACTACATGTCCCCATAAAAAAGCCCCTCTATAGCCTTCTCGTAGGCCCCCTTCAGGTACTGGAAGGCTGCTATAAGGTCTCTCCAGAGCCTTCTCTTCTCCAGGCTGAACAACTCAAACTCTCTCAGCCGGTCTTCATGGGAGAGGTGGGCCAGCCCTCTGGTCATCTTTGTGACCCTCCTCTGGATTAACTCCAATACGTCCATGTCATTCTTATGTTAGTTTTCCAGAGCTGGATGCAGTGCTCCAGGTGGAGTCTCACCACAGTGAAGCAGCAGGGGAGAATAACTCCATTGCCCTGCTGGCAGTGCTTCTTTTAATGCAGCCCAGGATGTGTTTGGCTTTCTGGACTGCGAGTGCATTACTTGCTGGGTCATGCTGAGTTCTCATTCACCAACACCCCCCCCAAGACCTTCTCTTCAGGGCTGCTCTCAATCCATTCACCACCCAGCCTGTACTTCTACTTGGGATTGCCCTGACCCATCTGTAGAACCTTGCATCTAGCCTTGTAGACCTTTGTGAGGTTTACACAGGCCTGCCTGTCCACGTCCCTCTGGATGGCATCCCTTCCCTCCAGCATGTTGACCCCACTGCACAGCTTGGTGTCACTGGCAAACTTGCTGAGGGTGCACTCGATCCCACTGCCCATGTTGCCAAGAAAGATGTCAAACAGCATCAGGCACAACACCAGTCCCTGAGGAACATCACTTGTCACTGGTCTGCACCCAGACATTGAGTCACTGACTACAACCCTTTGAGTGCATCCATCCAGCCAATTCCTTATGCACCAAGTGGTCCATCAGTCAAATCCATGTTCCTCAGGTTAGACACAAGGATGTCGTGTGGCTACAGGCACACAGTAATACCAGGGTACAAGTGCTACAAAATGTACCATATAACCACAGGTATAAATGTTTCATGAGCTCCAGGAGAGCCTAAGAACATATTGCAAATTGGGTGGAAGAGAAAATGATGCTAAAGGAAGGGGAAAGTGCGTCTTCAGCACTCAGGTCCTTAATCACCCAGCATGTGGGGAAAAAAAAATCAAAACAGTTCCTCATCATATTCTCATGACTAAATAACTGGAGGCAAGGGAGAGGGAAAACACAAGGACTCACCCCTAACTATTCCTTGTAACTGGCTTTATTCAAAGCCAGCAGCAGGTATTTTAGATATATAACCAAATACAACTCTAATGAGAAGACAACTACATAAAAGTGGAGCTTATACAGAGACCTCCCCCAGGCTGCAGGGTATTATTTGGTAGCTTTGTAGCCTACTAGATGTCCTAGCCCCCTGCCTTTTTATGCTTCCACACTTATTCCCAGGCCAAGAGATTTCCCAAGAAATATACTGTACTCTGGTCGCTCTTTAGGTTGCTTTTGTTGATCACTGACTCTGTGGGCAGTTGTCTCATTCCCTGCTTGACAGTTTCTCTCCTGTAGTTTACTAGGAGACATTGTTCACTTCACTGAGGCCATATTTTGGCATTAAAAATTTTAATTCTAGTTAGTTCATTTCTCCTAAAATTTTATTTCTCTCCAGTGTAACCTGTCACACAATACTAGACCATATAAGCTTCACAAAGAAGGTCAACACCATCCTGACCTGCATGAGGTGGGGGCACTGCCAGCAGGTCAAAGGAGGTGATCCTGCCCCTCTACTCAGCCCTGGTGAGGCCACACCTGGAGTACTGTGTCCAGTTCTGGGCTTCCCAGTACAAGAGAGACATGGACCTACTGGAGCGGGATCTGCAAAGGATCACAAAGACAAGTGAGGGTCATACAAGGGGAGGCTGAGAGAGCTGGAACTGTTCATCCTGGAGAACAGAGGGTTACGGGCATCTCATTATTGTGTCTAAATATGTGATGGGGGGATGCAAAGAAGACTGGGTTGAGAAGGAATCTGGACAAAGCAAAGAACAGTTCAGAAGGCCAGTAGCATCTGAGCTGAGCTAGCCTGTATCCAGAGCATAGGTTACAACAGCAGCTGCTAATCTGCATTAATTCAAACTTTTGCCTATAATACCTGGAAATTCAATCAAGAAGGATGCTAAAAGCACTGTCATTTTAAGGACAAAAGGGTCGTATATCTTTAAGACCCAAATTATGGCAACATCCAAGTTAACTTTACAGGCTGGACACCCTCTCCTCCACATGCAGTGGGTGCTCAAAGGTGTCTTTAGCTAAATGAGGTCCAAGTGTGCCCAACTAAGCATGTCTGAAAATGGTTAATAAAGCCAGACTTCTACACAATTGATAACCAGGTTTCATGTGTATCAAAAATACCAGTGCCTTTCTTGCCATTGACACCAACTTCATCCATTGGTAGCAGAAGGTGGAAAAAACATATAAATTATGGTTTTCGGTAAATATCGTTTTGACTAATTGTCAAAGGTGGAACCAGCTTAGTTTTTGAAAGCTATTTGACAAATATAAAAGACTAACAACTTCCTTTAAATAAAATCCAAATTTAGCTTTAATAATTAGAAGTTTTATAAAAAGGAAATTTGTCTTTCAAAGCAAAGATTGGCACTAGTTCATGTTGTCAGATTTGACAGCAGGAAATCACGGAACAAATGACAAAATTCTGCAGCTGCTAAATACTGTCAAATACACTTTACAAGTTTTATTCTTATAAATTCATTATTAGGAGGTCCTGGTTTTGCAAGGAACTGTCTCTCTTCCCAATGTACAATTAGGGCAAAAATAGTTCTAAAACACTGCTCACCGTTATTAAGATGGCTTGTGGTACTTTTGACAATTTTTAAAAAGCCCTGGTCTGCAGACAGAGTTGTACCGAAGCCCTACAGAGTTGGCAATAATTCAGAAACAGCTGTAACAGTTTAGGAGCAAGTTCCTGCAGTTGTTTTCCATGAACAACCACACACGTCAACAGCCAGGGCACAAGCTAACCCAGCTGACTTTATACAGAAGTAGATGACAGAAAACCCAACCCACTAAGGCAGCTCAGCAGCTAACTGTGACCTTCTGCTGGCAGTGAACAGCTACTGAGGAATAATGTTTTAAACCACTTCAGCTACATGTATTGGATTTCATTTTTCTAGGTAGAAGGAAAAATATAAACTTGGGTAACAGATATTGTATGTGTGGAGTCACATCAGCATTAGCATGATGCAGGCTAAATTGCTGTACCTGTGTGGTTGGACACACAAGGTAGCATATGTCTTTAAAAACGTAAATGCAATCCCAAATATTTTAATATATAAATCAGGCACAAATGCTTTGAATAATTATATTACAAATAAAGCATATTTATTTTAGAATAGCAAAAAAGTGCTATATGAATTCTAAAAATCCCATTGGTTTCTTTTCATTGTTGTTAAAGAGAACTCAAAATCAATGTGACAATAAAATCACTTTGAGAAAAGCATATGCTAACAAAATTTCTTATTGGACTATTGAACTATTTTGTTCTGCATGTTCCATCTGATTTGTTGAAAACCATTCACAATTGAATGTTTCAAAAGTCGAAAATGTAACTGCATTCAAGGCAACTGTGGTGCACTTGAGTGGTGTCCTTGCCATTGCCATTTTTAATAACAGCACATGTCAGCTGGACATGAACAAGCCCTGCTTCTCACATTCTGCTCAAGACTGTCTTAGGTAATTCACTTCCTTCAACTAGGGCTGCAGACACAACACACTTTTTTGCAGACCTCATTTCAGCAGTTTAATTCAACATCTACTGACTACATTCATTTCTGCCTCCAGACATCATTGTGGATCATCTGACTACTCCTGGTTTCCCTCAATGAAAAAACACCAGAGCTACTTTACATCAGTTCATGCTGGGAATGACTGCAATCACCCAAATCTGCTACTCCCAAGCTCTAGAAATATTCTCACACTGAACATCCATCCTTCTATCTCTGGGCAAGGCAACACAACCTGGTGTCCTGAAAAAAGCTTGGACAGGTCATTCTAATACCCTGTGACACTGTGTTAATAGCAACAGAGAAGGTTAAACACTATTTCTATATGGCCTAGACAGGGAGAATTCATTTGAAACACCAATACAGAAAGGATGATGTTCTTGTAGAGGTTAAAAAAGATGAAAAAACCAAAAAATGTGGAAGAACTGTTTAAATTAAAAGCTCAAGCTCTATGATTTAAGCAGAATTCATATATGGCAAATGGGAGAAATCTTACCATAGTCACTATAATCAAAGATCACATCAAATCACATGATCAAGGAAGGTTTGTTGGTCTCTGTCATATAAGAAGCCAAGGATAAACACTGATTTAGTTCCAAAAGAACATAATTTTTTTTATCACTAATAGAAAAACCTTCATTAAAAAGCACTTGTGTATTGTTTTCACTAAGTTTTATTTAGTTTTATGTGGATGAAGATATCTGTTGCTTTTATGAAAGCCTCTTTTCCTATGAAAGATGAGCAAGTCTGTTTTCTGTTTATGATAAAGCTTGCTTCCTGACCTTTGCATACTGAAAACATGGATTATTTTTTAATACTTTAAGTCACGTAATTCCCAGCACAATTAGAGCTACATTTGGTATACTCTGACTGTAACTTATTTTCTCATCTTTGGCTAAGATACTGCATCTATTCATACAATATTTCTAATGCTATCTTATATTAAGATTTATTGACTGAAATTAAATGGCGGTTCTAAAGTACTTTTTTGGAATGCCATATTTGCCTAGTAGCTGGAGAAAACCCTTCAGCACTTTCACAGAACTTCCTCATTTGGCCTCACAAAGGGTGTCCTGGGTAATCCAAAAACGTCTACTGTATTCCATATTTTTCCATATCTTGTTTCCCTTTGTTCCCCGGGCAATCTATGGGAATCAGCACCTTTGTATTTAGTGATTATTACTCATTTTGCCTGTTATTTTTCCTATTATTGTTTCAGTTTTTAGTAGACTGTTACTGTTTCACTTATATCTTTTCACATTCGCTTCTACTTACCGGTGGAAAGGGTAGTCCTTAAAATTAAGGGGAGGTACCTTGTTTCCCAGGCTCCACCCTGTAAATTGTCTTAAACCAAGACAAGAGGTTTTGCAATAAATCAATGCCTTGACCACATTACATTTACCGGGAACTAGAGTTATAACAAGAAGAAAAAATATTTTCAAGGTCACCCGGTAAAATGCTAGAGAATCTTATATGTTCCTAGTCCCAGACCTGTTAGAATAAGGTATGGGTTAGCTTGAGCATTTATTGACAGTTCATGTTTCCTTTCCTTATAACATCACATCCAACTCCAGGTAGTCTTTGCCAGCTCTGTATCCACAGCCCAGACTGCAAATGCGAATGCTCCCCTTATAGGGTTATTTTTATGTTTTCTCTAACTGTTCATTAATACAGATTTTGGAGCAAGATATCCCCCTGTGCTGTAACTCTCTGATACACAGGACAGACATCCAGGAACAGCTTCCAATTTTCTGATCTTGAGAAAGAGGATTTAGCTCTGACACATAGCTACTGGCAAGCAGCTCCATGTTGCCTCACTGCCACAAGGAGTGAGATTCAACTTGCCTACCTTCTCATACCTACCAAAAAAATGGTATCACTAGCTGAGTTACTCTAGGTTACTTTTGCAGTCGGCATAGAAAAACATGGACATTAGGATGAGATTAATCTACCCTAACAAGTGCCCGTTCCTCTCCAGTGACAGCTACGGGGAATTTCACGTTACAAACTTGCATGGAGATTCCAGGTACAGGCATGCACTTATGCTTGTTAAGTTGAATCCCACTGATGGTTTCTAAGTGAGCACATACTAGCACAGGCTTGGATTTGGATGTGGCACAGACAACACACCAAGAATATTTTGGGGCCAGACTCTCTTTTTTTATGGTGTCTGAACAGCCAGAGGACTGCTGTATACACACCAGAGAGCTTGATCTTTACAGATGTAACAGTGATCAGCTAACTCCTCTCAGCTCCACAAGGTTTAAGTAAGAACAGCATTGCACCAGCCTGGAAAAGACACTCTCCCTTTGACACTTCACATCTAAGATCAATTTTCAAATGTGTCACTCAGCTTTTCAGCCCACAATCACGAACTTAACCTCCTATCAAACTGGCTGGGAATTCCACATCCTTGGATTAAATAAGCTCTTAGACAGAAAGTTTTAGACTTTCCTTTCAACAACATGAGAAGAAGCATGAACAAAAATGGCTCTCATTCAGACTGATCATCAGGAGTTCTATGAATTCAGATAGAAGAAAGACTGAGAAAAACCCAAACTCTCATGTAAGTGGTTATTCACAAGCATGATAAATTCTCAATGGTTTCCTCCTTTCCTACAGTCTAAATTGAACCAAATCTGCATTATTCCAAACCATAATTTTCTGTCTTGGGGCAGTGAAGACACATATTCAGGACACCTCCCTAGCTAGCCACTGGGATCACAGGGTGCTCACCCTGAATGGTGGTGCCTGGTAACCAGATACCCCAGCAGAGCAGCCAGGGACTGAAAGCCCACCAGTTAGAAGGCTGGAGACTGAGGACGCAGTGCTGACACCCCCAGGAAGGGAGCATCTTTCCCACCTTCCATCAGAGACTGTAGAAGTCACAGTCCCATGCCACACTCAAGGAACACATCCATGTGTAAGAGAGGGGAGGAGAAGTACAATGCCATTTTTTTCCCTTCATCCCTGGTCCTAATCCTCTCAACACACACACCAAGTCCTTTTTGACCTCCACCACTCCTTCTGTTCCTGTGAGACAGAAGCACAAGTTGTCTTCAGCTTCCGCACCCTATTTTTAAAATCAGCACTGCTTTCTGATTTTTTCAGGTCAAGCCAAGTTGCCCACGAGTCTGTTGATGCTCCATATGATGCTGAAAGCTGGAGAGGAAGAAGGGCAAGTGAACACTGGCAGAGATCAATCTGGAGGAACCAACCAGGATTGGAGAAATCAGCCAGGAGGAGTTGGTATTTCAATGCCATCATGTGTGACTGAAGGTGGAAGTCATTCCCAGTCAGTGCTTCCCTAGAGGAAAGACTTTTCTTTTACAGATCTTTACATATAAATCCTCAGTGAATATATCACATACTAAACATAAATGCTGAACACTGGAGGACTAGGCCATGTTTTCCACGTACAAAATGCACAACTCCATTCAGCAAAAACAATAAATACATAGAACACTGGAGTCCACCTCCATTTTACTCTTCACATGTGCATGGCGTGTGGGAGGGGATGTATGGATTCCTGACACTGTGAAGAGAAGTCACTGCCACCATCACTAGCTGGTTAGATCTGAGAAGCAAAACGCTGGTTTTTCAGTTGGCTGAAATTGAAATCTCATGAGAACAGCTGCTATCATTTGAGTTCAGGCCAAGATGGCAACATTTGAGAAAAAAACAACTGATCTTGTGAATTTCCCACCACTTGGAACTGAAATTTAGAGATGCCAGCATCAGATATTTTTAAGTATAGAGTCGAAGTTTAGGCAGGAAACCAAACAACTGAAGCAGCTACGCAGCCATTACCTGTGTCATCCTCTCACCCACACTTTATCTCCAGGGTCTTTAAAGGTCCAGCAGCTCCAGAAAACTCCATGGCTGGAAATGGTGAACAACAACCACCATTGATTGTTGGCCACCATTTTGAACCATGGAGCTTTCTGGAGATGGCAAGAAACCCTACACTTCAAAAGGAAAACCCCACTTGGCAGGAGCCAACGTTCTCATAGATCAGCTGAAATGAGGACTTTAAGTCTCACTAGGTACATACACCATCATTGCCTTCTGCTTCAAGGACACATCTTCAGGTCTGCCTTTTCTAATTCAGGCATACAGAAATACAATTAAAATTAACTCTACTAAAATAAATTGTTATCCTACGTACCCAGCTTTCTAAGGCTGACAGTGAAGCACACACAACAGATGTTAATCGTGCCACTTAACACATGACTGGGTGGATGCTGTGGAAATGTGGGTGGTTTAAAACTGGATATAATACCAACCTACAGCTGCAGAAGTAACTGAACTCTGCCTCTGCTTTAACAGCAGATCTATTATTTATGTGGACTTATTCATTTAACAGAAGGATCCTTTTAAAATGGCCTCGTACCTAAAAAGTATTAACCAAGCATTCAAATCAGTACTGAAGACTAATAAGACAAGTTTTAAGTGCTAGTACTTGGTAATGCTAAAAAACAAAGATTATAATTGACACACCTGAAGAACTCTCTATACAGAATTGAATGTATTCCTTTATTTTTGCTCATTACAAAATCTTACCAAAATATCAAAACTCTCCTTTAAGACCTTTTGTTATTGAAAATTATTCACACTGAAAGATCTGCAAGTAATTTGCACTTCAAACAAAGCTTTCAAAACACTAATTATCTTAAATGTGAGTTATGTGAATGATTAGAATGCATGATATACTTCTGCTCCCTCACTGAATGAATAGAAATCTGTAAGGCAGGGCTGCAGTGCAAACAATTGTGATAAATTCACAGTAAATATATGCATCAAAGATTTGTAGGTATTTCTTTAAATATGCAGTCTGCTCAAAGAATCCTGTAAGCAAAGGTGCATGGAAAGCAAAAGTAAAATGTTTATCAACACAGTGAAAATTTAATTTGGTTTTAAATGACAATGAAAATGTGTTGAAGATGTTTCACTCGTTTTCTAGTTCTTAGGGCACTCAGCAGATATTCAGTGAAGAAATGCCTTTGAAATAGGAAAGAATGTAACTTTTTCAGCATTCCAAGTGGAAAACTGCTACATTCCTTCACCTGTAAATGCTACCCTTCGCTCTGTACCTATAGGTGCCAATACTGACTTTAAAAGAATAGTTATCCTAAAAGCAGCCATAAAATTCTGTATTTGGAATAGAGGCAGCACTCTATGGGCAATACTGTCTCCACATCAGAATTTAAGTCTTTAAATTATTAGTTCAAGTTCTTTTTTGGTTATATTTTTTGTACTTGAAAAAAAAAAAGTCAGAAGACCATGATTTGACCTCAACCAGTCAAGACATTCAGGTTTACATCCTGTGGAATAGATGGCAATAGCAGAGTAAAACTAAATTTTAAATTCCAAATTATATATAGCATAAAAGCTTACTTCAGAACTGTCACACTGTGTCTGAAACCTAATAATTTCAGACACAGTGGTAGGTAAAAACCTTATTTCCTTTCATTAGAGATAAGTCATTAATATTTCTGTGATAACTACAGTACATCAAAACTGAGTGCATTAATCTGATCAGTCTCCTGACGTGCTTTTAACTTCTCAATTGCTTTCTTAAAAAACGGGCAATGTAAATTGCATTATAACAGTCTATCTGTATTTTGGTTTTAATGTTTATATCATTGAATTTACTATAACAATAGGATAGCTAGGTTTAAAGTATTATGTGAAAGTATTATCAAAATCGCTACCAATTAGTGAGATTAATTAGGTATCAAGTGACTCTCTTTAAGTAATTTTATACACAGTTCTGCAGTGTGCACTTTTGTAATTAAGAGTCTCTGTCTCAGACAAACTATTATCAAGTAAGAGTTAAAAGCTAAGAGACTAAGATAGTGTATGAAATTTGAGGGAGGCTCTTTCTGCAATGTATGTGATCAAAGTCTCACTGAAATCAGATGAATCTTGGTCAGCATGGCAAGCAGGAAAGTCATGTAGCACATTGACTTAACATTAAGCACATGCTTAACATTTATATATTCTTTTGCTCAATTTAACACAATTGCAGGTGTGGAGAAAAAGTGGAGAAAAATCTACAGAAAACTGTATCAATTTTTTTCCTAGACTGATTAGAAATAAGTAAGTAATTTACATGGTTTGGTTCAGTGACCTGTTAGATAACCCATCAATTCTAACTATGCTGGTAATGAAATACATTCACAATCTTTTAACATAACTCAATGTTCTGTAGAAACAGATTCTACAAATGAACACATCAAAGTGCTTTAAAATTATTATTTGGCAATAATTTTAAATTCAGTATTATTCATTACCAGATAAACTAAGCTCACGCTCCCCTTTACCTGCTGCGGGGGCTGACATGCTACCCTTCTGAGTGGGCTTAAACTCATAGCTCTCTACAGAATCATGATTTCCTAAGTTTTATCAGATATGCAGCCAGAAAAAGATATGTCAATCCAATTATGCATTTTTATTGTTGCTAACTGTTGGGGGTTGGGTTGTCTTTCCTTTTGTTTCCTTTTAACAGTGTAGAATTTTTTTCCATTCAGTTGCTAAATAGCCTTAATTACTGAGTACTTAAGAAAAACAAAGGCTATACCTAGGCCTAAAGAAAAGGCCCATCTATGTTTACTGTTTCTGTCGGGGAGTTTTTTCTCTCGAAGGGGGTGGGGGGTGGAGGAATATCTCGAGAATTGGGGACTGGTAAAAGGAGAGGGGAGGGGTGGAGCGGGACTGGCTTTCGGAGGAGGACACGGGAAGAGACAGCTCTGCGAGAGAGAAGTTTTTTTTTTCGCTGCTGCTGCTGGAGCCCTGGCTTGGAGCTGTTTTCTTCTGCCTCTTGGGTGAGCCTCTGCTTGTGAGAGCAGCCACTGAACCTGTTGCCATCTGCTCGGGTGCCCGGAATCCCTGAGCTCGCCTCTCCTCGCTGGGCTAGGAGCCGGGCGGCTGCTGCCCCCCGCCCCCACCGCTCCTTCGGCACTGCTCTGGGTTTCACTGCGCTGCAGCCCCGCTCCCCCGCCTGCCGAGACGTCCTGCCGTCCCAGTTTGCTGCTTTCCAAGAATCCTGCTGGGGCACTGGAATCGACTGCTCCAAGGAGGTTTGTGAAGCAAAACCTCTCTTCCGTTTTGTTTTCCCCTGCTGACTGAACCACCATAGCACGTGCTCCCTGCCGGCTGTGACCATCACTGCACTGAGGGGGGGGAAGTGCCTTCAGGCCAGGAGGTCGGGACCGGGTTCTTGGTTCTGTTTTGTTGTTAGTGCCATAAAAGTTGTTGTTTGTTTGCTCTGTTATAAATCCTAGTAAAAAAACTGTTATTCCTACTCCCATATCTTTGCCTGAGACCCCCTTAATTTCAAAATTACAATAATTCGGAGGGGAGGGGTTCACATTCTTCATTCCGAGGGAGGCTCCTGCCTTCCCTAGCAGAGACCTGTCCTTCAAACCAGGACACTAACAAAGTAATTAAGTTTACATTTTTAGGGGGCTTGTTTTCTTTTTTAAATGGGCTGCAATAATGTGGGGGCAAAGCAAGGAAGTTCCCTTAAGAACTAATTTACTACATTTTAACACATACTTACATTTCTTATTTGTAAATAACCTGGTAGCCATAGGGGTTTTTATTCATTATTTTCAAGTCAAAAGCATTCTGCCTCTGCACAGCAAATTAAAACAAAGAGTAAAATTTCATTGCAGACTGGCTTCTAACACTTGCCAACCATGAGTCAGTGCACAGAAACTGGCCCTTATCAAACCAGTTCAATAGTTGTTACCAGTAGGAAATTCAAAGCCCTTCAGACTTCTGAATTTTTAAGACGATTTGTTCAAGGCCTTGGACCCACACCCAGAATATCACAACCATGAAGCTCACCAGAGGCATTTTGCTTATACTTCTTACAAAGCAAGGAAAGTCTTACAGGATCACAGAATCATTCGAGCTGGAAAAGACCTCCCAGAGGTCATCAAATCCAACCATTAAGCCAGCACTGCCAAGTCCACCACGTGACCATGACCCTACGTGCCACATCTACAGACACCTCATACACAGCACCATCCTCCACACAGGACACCTCAATGAACAGGAGACCAAGAAGTGAACAGGGAAGCAGTTGCAGTTCAGTGTGATTGAGCCAATTCCTTATTAGTTTCTCCTGTAAGTCACTTCACAACTCCAGAGTTCTAAAACTCAGGATTATTGACACCAGCCACAGCCAGCATGCATGCGATGTAGAGATGCCAGTCAAGATTTACTTAAGTGGTTTAATGGGCAGGGTATGCTTTTGTAAATACAAAAGCAAAACAGAAAGGCAGATCAATTTTTGCCTCCTTACTTGATTTGGAAAAAAAAATAATGTTTTTAACGCCAAAAGGTAAATAAAATAGGAGCATCCCAATCACTCAAGAAGAATTCCCCAGCTATATTTCAGATTCAGTAAGTGCATACTAATTAGCAGATAAAATGACAGCAAATTTGTTACTTCGGTGTTAGTAAATATTTTGATTTTATTGTTGTTTGAATTACAAGTAAAAAATGGATAGGCTTATTTATGACACTTTCTTTTAATGTAACTAAGGAATAGAGGTGTTCAAATAGGCCTTCCTTTAGAAAAGGAACAGGTTTTCAAACAGTGACAACCTTGAAAATCCTCTAAGATGTTTCATCTAAGAAGTATCTTATTTCAGAGACAGTTTTAAAAATCAAGGCCCCAATCCTTAATAGGCACATTTTTTTTCAATATTGGTGAACAACAATGATATTCTGGTCTGGAAAGTGCTAAAGGACTGTGAGGAAACATTAAAACCAATTATTTTGAGCAGATACTTGCAACTATGTGCTGAAGTGAACCACATGAAAACTAAATGTACCATGCTAAAAACAGAGGAACATTTCAATTGGGAACAAACACTAACATCATATTTCAAACACCTAATGGTGAACAGCAAAAACAGGTAACATACTATGTCAGCATGCTACTGAATTGCATTATAAGTAAATGACAATTACACTTTAAAAGATGAGTAAAGGATGATTAATACTGACTTACGTCCCTCTTTAACTTATTTTAAATTCTAAACCAGTGTTTCTCATCTCACTGATTAATGACATACTAGTATGGTGCAGGACTTTCAAACACATAGCTGATAAAGAGATGTACAGTTAGGTTAACACATTACAAAACTTTTTAACACTATGTATCTTCTAATTTTAAGTAAACACACATTTTGTCCTTACACCTAACTCCCACTTACCAGATTTCCTATACTGAGAAAGGTGCTATTGGCTGCAAAGAATTCAGCATCAAGGAGCTAGAAAACAGTCTCAGCTGGCAGAGACTGGCATATTCTCAAGTACAGGTTTGCAAAATTACTATGGGAACTTCCTGGGTAGTGACTCTATGACTACAGGACAAACCTCCTTGCTGACTGTGCACTTTCAAAAGCATTCAAATTTTGTTTGAGTCTCATTTGTTGCCCAGTGAACATGTGTGTTTCAGAGAACATTGAAAAAAACATCTTCAAAATAATTTATCTGTTAACCTTTTCTTACTGTCCATGGAACAAGTGAGTTTTCTTTTATACAGAACAATCTTTCCCAGGTAAAGACCATGAAGCTTCTGGATATCAAAGGTTACCTCCCTACGCTGCTTGTGGAGCTCAGCGATAATGAGTGCTTGAAAGGAGAAAGAACACAACTCTATACATCGTTCTCCGAAGACAGATGACATCAAACACACACGACAAACTTCTACCAGCTTGAGAAGGAGCTACTAAGGGAAGCAAAAGCTTCTCCAAACAGAAGCCAAAAACCAAAAAAAGTCAAAGTCTGACAAATCTTTTTGATCATACCATTTTAGCCAGAGCTGTGGATGCCCTGGATGCTGGGTGCTCTAGGTGTGCAGTCACAAAAGCACAGCCCCTGACAGCAGATTATCCAAGTACAGGGAACACCAAACGCATGGACACCAACAGATGGGAGAGCAGGAGGAAAGCATGAGTCAGTATTGGTCCATGTGTCAAAAGAGCTGGCACATGAAATTCCAGGTATAACTGCAGGTCTGGCAGGGGACAGTCGTATAATGAGGAAGAACAAAATTTGCAACTGTTTGCAGAGGGGTGATTAAAGCACTCAGTAGCCTGGGCATCCAATGTTTTATTATGATCTACACAGTACATGTGACTTTAGCCAGGCCTCAGTCATATGCTTTGGAGGGAAATGACTACCAAAAATAGAGCTAAATGTAAGAAAATTTAAAAGAAAGGATTTATGAAAATACAAGTCAGTCCTTCTAAATAAAGGGAGACATAGTTGATGTAAACTTCAGTAAAGCATTCGATACAAAGTCAAATGAAAAATCATTGGTTAAACTAAAGGTTTCTTCAGCAACTGAGCTGAAGAAAAGGCAGGAGAACATTTATCTGAGAGGGGTACTACCAGCCAAAAGCAGGATGACTAATCAAGTTTCACAGAACTGGGATAAGGATTGCCTGTATTTATCATTTATCTCAATAGTATTTTCAGAATAAGTGCAATCATGATGAAGAAATTTTCTTATTATACAAATTCAGGAGGCAACAATAATTAAGAGAAAGATTGAACTGTACACAAATTCAAATGACCTTGAGTAGCACAATACGATTACATTCAGTAGTACAGAATGTATTCAGGCAGCTACAGATTAATAGCATCTATTACAAGCTATGAGTTCATTACCTGGAAACGAGTGAGGAAAGAGAGAAACCAAACAGCCCAAGTCTGCTCGTTCATCACAGCACGGCTGTGAACAACAAACGCAGTCCCAGAATATGGTAAATATAGCACATTACTAATAGAGATGGGAGAACGCTACCACTGTAAAAGCTCTCTCAAAACCTCATCTGTACTGAGAAACATTGTGGAAAACCCAGTGAAAGCCTAACAATGTACCCAGCTTTAAATGTAGGTTTTTGTAATAACATTATAGAAACAGGCAGTCAAGGATGCCCTACAAAACTGTATGGGATCTCCTGTTAAAGCATTTTGACAATGTTGCATATATTGTTACCTTAAAAAATTCATGTGTTGTATGTATTGTAATTATATACATAAAGGCTTTCTAATCCCTCATTAATGCAAGATGTATTAAATAAACACAAGAAATTACCTAATGAGAAAGCAGGAAACAGTGCCTGTGATGTTTTGCTGTAGAAGTGGTACAGGAAAGTTCTCCTCACTTTCTTATGTTCACATACCAATAATAAGTAAGAATTAGCAATTAGCAATGCATACTTTCAATCAGTCCTTAAGAATTCAAGAATTTATGGACTTGAAAAATGTTATAAAAATATATCAGGTAAATGTACAAGGGCAGAATATAAAACTAGAATAGAAAGAAATGAAAGGCACCACTGGAATGACTAGAAAAAAAGCGTAAGAGGAATGAATTTCCCTATCACCCTGAGAGCCTCCTCAACTGCAGTGATTATTTCAGCCTAGTTCAGATGATGAATCTGTCTGTAAGTTTCATATCTTGCTAGCCACCCACTGACAATTCCTGAATTTTAAGAATATATTATGACAACCTCCTTCTGCATTTGTAGGAAGAAGGGAGAGAAGAAAATCTCTTGGAACATTCTGCTGGGCAAAACTGCAGCTAGGGTGACTTGGGAATGAAGCCTGCCTGAGCAAAGCAGACCCGAGGAGCTCATCCGGTCACCCAAACAAACCTTGCAAGAACGTAACACAGTCTTTAACTACATGAGGATAAAATGCACAGAGCAGGAGAGCTGAACAATAAATAATACATATACAATATTTAGAAGATAAATTCAGCCTGAAATTAATAATATCTAATTACCAGGCCAGATGTGATCATTGATCTCTTCTAGCCAGCATCTGGGGTTCTTGTGACAGAGAAATCCTTTTGCAGAGATCTGAATATGTATGCGTACAAAAAGCATCACTCCTAACACAACTGAAAATACCAAGCCCTCCTCTGCAGCTGAATACTGGAAAATGTAATTTTTAACCAGTTTTTAAAAGCATCCTAGCAATATCAAAAATAAAAGTTACAGAGCTACAAGAATGGCCAACCTCATGCATTTTACTCTTCCATAAGCACATAGCAGCCAGACGTACATTGGGAACATCACTGAACAATCCAAATATTTAGATTGAGCTTTCCAGGTCAGGTAATAAACACCGCACAGAAAATCTGAATCAGGCTATAGCATGCAAGTGGAGGAGGACAGACAGAGTATGGAAAACAGCAACAGAATTACATGGTTACTCAGTTTAGATATAAATATTATCCTTCTGATTCAGATGTGTGATCATCTTTTCATTGCTGGTCCTTTGAAGTGCAAACACATATAAAATCATGAGGAGATATTTTTATCAGTTATCTGAATTATTTTCTACCATCATACTACCTGAATTATAAGGGAAGCTGCTACTAAAAGCCTTTTTATCACATAAAAGCAGTATTCTGAAGTAGTTATAATTCAAATTATGATCCACCAATATATAAAAGTAGGAATTTTAAATCCAGGAACCATTATTTGACAAGTATCTTTCAAAACAAAAATTTAATTTACTTGTGTATGCATATGTGTGTGTGTGTGTGTGTGTGTGTGTGTGTACACATATATACAGGTAAGGATTTTAAAGACCAGCAAGTAATTCAACTACTATATAGTGGGAAGGAATTTAGGAAGATACCATCTTATACAAAGCCTTTCGTCAAACGAGCCTAGACAGGAGCAGGCAGCAACCACACTGATGGTCTGAGGTTCAGCACAGTGGTTCTCACCTGGAAGAGCCACATCATCTTTCCAGGGACTGGCAGAATTCCAGCCCTGCTTTCACAGGCAGTTGCTGACACATTTATTTGAGCCCCTTGGTTCTGTGAGCCGGCACACGGCTGTCCAGAGCAGCTCCCACATAAGGCTGCTGCTCTGCATCTGCCTGCCTTTGGCTGAAAGGTACGGTGAGAAGCCAAAAATAGCCTGCTGCTCACTGGTGATGATTCTGACCAAATGACTTGAGCACAAATCACTGATCAGTGCTGACAAAACACTAGCAGCTGGGAGAAATTCAGTGGTGTAGCCAGTTCTCAGCTAACTCCACAGCTTCAATAATTTAACCTACAGCATGATGTTGAACTGATCTAGCCAGAACAAAAGCCAGTGGAGGCACCACTTTGACTGAACTCTGTCCTTGATTCAGAAAGCTACATTGGGTATTTCAAACATAGATTTCATAATGGCTCCATAACGCAGGCACTGCTCTTTTCTGAGGGCTTTCTTCTTTTTTGGTAGTGAGAGGATGGCAGAGGCAATGCTGGCTTTGTCTGGAAGTAGGAGGGTGTTGAATCCAGTGATTATCCATCATTCTGTGTCACTGTAAGACTACAGTCAGACCACATCTTACTTATCACTGACTGAAATCTTGCATGTCTGGCTTCAAAACTGTCCAGTTTCAAAAGGACCAACAAAGCAATGTGCTTTCTAAATATAGTGTGACTTGGCAGGGAAAGATCTACTAGGAATTAGGATCCACGATCTGCAGATTTCACAGAGAAGACTACAGATACATTGCTTCTAATACACCATGGCTTCACTCATGCATGAAAATCAGCTGTGATTTACACAGCTATCCAGAATATATCTCCAGGGTCTGAATCTTGACTAAGTCCAGTTTGCAGCTCTGATCACCAGAGAAGGAGTTGTGACCCTTCTGTTGTGTTACCCCTTTTAGGCTGTCTATGTATGCTGACTACATAGGAAATTGATGTGCTGGAATCTACTTACTGGATCATGTTCCTCAGGCCAGGTGCCTAGAGTTAGGAGGCGCAGAAGCTCAATTTCTACCAAAAGCCACCTTTCTGGACATACTCTAACTACACATCTAAGCCAAACAGGTTTATTCCCTCTTTCAAATAGAAGTTCCTCAGTTTTATTTGTGTCTAGTCAATAATGGGTATCTATGCATACAAAACAGAAGCTGAAAAGAAACCGTAAATGCTCTATTACTGGCCTATCATTATTTGTCTTGTTTCACTGGCCATTTCTGTTTTAATATCGTTCACCTCTTTGTGGGAGGATCATATATCTCTCACCAGTGTTTTCAGCTGAGGGGACTCCACACAGATTTTTAGTGGCACCAGCACCACTGTGAATACAATTTATTTCTAAGCCCACCCTGGCTCATATCCTGCGTGCTGTTGTCGATGATGCATTGAAAAGCAAACAGAGGAAGACAGATCTCCTTTCTGCAAGCAGCATTGCAAGGTCCTCACATATTCACTTACAGCAGACTCCTCAGGCTGATTGAAGACAAAGATAATTTGAGGGAGACATACATATTATGTGGTTTACACACAGAGAGAAGAGACTACCTTAGATGTAGCACAAAGAGCTCACAACTCCCTACAGCATCTGGAAAGCATCAGGTGCATGTCTCCCTAAAAGCAGAGGGCACAGTCTCCAAAGATGGCTAAACAAACATGCCATCATTAGCTACTAAACTGATGAGCAGATGAAGTTTTGAAAATTCACTTATTAGAGTTTTTTGATTATTTGCTGATGCATACTGAGAAATGTACGTACAGGAGAAACATGCTAATTCAGTTTAAACATTTCTTGATTTCTGAGTTCTCACACATGGAAACCTAAAGTTGTCTTCAGTTTTTCAAGGAAATCCTATGTGGAACACTAGTGAGTTTTTTTCCTAGGACTGAATACTCATACAATCTGACAAACATGTACATGCCAGTACACAGGTATGCACCAGAGCCACAAAGCGCCATGTGCATTTCATCTAGTTTTTGGGGTGCAGAATGCAGCCATTACATCCCAGTTGTTACCCTAACCTCCTTTACTAGCCAAATGGGCACTTTCAGGCTATGAGTCATTTCATCTTAGCATAGAGGTAAAAAAAATAGGTTCTTCAAGGGTGTGATTCATATGTCCTGTTTCTCTCCATTCCCCACACAGGGAGCCTTGGGTGACTAACTCAGATGTAGATGTCTACATTTTGCCAATGAATCCCACTCACAGTCTGTAATTTCCCAAGCGTATCTTGCAAGAGCATGAGATTCCAAAACCAAAGAAGGGAGGTAACAGAGAGAATTTCCCTATCCTCCCCCCAGCTGTGCCAAGTTAATTATATATGTTACTCTTACACTGTATGTGGTCACTAGAAGATCTGACAATATACCTTGACTTGTAAGACTATCAAAATATTTTCCAAGTACTACTTTTTTTCTGATACTCAAGTTGAGTGTTATTACAGAACCAAGAAAAAGCTCACAATGAATCTCACACTTTAAGGAAAGGAAGGAGTTAGATAAAATTATAATTCAATTGACGAAAATTGGTTCAAGGGAAAGAAATCTGCATGTCAGAAGGTTTCAGCATCTCAGAGGACAACCTAGATTCAGGCAATCTGGAAAGAGAAAGAGGGTTGATCTGTATTCTCATAAACAACCAGAGCTAATCAAATTTTCCTAAATTCATTAATAGAAACAAAAGAAGAAGCAGGGGTCCCTGTAACTGCTCTGAATATTAACTTGAAAACTGTAATCTCAAGATGGCCCTCAGGACTGGCAAAGCTGAATTCTCAGTGATGCTGGATTTTTAACCTTCCCTGGAGGTGGCAGCAAAGGGGTAAGAAAAACAGAAGCCACTATTTCCTTCACTCACAGAGACACAGAGATGAGAGGAAGAAATAGCATAAGGTGATGTCTGAGGAAGAAGGAGTATGAAGCATTTCAGAGGAAGTTGAGAATCATCAAATTTTTTATTTACAGCAAGGAGGAGAAATTTCTAATCCTTCTGTGTAGAACATGCTCACTCTAAAAGTTGAGGCAGCATCCACTTGAGCATCCTCAGCTATGAGAAAATAAATCCTTCTCCTCCTTTGCCCCTTCTGACTTTGATGCTTTTTTCTTGTAACTTCCACTTTTCTGAGCAAAAGCACAACTACTTGCTTTTCTGAAATATTTACTGCTGTTTCTTGGTATACAAAGCCAAACCAGATGACAGATATGGAACACACTATTTTCACAGAGGATGAACAAACAAATAAAGCAGTGCTGCACACAGGTATCTTTGAAGTACTTAAAAACAAAGACATATCTCAGGATCCCAAGCAATAGGATGTCTTCCTCAATAATCTGCAAGCTTCTGTTTGAGAAAAGTTGTCAGATGACAGATCCCTATTAGTGAGTATTTTCAGTTTTCCCCTGAGAAGAAGCAGACAATGAAATTACAGCTCATGACTTAGGGAAAACTGCTGTCACGAAAAGTTAATGATATTACCATATTGTGTGAGATATTAGTACATTACCTACAAATATACTTTACAGAAATACTGGACCACCACTAGAGTCACATATACAAACCTTGTCTGGAATCTCTATAAGACAATACACCTCTGCTTTTCTTTCAAGACATTGATTTGAGCTGTTTTACTTTTTTTTTCCTGTTTTGTCATTAATCTTAAAAGAGTTTCCAGAGACATTTCCATATTAACATACTTGTCTTTTTTAAAGTGAAGCACAAGAACATTTCCATTTTTAGAAGATTTTTCACAACCAAGAGCAATGTATTCCTTCTATTAAAATACTTTGCAGACTCATTTTCTTCCAGTACGCATCCAATGCATTTAGGTCCCAAACCTGCAATGAGCACAGATGCAGGGGTCTGCCCACACACAGCAGGAAAAGGGCCATAATTCTGACTCATCTGGTAATTTATGCTTCTATACTGGTGTTACAATAATGTTAATATTGCATGAAAATATTTCTATAACACTTATAATATTTGTCAAAGAATAACATTCAGAAATTGTCAAATTGCCACCATCATTCCTACATGACCAGAATATCTCATCTTCCAGTAGTCTGCACTGGCAAGGACATGTAGGAATGGAGCAAACCCAGCACATGTGCTTTGGTATTGCCACTGTTTGTAATGACCTGAGCCACAGACAGAGCTCAGAGGGGCAAGGAGACAATATGCCAGCAAATAAAAATATCCAACTCAGTTGCTGTGAAATGTCTCAAAGTTCCATGGTGTAAAATGCTTTGCCTGCTGCCAACCATATAGTTAGCAGCAGACCTTTAAGGTCTCACACCACCATCTCTCGTTAAAGTGTACATTCAGCTTATGTTCGTATCTCTCTCTTAGAAATGCAAAAGATAACCACAACTCTCAGAAAGTGCTTAGCAAGTAAAACCAACAAATTTACACTGGCCTATGTGTACCAATGACAGTACAGAACACGTCTAATGTACAAGCAGGAAAAGTCACATGTAGAATAAACATGGGAGTTTTACATTTTTTTATATATATATATATATATATATATATACACACTTCATCTCAGCTAGGATAAATCTAAAACTTGAGACCAAAATTTAAACTTCTTACTATCTCATTTTATCAATTAATTTGGTTAAATTAAGAAATGTTGTCCACTAAATTTTTTCTTTTAAGTTGTACCATACATCACTGATGAAACATAAAATATAGGAAGTTTTGCAATTTTTACTTGGATGCACACAGCCAAATTTATACAAGTTTGGCAGTTTGATTTCCTTTTGTATTTTGCCCTTCCGTGCTTGCATTTCAGGTATCTGTAATCTTTTGTCATTAAGTATACTAAGAGTTACACAAATGCAGCTCCTAAACTCTCAGTAAGCAGTGATGGAATTGCCAGGATGCCTTTCTTTGTCTTTTATACCAAGAAGACAAAACAAAACAAAGATTCTCGGAAAAAAAAGAGAAAAACCCACAGGATGGTTTCAAACTGGTGGTCAAACTAAAAGGAAATAAGCAAATGCGTAGGCAGTGGAAACAAGAACAAGTACCCTGTGAAGAGTACAGAGGTGAAATTCAGTTGTGTGGGGATGGGGTGAAAGGCCAAAGTGAAGCTGGAAGTAGAGTTGGCAAGGGTTGCAAAGAATAACAGGAAGGCACTCTACAGGATGCTAACCACAAAATGAATGTCAAAGTAGGTGTAACACCCGATAAACAATGCAGGAAAACTCTTAGCAGTGGATGAGGTGAAGACTGAGGTGCTCAACAATTTTTTTGCCTCAGTATTCAATGGCAACCTCTCTCAGGGATGGACTGCAAGATGGGGACTGGAAGAACAAAGCACTTCCCACTGAAAGTAAAGATCAGGTTCATGATCACCTGAGAAATCTGAATGTACGTAAGTCTACAGGACACAATTAGAGCATCCCGCAGTCCTGAGAGAATCGTCTGATGTAGTTGCCAAGCCATTCTCTGTGATATTTGAAAGGTCATGGCAGTCTAAGTCCCAGGTGACTAAAAAAGGAAAACATTGTATCCATTTTTGAAAGAAGGACCGTGGGAACTACTGACCTGTCAGCCTCCCCTCTGTGGCTGGGAAGGTCACGGAACAAATTCTCCTAGAAGCTGTGCTTAGGCACATGGAGGAGAGGGAGGTGACTTGGGACAGCCAGCATGGCTTCACCATGACCAAGGACAAATCCTGCCTGACCAACCCAGTGGCCTTCTGTGATGGAGTGACTGCATCAGTGGACAAGGGAAGGGCCACAGATGTCATTTATCTGGACTTCTGTAAAGCCTTTAATGTGGGTCTCCACCACATCCTTCTCTCTAAATTGGCGACAGAAGGATTTGATGTACAGACTGTTAAGTGGATGAGGAATTGGTTGGATGGTCACATCCAGAGGGTTGTGGTCAATGGCTCTGAAGCCCGATGGACATCGGTGATGAGTGGTGTCCATCAGGTCTCTGTATTGGGACCAGTGTTATTTAATGTCTTCATTAATGACAGAAACAAAGGGATCGAGAGCACCCTCAGCACATTTGCAGATGACACCAAGCTGAACAGTGTGCTTGACACACCTGAAGGACAGGATGGCATCCAGATCTGGACAAGCTCAAGAACTGGACCTGTGGGAATCTCATGTGCTTCAACAAGACCAAGGGCAATGTGCTGCACCTGGGTCGGGGCAATCCCTGGTATCAATCCAGCCTGGGGGATGAACAGATCTAGGGCAGATCTGCTGAGAAGGACTTGGGGGTGCTGGTGGAAGAGAGGCTGGACCTGACCCAGCAATGTGAGTTTGCAGCCCAGAAAGCCAATTGTATCCAGGGCTGCATCCAAAGCAGCGTGGGCAGCAGGACCAGGGAGGTGATCCTGCCCCTCTGCTCTGCCCTGCTCTGGTGAGACCCCACCTGCACTGCTGCATCCACCACTGGGGTCCTCAGCACAGGCAGGACCTGTTGGAGCAGGTCCAGAGGAGGCCACCAAGTAAATTAGAGGGATGGAGCACCTCTCCTATGTGGAAAGACTGTGAGAGAAATGGGACTGTTCAACCTGGCCTTCCAATACCTAAAGGGAGCCTACAAGAAAGCTGGAGAGAGACGAGAATGGCTTCAAACTGAGGGTAGGTTTAGATTAGATGTTGGGAAGAAATTCTTTACTGTGAGGTTTGAGAGGCACTGGCAGACGTAGCCCAGAGAAGTTTTGGATGGCCTATCCCTGGAGGTGTTCATGGCCAGGTTGGATGGGGCTTTGAGCAACCTGATCTAGTGGAAGGTGTCTCTGCCTATGGCAGGGGGTTTGGAATGAGGTGGTCTTTAGAGTCCCTCAAAATCTAAACCATTTGATCATTCTATGACTGAAACCAAACTGTTGCTCTGAATGACTGAGATGAGGTTATTAAAGGAATCTTTAACACACTCAAATGACAGACCTAAGTATAAAAGATATGACTGTGTGTGAATGCTTGCATGTGGCAGAGTGGGAAGATGTGGAATTATGTAGATACGTATGTTACTGGATAAAACAAGCTCATATTTGGGAAGAAAATAACACAGATGCAATTCCTAAGGTCTTGAAATCTTCTCTTGGAAAGGTCAAATCATTCAACTCTTCTAGATCCTTTCCAAGTTTTGCAATTACTGGGTCAATGTTATTGAAGCCATAACACAATGAAAAACTTTGAGTGCTTTTTTTACTTTCTACTAAATGATTAGAAACCGTCCTCTGATTCATTTCTGCCTGCATGGAATTACAAATAAAACCAAAAGAAAATAATGTAACACCTTCTCCTACCACTATGTTAGCTGTGGCCCTCGGAAGTGCAAACACAGGCACTGTCATTATACTTTGAGTGTCCATATTCCAAGGGAGCTGTAGTGCAAAGAGGAATGCAGAGAAAGATACCTACAGGCTCATTATTCTGAAGCTAGATGATGAGAAGTGGTGGCTGTAGTTTATTAGTTCTTCAGTCAGTCAAAGTTATTACTTGACTTTTTTACTTCCTTGCATTAAATTGAGACCGCCTGAAGGCGCGTGGAGCAATTTACCTTACATCAAATAAAGAAATTAACAAAATTGCACATGAAGAAACATTATCTGATCCCTAGCTGCAGCACTTCACACTTCCTTAGCATCTCATCCTGTTACGTGAGGGGTGACCTCGGAGGAGAAGGAACGACACTGACCCTCGGCATGGTAGCAGATCCAGAGAGAAAGAGAGCTTTATTGTGTCGGGAGCCTCTTTATGTAAGGAGAGGAATACAAAAGCTCCTGCCTTGCCTCCTGATTGGCTCAGGTTACAGCCTGGGCAGTTCCTTGGCCAGTGATGCATGCTGTATCGCACTGCCAGAGGTCTTTGACCAGGGGCGAGCTGTATATTGCAACACCTCCTCCTTTTCCTTTTATTAAAAAATGCAGAATGTTTCTACGTGACTCTATTGGCAAGGGCCCTTTGCAGATAAGAGTGGCATGAAACAGCATAGGCCTAATCTGATTGATGTTTTCATCCAATTTAACAAACTT
>WEKY01023742.1:10065-94552 GCA_013390045.1 Picathartes gymnocephalus
TATATATATATATAGGTTTATTGATAGGATTAAATGAAACGGACAAAATATACCCTATAGATGTCTGGATCGCAAGGTCCCTGCTGTACCTTTTGCATAGACTTACAGCACAGTTGATGTTTAGTATGTTCTTAATGAAAATGTTGAAGGAAGAAAGGTATTTTAAAATTTTTATGACAGGGAAGCAGTATTGCAAAATACTTGAAGACTTTAAGCTCAGATTTTCAACAAGGACAGTTTATCATAAATATTCTGACTTCAGTAAGAATTATGATATGTGAAGCACAGATAGGAAGAAATGAAAACCAGAATGTTTCCTCATGATTTGTTGTTTGGACATAAGGTTTTTGGTATGTAAATGACTGTAAGTTGAAAAGCCATGAAAATCATTGCCCTCATATTTGCTGTTTAGTTTGAATGGAAAAACAGCTTCTAATTAGTTCTTATTTACTATTATAACATTACTTCACTGCACTACTGAAAAGAAAAGGGAGAAAATTAAAGGAATCATCTAAACAAAATAAACCTTTGCTATGGAACTGCTGAAAACAGCACAAAATGTGAATGATGGGCTTACATTGCTTGAATAGTGGCGGAGAAATATAACTTTCTGGACTACATTGATTCTCTGTTCCCTTCTGTCTGGTTCTCATGAGTACTTCAAAGGAAGCATAGACAAAAAAGAAAAAATAAATCTATGATAAGCAAATATAGAGTGATCAACCTGTAAACAAATACCTAATGCCAAAAAGTTAAAAATTCCATCTCTACTTCTTTTCCCTGCTTTCTAGATCTGAACGATATTTTAAGTATGGAGTGCTGATTTTAATATTGCCAAAGCTTTAGGAAAATGAAAAACTTAGTTACGAGGGCAATGTAAACCACTGGGTTTTTTTAATATGCCATTTCATTTAATCACCAGTTGTGCTTTTCTAAAGGTGTTTTGGCAGGATCAGAAGGTCTAAGGTAACGTGGATATGACTTTAAAAGCTGGAGCTTTTCTTGCATGAATGGAGTTGTCACTAAACTTCTTGTCTAACATTTACATCAAATTTTTGCCTTAGTAAGTCTAAAGTGGAAGGTTCTGGAAATTCTTGGAGGAATGGAGGAGTCATCATCGAAGAGAGAGAGAATTGCTCTGGTGGTGTGGACAAGTGCAGGTTTTGTGCCCCATTGCAGTGAAACCCTCAAACCCAAGTCTGCTGGAGTTTACACAGAGAGAGAAGACTTTCCCCAGGCACACCCTTTGTGGTGGTTTTGGGCCACAACAGATGGTTCCTGTGACCTAACACCATAATTCCATGCTGGATTACATTAGCATGATTTCCCTGGCATTCTGACATCTCTTCGTGCGGTGGCAATAGCGCCGGGAAGGCGGAAGAATTGGCATGAGCTGGGAGGTCTTCCCTGTGTTTCCAAGGGGGAGAATTAGTTTTACAATTCCTTGAGTGTACTGCCTGTATTTTTGTTGTTTTCCTCTGTCTGTAGACCCTCTGAGTAGAAGAACAGAAATTACAGATAAAGCACAGACAGAGCATTACAGATGTTTACATGTAATAAATTCAAGACAATGAGTAGTAGTATAAAACCCCTGCTGCTGTGTGATTATCTAAGGATAGTGTGAGCACAAACATTAAAATGTTGAATCCCTTCTTCTCTTCCTTTTTTTGTTATAAGTTGACTGTGTAGCAAACAAGGGAGCTGATCAAACATGTTGAGATGATTAAAGTTATTTTTCAGCTTTTTTCAAGACACTCTGATTTGTAGAAGGGAATTGACACTATAATATAGCAGCATTACATTGAAAGCAACACTGATGTTCTAATCTGAAACCACAGAGTACGTTCTGAATTTCCAATCTATTGATTATTAAGTTAAATAAAATGATGGGGTTTTTTTTTCAATGGAACAGAGGGGAGTGTTAGAAAGTAGTTGTAAATGAAAGTGGGTTTTTTTTGACACCTTTTGTTTCTTATGCAGCATTTTGGCAGTTCATGGTTATATAAGCAAGAAGAGGTTGGAGGAAAAAACTATTCAGACTGTTTTTTCTAGCTTCTGTTTATGAGGGACATTTTGGTCTGTACAGTATCCTTGCAGGCAGTGGGCTCATCTCATGGCATGAGTGGGTCCTATTTCCATCAACTTTCTTGGAGCTGTGAGTTTGTTTTCAAAACAAATATTTTAATTGGGTGGTTTAGCTTAGCCTCTCCAAGTCTTCTTTTTTATCTTTAAAAACATGTCTAGAAGAAACGTCATTTCAAGTATAAATCTTTAGGAAAGAGAAAAGGCATTATAAAAGCTTTGTGGTAACTTCATTTAATGTAACAGCTTTGTGGATCTTTTTACCCCAGTTGTATGTAGAGAACAATGTTAAGTGAAAAATGAACAAGCTTTCATGTAAAACCTGTGTAATTCTGAAAGCTGAGGTATTTTCCGAAGTGTGAATTAAATTGTTCTGAGGCAGATTTTCCTTAAGACAGGAAATGCAGGTCTTCCTGTGAAATTGTTTCCACTGAAGGTTTCTGCCTAACCAGGTGGAGAGTGTGCACTTCATTCTAGAGATGCACAGAAATTGCTGTGTGAGAGCTGGGGCTGCTGAAGGCAGCACATGGCTGACCAGGGAGGTGCCACTCAGCAAAACATGTAAAACTCTATCAATATACCCAAACAAGTTTCAGCCAGTCCAGGCTGAAGTGCAGAGAAGTGTTTGAATGTAGTGTATGAAGAATGAAGTTAATCAGTTAAAAATAAATGCTTTACACAGATTACTTTTACTTTTTCTGCAAGTTTTTTGTGATGGAGGGGAATGAAAATTGTTCTGTTATGTCATTAATTATGAATTCTCCTTTTGTTTCTTGTTCTGCCTTGCAGTGTGTGCTGTACTTGTGGGCCTTGAAAATCCTTTACCCCAAAACACTGTTTTTACTTCGTGGGAACCATGAATGTAGACATTTAACAGAGTATTTCACATTTAAGCAAGAATGTAAGTCTCTCACCTTTCTCCTCTTAACTCCTTTTTCAGCAACTTAATTTGTTATTTTACAAATATTTGATACTGGCTCACTATTAGTAAATTTTCATGTAATTTTCATGTTAACTGCCATTAATTTAAAATTGTAATCCCTGTTCCCTGAGAGGGCAGTCATCTCTGTGGTGTGGAATGGCAGGGCTTAGACCCACCCCCGCCACATTTGAGCTTGCCAGCCTGGCGTGGGAACATCCTGGGCTGCTGTGGGTCCATCTGGGCGTGGATGCTCTTGGTAAACGTGTACTGCTGCTGATGCTTTTTGCAGCAGCCGAAGGTTTGCTGTCCCACGCAGCTGCCTGGCAGGCAAAACCTGCTGGCACACCAGCCCTGGCACCTGTGACAAGTTCCTGACTGCTAGTTAAAGAGGTGGCATCTCACTGGACATCATCTCACAGAGCAGGAGAAAAATACAGGGAATTTTTATTTTGGTTTTTCTTTTTCCTTTTGGTACAGCATTTTCACATTTATCCTGTGTGTAGGCTTAAACTTTTCAATATGCTCTTTTTACATGAATTCCTTTCTATGTTGCAAGAAAGGATGCAGTGACACATTAAAGCTCATTAGATGTAGACCTTTACCTGCACAATGAAGCTTTTTTTTTTCCTGTGACACTGTAAGGTGAAACTATTGCCATAAGTCTGTGTTTCCTTTTTACACTGGGGATAAAGGAAATGTTAATTGGCTCAAAGGCTTCATGGTTTACTGAGTTTAATATGCATATTGGTAAATTAACATTTCAGCTTCATTGTACCACCTCGTTCGTTTTAATAATGGCATTTCTATAGATAATTAATTATAAGGGACTGGGCTAAAGTTCTGACTACTTCATAGAGAGTGTATTGAGTGATAATGATGATAACCATTCAGCAGATGTTTTAAGGCTTTCTCGACAGATTTCATACAGAGTAGAAGTGGTAGACTATAGTGGTATATTCAGTTGTTTTCCTAGTTTTTTAGAAAAAATATTATAAACTTTTATTAATTTCACCTCAGAATAGGAAGAATTTTTCCAGCAGTAGATAACAAAAATCCTGAAGAGATTCTTGCATGAAGCAAAAGTTTGGGTACCATCCTAAATACCAGATAGAGTAGTGAGAGAACAAGTTTGAGATATTATGCATATTCCTTTTTCCTCTTAAATATTGATGGCACTTTCTGTTGCCATCTTAATCTTTAAAAGGTAAAATCAAATATTCAGAACGTGTATATGATGCCTGCATGGATGCCTTTGACTGCCTTCCCTTGGCTGCTCTGATGAACCAACAGTTCCTGTGTGTACATGGTGGCTTGTCTCCAGAGATCAACACCTTAGATGACATCAGAAAAGTAAGTCTTTGAGGTATTACCTATTAGCACCATGTAAACATACCATCTGACGACTCCTTGTGCCTTGTTAAGTGTTCTGTGCTTTCTTGGAGAAGATAAAAAAGAGCTCTAGAAGATCCTCACAATGCACAGAGATGTAACAAAAAAGGCTTATATGATTGCAATGAATATAGTTGGTATTTTTTTTTAAATAGTCAAGATCTTCATTCTCAATAGGTCCCACCATACTTTTAGTAGTTCTGCATTTGAGTGCCCAGTAGATTATGTAATTGAGGCTTAATAAGTTCATGCGTGTTGTACTCTTATGTTCTGAGAAGTTTCTCAGAAATCTCACGAAAGTTCAGAGAACAATGTCAAAGAGCTTCTTCACATAATCCAGTGTTATTGCATGTTATCAAGAATTAATTTTTTATTCACATGTTTTGCATAAGAGATCTCAGTTGGTATTTCTAAGAAGAGATATTTAAACCATTCATTCTTAGCATTCTCAGAAAAAAAAAATATTTCTTGTTTGCTGTTTGAGACTTGCAAACATGGATATATTTCTGAGCTTTTAAGTTAGTAAAAGGTAATTTATATTCTGAGGTTAATTTATAGTCTACTAAGAGATGAATATAGTTAAAACAAAATTGAGCCAGTAATTAAGTGTTTTGGCTTAAAAGCAATTAGCTTAAGATATTAACTGCACTATTAAAAATTACTGAATGCAAAGTTTTGTTTCTGAGGTAAAGATTCACTATCTCAGTAAACAAAAATACTCTGCCTAAAAATTAGCTGGCTCTGCAACAACATAATGGGTGAGTAAAGTTGTTTAGCTCTCAGATTCTAGATTAGGTTCATTAACACATTCCCTTCCCCCTGCCCAACCCAGCAGGTTTATTTATCTTTGGCAATCAGCAGAAATTGGGTTTGCATATTTATGAATTTTTGTTTAATTTAAATGAATTGTAATTATATAAGCATTAATTGGAGAGGGCTGAAATAAGAAGTGTAGATATGCTGTGAATACGTCAAGATGAGAGCGCAAAGGTAAAATTGTAGAGGTGTCTTATGAAAATTTTCTGTGTTGAAAACTTACAAAACCAATTTGTTTGCTTTGAAATTTTTTTTTGAGGGGGGAAGGTATCTACTAGCTACTGAATCATTGCTTGATCTTTCTGGTCAAAATAAAGAATGTTTCAGACTGCAACGCTTACTCATACACCTGTCGTAACAGGGCTGTTCTTATATGAAAGAATTCTTGAGATAAGATATGGTATTTTTATATTAAAGAGTTCTTGCAGGAAAAGACTGATTTTTACTATTTTTATTGTTTTGCTATAATTCATCTTATTTGTGGTATGATTCTATGTAATTTGAAGTTTTAAATATCCATAGTAAGACCAGAAAGAAGAGTTTTTACCTTCTTAATTAGGGTTATGGTTATGGGAGTAACAGGAATGTCATGCCAAGATGCTGTAATGCAGAGATATTGTCGTAATATTTAGATACAATTTTTTGTAAAAATGTACATATATCTAAATGGGAATTTGCTTTGAAATAACTACTGTTATTTTCTTGAGGTACCCCACTTACATAAACTGAATGCTGTAAGGTTTGAAAAATCATGAAATACAGAAATACTATGTTCTCCCTTGTCCACTGGAATGCTTGCAAAAAAAAAGCAAACAAAAATTCATGTAGAGTGGGAATCCACTGTATCTCTTAATTTTCAGTTACATCTGTTCCTTCTACCCCTGTCAGTAGTTGCAAGGAGTGTTGTGCTGATACTCAAACTCCATTGCTTTAAAGCTGAAGAACAGATTGCTGTGGGTCTCTTGTTCGCCTGATCATGGATCAAAAAAATAGTAATTTTGCTTGAATTTTTCTGTGATACATAGTAGAAAGAAGTTAGTATTTCTCTGTCTCCTATTTTCCTTAGTTAGATCGATTCAAGGAACCACCTGCATATGGACCTATGTGTGACATCCTGTGGTCAGACCCATTAGAGGACTTTGGAAACGAGAAGACTCAGGAACACTTTACTCACAACACAGTCAGGGGCTGCTCGTACTTCTACAGGTGATTATTACTACTTTGAATAGATTTCTGTAGGTGAACTGCTTCTGGGTTTGCAGTCTAAATGTTTGCTTGAACTTTGTGGCACTACTTAGATAATGAGGCCTTTTTTTCTGCAGGCTAACCTTGTTTTCAGATAAATTCATGCTTGCTTTATTTGAATCTCTTCTGTTAAGTAACAGTAGGGAAGCTCTAAATCATTTAATTTTATTCACTAAGGCCTGTGTATTTTGCTTATTTCTGTTCTTGTAAGTTAGAGAATGAATGTGTCACTTTTAAAAAGGGGTGTATAGGTGCATTTCTAGTTTGAAAAATAAAACTTCATTTCCAGTGAAAGATACCAGCATTGGAAAACTGATTACTTGTTGTTCTGCAGGGTAAATAAAAATTGTGATTTTCCCCACAGAGGTACTTTCTTTTCTCTTAGTTTGATCAAACTTTTTTTTATGTTTGGGAATAAGTCTTCTTAAGAAATTCAGTATTTGAAGAACATTTATTAAATGGGACTTCTTGCAGAAACATGTATGTACCTTCCTTTGAGAGTGTGGAGATTTCAAGGAATTTCGTTTTGGTTTTTTTATGATGGTAGTTAAGAACAACATACAAGGACACCAGAGTAGGAAAACTAGCAGGGGAGAAGGTTAAATGGCAAAACGAGCAATGTATTCAGTGAAATATTAATTGAAGAATCCATTTTTGTTCAGAAGAAATGTGAAGATGCTATTGAAACGTTAAGAGGTTGTTGAACTTTTTGAAGTGAAGTAGTTCTGCTTCAACCCATGCTGGTTACACACAGGTCTAAGTTTTCTCAACAAACTCAGCAGAAGGAAGGAATTCTGCTCTTTCACTTGCCTTGGAAAATCTCACCTTGAACACAGCTGACCTGTAGCTGTTTAGTAACATATCAAAAGTAAATCAATGGCTTCTACCACCAACCAGGTGACAGAGCCGCTGGAATCAGCCTCCTTGTTGGTAATGTTATCAGGAAGGTAACAGGTGGTTTGATGTCCAGAAATGAGATTTTCTGCTCCTTTCTTGGAGCCATAGTTGCTGCAGCATGGGGCCAGCTAAGAACAGAGCAGCTTGCTCTGCAGCCTGGGCTGCTGGCACTCACCTCCACGGGGGAATTCCCACAGCCACACTCTGGGAGGTGCTCAGTAGATGTGTTTGGGCTCATCATGGAAGGGATGGCAAACCACTGCAAACAATTGATCAGTGCAGAAATGGGCAGTGACTGAGGGCTCGCCCTCTCAGCAGCAGCCAATGCTGGAGTGTACCTGAGACTCCCAGGCACTGCAGACACGGGGAGTAATAGTGATTTCCTCTCATGCAAGCCTGGCAAGCATGGCTTATGCTTAAATATAGAACTGCCTACATACTGGAAAAGCTTCTAAATTTTAGGTTGGGGTTTTTTTCAGAGGTCTGCTTCATACAATTGCTATAACATTTCCTTAAAGTATATATCAGTTTCCTCCAGAAAATATATCAGACCTAGTCTGTGTCCTGGTGCATATTCAGAAAAGTCCATTTTTCAGGAGAAGAGGAAATATTCAGAAGGCAGCTAATTTATCACGTCATGTGTGAGGGACATATAACTGCTTAATGATTCAGTCAGAAGGCTAGCTTGGAGTCACATTATCTGAGATTATATAATGGCAAGCATTCCTTTTAAAAGAAGTGCCTAGTTGCCCTGGAAGATGACTAATTGCTTGCCTAATGATAATAATTGGTAAAAAAGGTATCCATCAGTGTGGAATGTCTAATTTTCCTTGCCTTTTCTAGTTACTTCCTGAGTAAAGGAACAGATTTCCCTAAACAGGCAGCTCAGCTTGTAAAGAAAGGACTGAATTACTCAGTCCTCCTTCAAGAATGCCTGTTAATAGAATGATTGTGTTTATTCTTCACTGAATAAAATTTCTGAAGTTTTTTCCGTCATTTCCAGAATGGGAAGTTAAAAGATAGCTGTGAGGATTTTGAATGAAGGTTAGGAAGATTTCAGCCATGCCTGCAAATCAGTGAAAGGATTTCTAGATGATTAAGATCTCCTAATCAATTGCAGGAAATACCTGTAAAAAATAATTTTTATTTATTAGAGATATTCATTGTAATGACAAGTTGCAAATTACTTTGCTTTGACTTAAAGTTAGTTGCTAATACAAAAATGGTACAAAGAAAATAACAGTAATGTGGCCTTCTAATTGTGCATACATCATGTTAACTGGACCTTCATCTCAGTAGTCCATGAAATCCTCTTTGAAATTCAGTCAAAATCCATTGACTGACAGCCAATGGCTTGTTGGGCCATTTGTATGAGAAAGTGTAAGAACTTTCTCATGCAATTGGCCTGTTCTCATACTGTAGCTTACAGTAGTCTGACAAGCTTCTCACTGCATTTCTTACATGATGCTGTCATACAGCCTATTGAATTTCAAACTGATCAGTATTCTTCAAGAAACATCCTTTTATGTAAAAGTTCTTGAAACTGCTATGGCTAGCATTGTAAAGTGTCACATCTTGAAGCCATAGGCATCACCTGTCATTTAGAGATGTAAAGAATAGTCAGCCTGATTTTCAGAAGTGCTGAGTCAACACTTAATGCACAACTTTAGCATGTAGCAGCATTTTGCACTGTGGATTGTCAAAAGAGCACAATACTGTAGTGAAAAGTTAATTGTGGAATATAAGGAATTATTGAAAATATATCCGTTTTTTGTACCTTAAAGAGAACAAAAAGTGATAGGGATGAGATTTCATTTTCCCTGTCTGAAGTTTAAAACTGTATGTCCGTTGTAGTCATGGTCATGTTTGATGCAATTTGTGAAAAAGTAGAAATAATTAATGCAGTGCTGGTTGTTTAAATTGTTCTTTTATTGTGAGTTTTCTTTCATTCATACCCAAAATAATGTTGTGTTCAAAGTATGTTATAAACAAGAGGGAATTAATTTGTCCCAGAGCGATATTAGACCCATAGACACAGAGTTTTTCACCTGATCCAGCCAGTAAAGCAGTTTTCCTGTTTACCAGATTATCTAGTTCTTGCCTTGAATTTTTCTAGCCAGTTTTTATTTGCACTTAGCTGTTTGTCCTGATCTTGCCAATGACCCTTTGCAGTTCTTTCATAAGCTAGTGGTGCAGTAACTCACAGGCATTTCTATAAGAAACAGGATGCACACCAGGAAGAATTTCTTCACTGAAGGGGTGGTCAGGTGTAGGAATGACTGCCCAGGGAGGTGGTGGAGTCAGTGATTCTCCCTGGAGGTGTTCAAGAAACAATTGCCAGCCTTGGATAGCAGTGAAATGGTTCAGCCTTACAGATACTCTGAGGTAGAGCAATAATTTTGGCCCTACAAGCACATGATTTCAGTGCTGTACTTGACGTGCAAGTCAAGTTTGTCAATATGCAAAGACTAAAGAAATGTCTGCTGAAAGTTTTATAAGACTGTAGTGTGTTTCAGCTCAGGATGGGAGGCACAGTTGTATGAATTTTTTCTGTTTGTTTTTTCAGTAGCATTTTAAACAGATTCTTTTGCCCACTTTTCTACTCTTCCTTCTCCCAGGCCAGAAGCTTTTTGCTGCCCTCACATTATCTGCCCAGATGTACTGGCAGAATTGCTGGTATGCTCCATCAGGCCTGGGAACACATCCAGTTTTTAAAGAATGACTCTGCAAAAAAAGATGTGTTTATTTGTTCTAATCCCATGCAGTTCCCTGTTCCACTTCCCAGTGCAGTTCTGCAGACAGCACAGCTAAGAGCAAGAAAAAGCAGATGAAAAGGGATGTTCTCAGAGCTACTTCAGACAGCACAGCAGCAAAAGCATTTGCCTTTGTAAACTCAAGTGCAAGGCGAATGGACTTTGCAGAAAACTTATTTTATATGTGCATGTAATATTATGGAAGCTTTTGGACTAAATTTGAATGTTCTCTTTTGAAAAAAAATGCTTATGCCTCTCTTTTAATGGCATGATGAGGGATATGAAAAAAATTACATTAATTCCCAATTATAATTTCCCAATTATTGGTAGAAAAACAATTTGAAAACATTTGCCATTTTGGGTCGCGTTGGCAAAGTATTGCTTTGTTAGCTTCTCTTTTAAAACTGTCCAGAAGTAATCAGCGATCATGCAAAAGAGATCTCAGAACCAGTAACTATGCATGAGCCATGTTAATGAAAGAAGGATGCCAAAGTAGGGAATATCATAGTCACGTACTGCATGGGGAATAACATCTCTCTAGTTTAGCAGAGGGGTGTTTTGTTTTCTCTGTGAGTCACCGCTCCTCTGTGATTCAGCATGACACATGAAGGCAGGAGGCTGGGTCGCTCTGGAAAAGCCTGTTGCATGGGGGATTTCTGTTTGTTTTCCCTCTTGGCCAACTGCTTTATTTCTGGCTCATCTGAATTACAGTCTGGGCTCTGCAAAGCAGGGCAAGGAGGAGAGTGTTTCTGGAAGGGTAGCGATCTGAAAAACTAGTAGGGCATCTGATTGCAAGTCAGTCATTTTAAGAAAAAAGATTTCCAAGCAGAAGTCATTTCTGTAAAAGTTTGTTTCTGGTAACTTTTGCCATAATTTGTTTAGTTGGCTCTTCACAGGACTTCTTGTTTTTACCTGCTTTTTAGGACATGTATTTTTGTGTTAAGGAATATTGTTTAATCTAAAGCAAACAGATACTAAGGAAATGCTGGATAACATATGTAATAGCTGCAAATGATGGAAACTTTGCTTCTCCCCAGTCCCTGCTTCTACATGAAGCTCAAGAAAAATGCCTGCAAGTTGCTTTGCCTTTTTCAAAACAAAATATCCAGATAGACTGGTCGTGGGTTGTGGTGGTCTGGGTATTAGGGCAGCTGGCACACTGAAGGTCCCATGCTATTCACTTGTAAGAAGGGAAGGCAGGCAGATTCTATTTTTGTAAATTTGCATGGAGCACTGTGTGACATCTCTGCCTTTGTTGTAGGTGTGAGCCCTGTAGAATCAGCCAAATTTTACTAGCAGAAGTCTTATTTTCCACGGATTTATGAGGAACAAGATAATTAAGCAATAAAAAACTGCACCACTTTTGTACTTGAAATGGAAAGAAGAACCTATCGTATCTATTTAGGAGCATTTTTTACCACTTCATTATATCTTCTTTAAAAGCAGTACTTAACACTGGATGAAAAGAATACTATGGAGGGAAAAAAAGTAATAGCCTAGACGTTTTGAGCAGCTGCACTGATAATGAACAAAATCAACTGTCTATCAGATTTTCATGATAGACCCCAGTTTTCAGAAGTTAATCTAAAATTTTCTAAATAAAATGTACCATAAGTCTACATTTAGTCACAATTAATTATGAAAAGAAATGTATGCAAATCAGTTCTCATTTGCCAATGGTTTGAAAGGCAGCCTGTCAGCATTTGAGATCATTGCAGTTGCCAAAACAATACCCCATGTAATTTGGGAATTGAAATTGTTTTATTATGGCAATCTTTTTAGACAATGCCAGATACCAGACCATCTGAGAATATATGCTAGGTGGCTCAAGTCCAGAAACAGCAAAATAGCATTCCACTGGGTTTGTAGCTTCTAGCTGCAAATGACATTTCAGCTTCAAAATACCCAGGAAGATTTGGAAGTATCATTTCTCTTGGATAAAGTAAAGGAAGATGATGCATTAGATTGGGGGAGGGGGGTGTGTAAGTTTTCATCATTTTCATGCTTGAAATTAGAAACTGATGGGACTGTTAACTGATTGCAGGTGGGCTCTTAAGGTAGTCTATGGAATCATGCCTGGGACAGCAGTTTTTTGTATCATGCATAGTTGAGATTTTATATTTTTTGTCTTGCTCACTATGTTTAGCACAGATGTATTCAATGTGCAGATTTTTGGAGTTTCAGAAGTCACAAGGATTTACATTTTAAGTTGTCAAGGGGAAAGATAAGTTGTTTATCAAGGAGATGAAGTTCAGTAAGATAAACATCCCCAGTTTGAAGACTGATTTGCCTTTCTTCTTTGTATCTTTCTCTCTTTTTCTCTCTTTCCACTTAAGCACCTTATTTTCTGGTGTCCACAAGCAGCCAGTGCATACAGTAGTCAGTGGGTGAGGTTAGCAACTGTTGTATTACATTTTGCTTTTTTGGAATACATTAAATCTTAGAGTAATAAAAGAAAGTACCTTTTTTTCTGACAAGCCATAGGCTGATTGTTGTTATGTAATGAATTGCAGTTTCTAGCATTCCTCTCCAAGCAGTTATGGGGTGGGATTAAAAAAGACACTGCTGGTAATGTTGTCTCTACTGAAATCTGCCTGCAGAGCAGGCGCTGATTTCATGAATGATGCATGTTTGATGATACATTTTCTGAAAGCTAGAGCTCTGTGTGCTGCTTCTGATAATGCTGTAACAGGTGCTATTACATTTTTTTCTAACAGTTACCCAGCTGTATGTGAATTCCTACAGCACAATAACTTGTTATCCATACTCCGAGCTCATGAAGCCCAGGATGCTGGGTAAGTGTGCGTGGAGAGGGGGCAATAATAATAATAATGTATAATGGCCTACCATTCTCGAACAGAGCACAGAAAGGAAGAACAGATGAGTGAGAATGACCTGGAATATATAAGTTGCAACACCTCTCACCTTTTACTAATGCTACAAAAATATACACTGTCACTACAGTGTATTTTACATTATTATTAGTGAGTTACAAGACTTAATGAATCCTTATATATGCCACTTACTTAGCCTTAGTGATTTTGAGCAATAGAAAATGACCAAAATTTTTTTGATGCCTGACTTGGAAAGAAAAGCAGATTCATTTCAGAAAAAGATTTGCAAATGTGCCAGAGTCTTTTGACACGCTGATTGCCATGATGCCAGAGAAGTGATTTGGCTCACAAAGGCCAGAACTGCCATCTTTCAGGACTTTCTCAGCTACCTGAAATTTTTGGGCCTACTGGTTTTATACTTCATAAAAAAAATAAAAATTGTGGAATTCCATAGGCACACAGTTTTTTCTGCAGGAGTATTATTAATGAATTCAAGGAATCTAAACCATCGTATACAAAAACAGTCCAGGTCAAGCATCAGGTGATGTTGATGGCTGCCCATGAAACTATTGTCATATAAAGATAGAATTTTTTGTGCCACTTTAAAGAAATTACTTTAAAAATTCCTCGTATTTAAAATGTACCATACTTGTAAGATATTAATGAAGGATTGAAATCTGAATAAATAGCTTCACATAGCATGCATAAATCATTATTATTGTGTTTGTTTGTTTGGAGGTAGAAACTTTACCCAACTTGAATGGCAATAAAAGATAAATTAGCAGCATTGTGGGAATAAGGTCAATATTCACTATGCATATAAAAAGCTATTCTGAATGTTTGAATTGTCACAACTTTAAAATGCTAATGCAATTAAAAGCAAACTTACTATGTGAGAAATACCTAGCATGAAATACACAAGGGTAATGAAATTTCATTTTTGTTGTATTACTTTCCAATAAAGGGTGAGAAATAAAATTTTGTGGAAGAGATTGCGTTGAAACTACACAAAAGTTTCAGGGCAACTTTTGTAGATATTTGCTAAATTCTTAGGTTTCATGTAGTGAGGACTAAAGAGCAGTATTTTGTGTACTTGTGTCTAAGTACTGTTTGGTTGGTTTCTTTCCAGTTACTTGCAGGTTTAATGGTTGGTTATTTGTTGGTCCAATAAGCCTTTCATTTTTCATGAGGTAGTAAGGTTAGGTAATGAAAACATGCAGACATTAATAAACTGGCCAATAGAGTGGATAAGAGTAGACACAGCACTGAAAGTATCAGATACCCTGTTTCCCCTCCCCTTCTCACACCTTCCATGTTCTCTGGCCTTGCCATCGCTTCCATGCCTGGAGAGGGCAGGCAGCGGGAGGCTCATGGAGGACACGTGCTTCCCTGCTGAAGGCAGGGCCCTTCCAAGGCACCTGCTGGTGCTTGCTTCACCCACAGTCCCACCGAGGGAAAGTCTGGGAGCATCCTGGGCTGCGTGCCTGTAGAGGCCCTCGGACTCCAGGGATAGGCACTGAGCGAATTCACAGCAAAACCCACTTCTGGCTCACTGAATTTCAGACAGAGACACAACTTTCAAGCATGGGTCCCTGGTCATGTCACATGGTTATAATGAGAAAGTCTGCAGGAAATACTTCTTTCCTGTGGCTTTTAAATAGCTCATGTGCATGTTTTTCAGTCTTGGCATTTGTTAACAGTCAGAGCACTAATGTACTAGGCATTTTTCACACTGTATGTGGTCAGTGACAAATATACATTCAACACTGGGTAGTAATTAGTATCTTCTCTTTCTCTTAGGTATCGTATGTACAGGAAAAGCCAAACAACAGGCTTCCCTTCGCTAATCACAATTTTTTCAGCTCCAAACTATCTAGATGTATACAATAACAAAGGTAAGAATTTAATTCCTGTTAATGTACAGTAGACTGTACTCCTGTTTACTCGAATATGTTGGTGTTCTTTCACTCCTTTATATCAGTTCATGCCCATTTTCTTTCTCTATTTATTAGTTCATGCCTATTCCACTTATTATATAATACAAACGTAATTAAATTCGTTACATGCAGACGTATGCCTCTGAACATAACTGTATTTTAATATGCCTTAGGATATTTTTGTATTTTGACTGCAAGTTATTAAGTAAATGTTACACGGGAAGCAAAACTTAAAGCAGCTCTATTAACTAAGAGAAGTACATTAAGAAATGCTCTGGGTGAGATGTTTAGAGCCCAGTGTTCCTTATAATTAATTATCAGTTCCTTGCTTCCATCCGATAAAAGTGTTGGAGTTCGTATGTGCAAACTGTCTAGCCAGTTAAACTTTGACAGATTATGAATGGATAAAGCATGGGATGGATGTCTGAGTTCCATTACATTTTAGGTTTTTTAATCCTTGACCACTGAAATGTAGAAAATTAAATAGAAATAGCCAAAAAAATTAAAAAGGTCACTGCAGAAATAAGAATCACTGGTCACTGTATAAAGGCTCCACTGAATACAAGTCTTTGCAGCTGCTCTGAATTTATTCATTTATTGCATTCCCAGAAATCTCTAATGAACTGGAAAAAAGAATCATGTTTCCAAAAATAAAGTTTTTTAATACACCTGTCATCTTGTATCTTGAAATGAGCAGTATTGTTTAATTTCTCCGAGTCCCCATAATGATAAAATTATTTGTGTTCCTCTTTCGCAGTTATAGTCTTGAAAGTCACTCCCTTGCAAAGAGAACAGTTTCTCCTGCAAAGGGATATTTCTAATCTGGATGCTTGTTTGCAGAGGAAGCAAGCAATACTTCTTTTTAAACTTGCAAAAGAAAGCTTCTTCGGGCATCATTTTGCATTATGAAATTTATAATCCAAAAGCTTTTATGCCATGAACTGTATGCAAGGGAAGGAAACACTTCATTGATAGATAAAGGAGTTTATACACCTCAGATTTCTCAATATTCCTGTTAACTTGTGGAAAAATTAATATGTTATTCTGCAAAACCATGCAAGCAGAACTGTCAGTAGCTACTTTCGTAAAAGTTAATGATGTAGGGGCTCTGCTAGCAACCTAAAAAGTGCAGGATGAAGTAAGGAATGTGTTCATATTCTTGGTAGGATCATTGCTATTGGTGGAGAAGTGTGTTTACTCTCCTGGTTGGCTGCTTTGGGTCGATGGCTGAGCCATCACAAGTCTGTACAAGGAAGGTGAGAGAAGGTGTTCACCTCTTGTTTCTTAGGCATGGAAGCAGTTCTGTGCAATGAGGGCAGTGGGTGAATTATATGAAACTTTGTCTTGAAGGCAAATATTAAATGGAAAGCAATGATTTACAGCGTTCAAAACCTTGAATTTGAAACGGCGGAGTTTGGGTGATAAAGAGCAGTGCCTCTCCGTTATCTCCATTTCCGAAGAGAAGGTCATTTCCCTTGTTCCAGGATGCTCCACTGTGGCAGGCAGGTCTTGTATCTGGTGGAAAGCCTATTTTGATGGAAATCTGTACACCATTTGCTGAGAGGTGCTGGTTATCTGTGGCCACAGCTGGCGTTGGTGTAGACTGCCAGCGATACCTGCTCAGAGTGAGCTCAGGTAAATCAGCACTGATGCGACATCAGCACCTGTGTGCCACTCCTTAAGATATGACTTGTAAATTCAGAGGCTGACCTTTAGCAGCTCTGTAATGAATCTCCATTGAGTTTATCTGCCTCCTTTTCTCTCATTAGAAGTTTCGACACATTATTTCATGTGACTGATTGCACTGGCTCTTGGCATTTAAAGTACATCACACACAGTTTTTCATGCTGCATTGCTCATACATCTTTGTCTGGGTAGTCTCTGGGTGCTTGCTTCCCTCTTCAAGGAAAAAAACCACTGTCATATAAAATGAGTCCAAAACATGGCTACTTGTTGACTTCCTTGGTTTGCAGCAGATGAATTAACTGAGAGCAGAGTTTCTGACTGATTTCAGGAGACGAAAATCCAGAGGTGTTGTCAGGGCAGTTGCTCTAGCTGACTCATCATGCACTGATGCAGAACCTGATTGATTTTTACAGATCATCTGGAGGTTTGGTTACTGACAGTCCTTGGAAAAGGAGTTACTCTCCTACTAGTAGTGCCTTCCTGTCTAGGATGCATTCTCAGTGGTCCTCTGGTTGTCAGCCAGCAAAGTCACCCTGAATAAATTCCTGAGAGGCTCCAGCTCCCACTGACATGAAATGGGTCATTTTTAAATGCGGTATTGTTTAAGATAAATACATTTTTTAAAGGCTGCAAGAAGCTAGTAATGCTTATTTTCTACCCCAGGCTGAAAGTTCTCACACCCATTAAGACAGATGTAGTTTCTTGAGCTTCTTCAAAGCACTTCAGGAGTAGACCTGTTTGCCAGCTTTATCCAAGGACTCCTTCAGTCTCTGCTGCAGAGCAGCCACTGGGATCAGATACATCCTCAAAGAGCAGTAGAGAGGCAATGATCTCAGCGCGAAAGAAGGTTTGACAGGAGTAGCTGAAGATAAGCTACCGAACAAGCCCGTGTGTCAGCATATGTGCTGTTAATAATGCTGCCATGGAGCCTCTGCATGGGCTGTCTCACAGTGCTGACCCACCGTGGGAGCCTCTTCTGGCTTTGCTCTGCTGGATTTGGCACCGAAGGGAGTTTTCTGTATCCCTCTGGTTCCTGGTGGCTGGCTCCTGCAGGCTGCGTGTGTCACTCGTGCAGCACGTGGCTGCGGGTCCTGTCGCAGCCCCGGGCCACACACACAGCTTCGGGTGCCAAAGCAAGGTTTTTCAATTAGGAGGCTCCTGTCAGGGCTTCCCTCTGTAGTTAATGGAGACAGAGTGAGAGGCTTTCAGGGGGTGATTCAGAGACTCAGAAACTGCCTTGATATTGGGAGCCTTATGTCCTCCTTTTTCCATTATTATCCTTCTCCATTACTGTTATTAATTCCTTCCATATTCATTATAATGGAGAGCATTGACAAAGGAAAGGAATTTTTATATGGTTTTTGGCAACTTCTGAGCTACTGTTCAGTGTCTTCATAGCTTTCTCAAACATTTCTGCTTTCATTTATTTTATTAAAAGGCATAAATACAAAGATACTTTAGGATTATTATTAATACTTGTTACAAGTAATATCAGTGCATTGATGACTCTTAAAGAGGACTACTGCTTCTGGAGAGAAAGCCCATGCAAGAAGATAAATGTTAATTGGATTGTGGTAGTTACCAGTGACTTCAGGGCCTCAGGGATCATCTGTGCTGAGCAAGAAACTCTGAGAAAGTTGTGTAAGTACAGATTTACCCTTGGGTTCCAGGGTGCCTATAACTTGGATAAATTCTCAATAGCAACAGAATAAGAGGGTGCCAAGAATTACCCTATGATATGATCTGGCCTTGTATCATGTCTAAACTTTAATTCCTGCATTCAGTATTTCTTAATGTCTTAATTAGGGCTTGCTGTAGTGCTGTTCATGCACAGCCCCCAAAAAATAATAATAAAAAAATCAAGTGAAAGATTCTACAGAAGCTCTACAGAGGCAGAAAAGTTATCTGTGAAACACTGGTAACATTGGCATTTTCATGTCTGGCTGTTACTTCAGTAAGTGTGTGCTTTTTGGCTGAGCAAGCAATTTTAACTTGCTGTTTAAAGACAGACTATTATCTTTTGAACACTTTTAAAAGATTAGGTTTTGTAGAGGAGAGAGAACCACCAGAGAATCCAAAGTTACCCAAAAAAACCCCAGTGTAAAGTTTCTTCCGACATGCTGCAACATACATGTGTTGTTTCTGAAAGGAAAAGGAGGAAAAGACAGTCAGTATGCAGGAGAGGTTGGGATTGTAGAAAAATGAAAACCGTCTGTAAATCTGTATGCCTGTTAATGTATCTTAAGTAATACGTCAGTAAAGTGTGTGTGTACACTATCACCATGGATACACTTGAAAAAATGTACCTGACCCCAGTGGATCTAATAGGAGAATCATTTTTGTCTGGAAAAAGACAGAGTGGTATATCTGGAAGGCAAGGATGATCTGTGAGAAATATTAGCAGTTTGAGGGGAAGAAAAGAGATGTAACCTCTGTTTGCCCTATCAGTTTTCTTTAATGCCTTATCTCTGCTGCTGTGATGAGTTCTTGTCACGGAAATAAAAGCTTTTAAAGAGGAGTTGTCAGGGTATCTAGGCCATCTCATTGCTGATGCAGAGAAGTTTGCCAAAAGTGATTTTTGCTGTCTGTTGATAAAATCTTGAATGTTACTCTGCTGTTTCTTTGCAAGATGCAGTTGCACATGTAAAATAAAAATCTTCAAAATTTGATAAGGAAAGATTTTTCCACCTGCAATTATCTTCACTTCTGTACTGGATTATTTAGACCATTACCTTGTATAGTAAATAATTTTTGTCCTTTGATAATGTTTACTCCTTGAGCATTTTACTAACCTTTATCCCTGACCTGAGTTCGGCAGAAAGTGGTGTGGTTACTTAGCAACTCTTCTTGAGAAGGCACTGTTCCCAGTTGCACAGTTAATGCTGAAGTTAATTTGGCATTAAATCAGAAATTGAAATTCTTTCTTAGGTGTGAAGAATTTAAGGGACTTTTCACTGATTCATTTTCTAAATGCAGGATGAGTTTTCTGAAAGAAAATTACAAGAAAATTAGTTAAATTGTTCGCTAAAAATATTCTTAGGTTGTTCATCTAAAGATATTCTGGGCTAGTATTTCTACCAAGCTCATTATTTTTTTCCTCTGGTGGAAACATTATCAATTAATTTACACCGGAAAATGATTCGGCAGATAGTGAAGCAGGAAATGTAAGATCTTTGAGAAATTCTGAGCTATCTGTCACACAGTTTAATGTTGTTCACATTGCCTCAGGTCTTAATGTACCTCCAAATATATAATCTTTTAAACGACCATTTGAGATGCCAGAGGGTCTGAGACATCCACTCAGATCTGACAGCTGTGACACAGTTCTTCTAGGCTCATCCAAGAGAGGTACAGCACTAGCTACTGTATCTAACCTTGAAAAGAATAGAAGGGCTGTCTCCATTTCTAGTCAAAGGATGGAGCTTTCTTACCTGCACAGTTTTCAACACCTATATTTCCAGCCTTAGGGGTAGCTACGTTAAATACTTAAAGCTAAACAGTAAAAATGCCTTTTCCCTGCTGCATTAGTGTTTCATTTCACTCTGATGTGATTTCAGCATCCAATATCTCCGTTTACTAGCATTGGAAAGAAGTGTAATGTCATTTGGGCTATCTGCACATCTTCACTTTACAAAACATTAGCTTTTAAAACTTATTTACAACAGCAAGTATTAAAATTAGGTTAAAAATGTGTGTGTCTGTTAAGAATAATAAAATAAGATCCATGCTCTGGTTGGTGATTATGCACGATAATAGCTGGTGGCTTGGTCTGCTAGCATCTGTCTGTGTTTGGAAAGAAACAGGAGCCTGGAATAATAAGCAAATGTTGGAGAGAGTCAAGTTTTCCTCTCGTACAGGTTTCATCACCAAAGGAACCCATCCCAGTTCTGTTTCCTCCACCAGCAGCTGTGTGACCTCCACTCTTACACCTTCAGAAGCTGTGTAGTCTTTCAGGGCTGCTGGTTCTCCTGTAGCTGCTTAGGCATCAAGCTAACGTGGACCAAGGAATGAAGCAGAGGTGAAACCCCCAATCTCTTCTGAGCCAACAGAGAGGAAAAAGAAAGTTATGACCAAAAGAAAGTATGGGGGCAGATAAGCTCAGGGAAACTTCTGCTGTTATCTGAGAAGCATTTTCTGCTTGACCCAGAGGAAGTTTTCCTCTTCTGACTACTACTAAGTAGTAATCACAACTGCACAATCATAACAAGAGCTGGTTTCCTTCATGTCAAATATCATCTTCATTAGTTACCTAATAAAAATATATTGTGTGCATTGTGGTTGTAAATTACAGATTTTTAATTAAAAATGCCAAAAAGTATTTTTGATACTGGTAACTACCCAACTTCATTTTATTCTTTTAAGAGGAGAGCTGTTCTAAAAGGCTTCTCTGTTATTACCCTGCTTTATTGTATAAAGTTATTTTGAAGTAATTTGTTGAGGAGATGTACAGGTCCTTTACGGGGGAGAATTTTTTAAAATGCTGTTATCAGAACTTTCTTTTCTAAGGTATTCAGGTAGACGAATTAATAAGGTGTTGTGAGGATTTTTTTATTATAGTAATCTTAAATTATCTTCCTTTCAAGGAAAACAACCCAGCCAAAGCAGTTTTTATTTTATTTTATGGTTTGCAACTATTCTGCATAGGGTTCAGGCTTTTTCAGCGGCCAGTTTTAAAATTTTCCTGTAAAAATTATTTTTATTCAAATTTCACAGAATTTAGAAATAGACTTAATAGATAAACTGAAGAAGTAATGAGAAAGGGAACTACCTCAGCTCATTAAGATGATGAATTTGAAGTTTTAGTCCTTCTAAATGAATCTTTACAACCATTAAGTGGTCCTTTTTGTGTGGTTTTGACTAATTTTTTCTGTAAAGCCGCAAACTATTTATTTTTATTATGCAATTGTGTCACTGTAATAGAAGAAGAATGAATTTCGATCTGCTGCATGTGGCTTCAGCCAAAAACTGTTGGAAATACTCAGAGCACTGACACTAGTTTTCTCATTTTTGCTAATAGCAGTATTAAGCCATTTTTTCTTCTGCTGAGCAGCAGAATGACTGCCAGTTGTCAGACTGGGATGGGCAAGAGTCAAATGTGGTTTATTTTAATGGAGGGTGTCTGCCTGGCAAGAGCTCACATTATTGCTTGCAAGCTGTGTTATGTGTCTGTCAGTGAGTAGGTTTCAGAAACTACCAGGTCACTCTGGACTCTATCATTGACCACAAAATGGGAGACATTTAACATCCTATTAAATATTTGTGAAGCAACAGCCTAGTACGTAAAAAAAGGTTTTTTCTCTGATTGACACACAGCCAGTGAAGAGAGAGAAATAATCAGAAGAAATTCTTCAGCCCCTTCAGCCAACAGTGCATTTCGTACAATGCTGTCTCACATTGCAGTTGTGCAACTTTATTGCTGGCTATTAAGTGATAACCAGTCCCTGGAACTATATTCCTCCCTGGGGAGCCACAAGTGGGAAGGCTGAAGGAAAGGGGAAGGCATAGAATGATACACCTTCTTCTTGTGTTGCCTGTTTTTGTTGCTTGTGTTGATTAAATATCCTGCATGCAGTCTCCTGTAACTGTGTTGTTAGAGACTTTCATGTCTTTAAGTCACTTTGGTGGCAATCTCAAAATTACCTTTTCAGATTACCAGTTCAGATATGAGCCTGAAGTCCATTAACAGAAGTTAACACTGAACTTTGCGCAATGCTTTAAAAAGTGGCTGTGGCATAAATATCTATATTTCTGCCTGTGAACAGACACAGTCTGTGTGTTTGTGTGTTGATAAGAATGATGAGAATGTTAAATGGTGCAAGACAAATTGTATTAGTATTGATTCATATTACAGGGAGCACAGTCTGTGTGCCTAGAGTTTGCATAGTGTGAGAAGCAAGTGTCATCTCTTGTAGAGTAGTGTGAATGAAATATGTTGAAAATGTCCATCAGAAGAGCAGCGTTCAGACTCTGAGTCATGAATGTTTTTTTCTGTTATCTCCAAAGCATGGTTGTGAGGAGCTCAGATAACTGTGTGGAATGGGGGGCTCTGAATACTCTGCTTCATTCCTCACTGATGGTGGATCCCAGAGCTTATGTTCTTGACTGCTCAGAGATACTAATTCACTTACCAGCCCATCTTAGTGCCAGGGAAGGCTGATGACACTGCTTTCAGGTTGAAAATGGCTTTCCACTTCAGTGAGGCTTTATCCTACTGTAACTAGCACTCAGGTGATGCCACTGGATCAAGTGGTTGGAAGCTGGTGAGCAGCTCTGCGGGCTGTGCATGCCGTCAGTGTTCCTGGTCTGGTAGCCTGTCACACACATGGCTGATGTCTCTTTTATTTCTTTTCTTTCTCCCTTCTAGCTGCAGTATTGAAATACGAGAACAATGTTATGAATATCAGGCAGTTCAACTGCTCCCCTCATCCATACTGGCTTCCAAACTTCATGGATGTGTTTACCTGGTCCTTGCCATTTGTTGGTGAGAAGGGTATGTAAATTTGTTCTGTTCATAAAAATTGCAAAAGTGTTTCTTAGTCACTGTGCATGTGGCCTCATTTATTTTAAAGGGCAAGAATAATTTGAAGACAGATGCCTTACTTTTGAGGATAAAATTGTAGAAATGGGCCCTAGAGGGGCAAGCAATTACCAGTGGTTAATCACACTTCTCATATGTTTTATAATTTCCACTCTTTCCAGGTGATGATGGCATTATCTTTCTGCTGCAAAAATAGATTTTATGGCAATGCAGGCCAGAGGTACATTAACTAAACAAAATTCTGATATATTTTTCCATTATAAGCTCTTGAACTTTCCCTTGCATATTGCTTACTGCTGAAGGGACATCTCAGCAGACTTCTCTACATGTGGTTACATCACATTAACTTTATGAGTGGGTTGCTTTTTCATCAGCAAACACAGAGCTGGTGATATTAAGACCCAGTCTGGCTAACTGTTCCTGGAGAGAGTAGAGGGATGCCAGTAGGAAGGACAACATGCTCCTCAGCCCCTTCTCTGCACAGGACATGTGGTGCCTCATCGCTGGCAGGAAGAGTCTAAAGAACACAAATGATGTTTTATTGAAACCTGATGCTCTAGATGTTGCCTGAATGCAGCTTTATGCTATGAATGGCAAGCACACAAAAGCCATGAAAACACTTTGGTCTAGCATATTAAATGAATACAGAATACAAGCAGCCTAAACCCCAAGTCATTTATTCGGTGCCCGAGATGAAGCTTGCTTTGATCCATCCATTATAGGGTATTGCTGCAACAGCAATTACTGCCCGAAAACTCTAATAAACTGTTAAAAGCTGCTTGAAATAACAGTTCTCTCTTAATAGGCAACTGGAAATACAGCCAGCTGTGTCTCGTACCTGCAGTCATGACCAGCTTTGTTTTGAGCTGCTCTTTTGTTTGAGGAAAGCTGCTGGTGAGACGCCTGAGGTCTCTGTGAACAAAGCAGATAGACAATGAAGCAGGGATTAACAAAGAATAGGCAGCTGTTTCCACTAATGGAGACATTACATAATCCTCACTGACGTGTGTTGCAGACTCTTGTGAAGCAGATAAAACGCTTTCATTTTCTTTGGCCGTAAACTCAGCCAGGCTGTTTTTAGGTTGGGCATGTTCTCCACACATGTTGCAGTCCTGTAAGGTGTTCTGTAAGGTCACTTTTTCAGAGGCTTCCCATCAGCAGCCTGCTCAGGTGGGGCTGCAGAATTGTGGAGCTTCTGAGACCATGGTGTTGCTCATTCTTCTTACATCTTGGGGGTGGTTTTTTCTCCTTCATGTCTTCCAGTGGTCACGCTTACCAATTTCTTGGGAATTTTAGAGCCCAAAGAAGTGAAATCAGCATTTTCCTTTCTAGGGAAAACAATATTCAAGGATGTAAGAGTTGGTGTTCTACACAACTTGTTATTTATTTCCTTTTTTTTATATAGATTTTTTTTCCCTCAAAGGCCAACCAAGGTAGGAAGCTGTTAGCTTCACTAGTTGTTAATGTGGAAAGTCTTTCCACTAATACTGTTGAATGAAAATATTAAATCCTTCACTAAAGTAGGAAGAAATCTAGCTTTGTCCCACCCTTCTAATGTTCCAAGCCTTTATAGTAATCACAGAAGAGGATTTTAATAACTACTTGACTAAAAAAGTTTCAACCTGTGTAGCTAGTACAAGGCTATAAAAGCCTGGTAACGCTTTTAATGTTGCTTACTACATGTAGGTGTAGTGAAGTTTTCCTTAATCTGCTAATGGCTTCACATTTTACGTCATAACTTTGGGGTTTTTGTTCTCTGATTTGCATTTCCCTGGTTTTGATTTTAGCCGGAGTTGTTTTTTTCATTGTTCTTACTCTGTGTGTTCTCTGGTTAGTGTCTCACAGTTGTCTCTCTGGAAAGCAATGAGACTAGGTTAGGGACAGCCTGTGGCTGACCCTTTCATGCCCAAATTGCAAAGTAAGCAAGCTGATTACAGTCTAAATTCTCTAATAGTGATGTATCTGTGTATATAGAATAGTTCCACCTCTAAGGCGTGTATACTGTCTGGTCTATTTGCCCTGGAATTCAAGGGACACTGAGGACATCTTACAAAGGTTAATGTTTTGTGGAACTGGAAGTAGTGTCCGAAACCTGGATAGGTAACGAAATACTCTGTGATCCCTCTTGTTGTGCCTTTTTTCACTGGAATGTTATTCTCTGGGCAGGGAAATCAAATCCTATTGCAATTTAGGAGCAAGAGGAGAGGGGTCAGTTTGTTACCCAAGTTGAGTGAAAGGCAAAAAATGTGTTGAGGGGGAGAAAACAAATGTTACCTATTTCACTGACAGTTTCAAAAAGAGAGATCATTAGCAGATTTTTTAAAGTCTGTTTGTTGTGTTCATTGTATTTAGAAAAATATTTGTGGAAACTTGTACTTTCTATAGCTACACGGGACACTTTCGGCTTCTATTGCTACAGGTCCTATTGTTTAAAAAGTGGGTGCTGTTATTGCACTGACTTTTTATTCACACTACTTACTACAGCTAGAGTTGGCTCTCTGACAGATCAGGGAAGCTTAATATCAACATTTTGCACTTGTTTTCCATTTTAGTGACAGAGATGCTGGTAAACGTGCTGAACATCTGCTCAGATGATGAACTGGGAACAGAGGAAGATGGATTTGATGGTAAGAGCCTCTACCCTTGGTTGAGATTGTTTGCCTTGGAATTACTTTAAAAGTCTATTTACTAACAGTGAAATAATTTTCTGAGTCCCAGCTGAGTTCTTTGCTACTGAAGGCAACTGTTGTGCTAGACTCCAATGGATTTGCTTCCCATATGGTTCAGAAAGAATTAATGGATCTGCCCTGTTCTAACCCTTTTCTTCATCTCAGTCTTCTGGTTAAAAAACCTGCATTTCCCTCCAAGTTGTCACAAAGGGGTCAGATGATTTCATGCAAAAGATCACAGGTATTCTCATAGTGAGTTTAATTATGTCAGTGAAATATTCTTACTACAATGAAGAAAGCTTCCTGCAGAGCTCTTTCCCAAAACTTTGGTACTGCAACTTCGGAAGACTTGTATTGAGGTATTTCTTTTGTCACTTCTTTTGATGTGCTTGAGTATCTAAAAGGCTTTAAAGAGCAATGGAATCATTAAAAATAACCATGTAAGCACAGATAGAAAATGTTTTAACCTGACATTTCTACGAAGAGAGGAATGGTCAGTTCTGTTACCCTTTGGGTTGAAGTTTATATGATGATTAGTTGCCTTGTACCTGTTGTTTTGACTGTAAATGATACTTTGTATCTTACAACTTGTAGATTCTTAGAATTCAATTTATTTTATTAGACTTAATTTTCTGTTAGACCGTGCAAGAATAAATACCAGTTCTTTAACATGTCCCTTCTCAGTTGAGATAAGCTGAAAAAAATCCCATGCATCCCTGACATTCTTCCTCTGAATGCTTTCAGTGTATAAAAAAAAAATCTATGAAAAGTAATAACAGATAATCTATCTAATAAAAATAATTATTAAAAGAACAGAAATGCTAAAAAATAGTTTAAAAAAGAAGAACCTGGAAAAATCTAGCACTGCTGAATATTCACAAGATGTTTTTAGGCAGAATGAATGAACAAGGAGGTGGAAGAACTTTAAAGTAAGACAAATATTTAATGAAGCTGTAATTAATAATTAAGCTTCTCTTTCAAAGTATTTATTTTTAATCTTTGGAACAGGAAGCTAGATCACAGGTTTTGCAAATGTTTCCTTTGTGATGGAGAAGACTGATATGGATGATAGTACTTTGATTTTATTTTGAGAAACCAGATGTAATTCCCTGTTCTGCATTGGCCACAGAGTGTGGACATGAACAATTATCTTGCAGGTCTTGGGACAAAGACTGAATTATTGAAACCGGTAATCAGTGAAGAGAAGAAAACACCTGTTTGAATATTGTGCCCATTTTTTTTCTCATGAAATTTAAATAAGTCACTACTGTGTAATTAAAGTAGTGTGTGAAATTGTATGGAGGCATACTATGAGTAAAAACTGTGTCAAGTTAAACACAGTAGCAGCAACCCATGTGCTTAAAATCCTTGGCTCAAGAAAGCTCTTAAGCGCAGGCTGAAATCCCAGTGAATGCAGTGCCAAAGCAAAGACTTTATGGGAAAGATTTTTAAATTAATTCAGCCTTGGCCTAATGCTTCCTTTTAAAGTTGTACTGTAAGCTTCCATTGGGCATAGACAGGCCAATGCCAGTACTCTTTCTCTAAAATTTTGGAGTGACATCATTCCCATCCCTAAGTTACAGTTCAGGAGCATGTTTTCAAAAACAGAATCAGAAACAGGGAGGTGTTAGGGGTCTTGGGGAACAGCAGCCCTCTCCAGCTGTTGGAAGTTTCTGTATCTGCTTTGTTTTTTCTGAGAGGAGAGTGAACCCCATCCCACCTCCCTGGGAGTTTTGCCATGACACTGCTCCAGAGCTGGAGTTTGCAGCATTGCAGGTGTCTAAGCAGGGAGACAGGCTGAAATCCTCTGGGCTTGCATGTGTGTGTACTGCATAATGATATCTAACAGCAGTAAAGTTTCAGATGAGGAATAACTAAACCATTCCTGCTACTGTAACACTAATACTGTTACCTAAATCTGCTCTCAAGTTTTTCTGTATGAATGGTTTCTCTGTGTAAAACATTATGGTAAGGAAGACATTAGAAGTGTAGTTGTCTTTAGCATGTGTAGCTAAAAACTAGAGCTGGCATATGTTCATGTCTGCTTTCCCAGGTAATCAGTCCCCTTAGAGCTGTAAAATGGGCTCTGTGGCAATGGTGCTGTAGCTTGCTGTAGACTCACACTTTTACCTGCAGACCCCTGGACATGTCAGGCTCATGGGGATAATACACATGGAAGAGACTGAAGGATTCGGACGTAAAAGTAAATTTGAGGTTTATTTAAACTTAAATAGAAGCTGATATCTGTAGTGGTTTCTTAGTGGGTTCTGATTTCTGATCTGTACAGCAAACAAAAATCCTCTTTCAGAGATAGTTGCGTTCCCTCTCTTTCTTCTTTTTATTTTTCCTGAAAGCCTTGCCTTTTGGGGGAGAGAACTACAAGATGTGTTTCACTTGTGTTCTCGATGAAACAGACCAGAATGATTACCAACTCAAAACTGATTCTGTAAGGATTGTCTACTGAAAGTCTTGTAGTGGCTCAATATTTCCACTGTTCTTCTTCAGTAATTTCTGTCCAGCTTCCTTGGAAGTCCTGTTTACCTGCTGACATTTTTTTATCAGTATTTCCCATCAAAGGAAATGTCTGATATCTGCAACAGCAGATGCATTTTGTTTTATGGAATGATTCTTAAAAATCATCACTATTTTTAGATCATCAATAATTTTCAGGGCTCGCTGCTGATTTCCTTTCTCTCCTTGCAGTTTGAACATGCCCTGACGTGGGTTCCCACATGTAGTGAGAATGCTCCATCACTATGGTTTGCACTGATCATTCGTTACCTTCTTTTACACTTTCTTGCCTTCTGTCTTCCCCTCTCACTTATTCCTTCAAAATGAAGCCCCATCAGTATTGCCTGACTTCACTGCATGGTGTTCTTGTGAGCCCTTTTTTATTTATTATTACTTTTAGTTCTGAGTCATGTATGTTGCATCTAGCCATGAGCAGGATGCTCAACAGCATGAATTCATTTTTTTTCCTCACAGCGCCCCCACCTTTCTTCTTCCCCCTAAGGAAACACATCATGGGGATCTGATCATGCAGTTTCTGTGTAAGCTTACTGTGAAAAAAACCTAAATATCGTAATGCCCTTTATCCCATATGTCCCTGCTGGCCTGTATTGGCCTTTTGGTTTCACTCACTTTAAAAATGAGAGAACACGATAGGTCAAGTTTCCTTATCTCTCATAGTTTCCTCTTGCTGTACTTTCTCTTTCCTGTTTGCTGTGGTGGTTGCAATATAATCTGATCCAGAAAAAAAATGTCTTGGGCAAATATTAGTTCATGTGCTGTATGTTTGTGCATCAAACATATCACTTAGCAACAGGAGCTGCAAATACCTCTACCTACCCAGCATATAGTCAGAGTTCTGTTTTGTTTTAATTAGCAACATTTCTGGCCTCATGCATTTGATTGAATAAACTAAACTGCTAATTAAAAGGGTACAATAATGCAATAAACAATTTGACACAAATGCGCTGCTTGCTTTGTATGCATCCTTATCGTGATTTGGCATGAAGACACTCCTAAATTACCTACATTATTTTTTGTGTTGCCTTCAACATTGTAGTTCTCAGCCTTCTCACAGAAAAGCCACTGTCAGAGCCATTAGCTACAGCATTTATTCCTGCATGGGAAAACAGCTTCCCACTACACTGCTGTAGTTCCAGCAGAGAATTCCCAAGTCAAATATCTCCTTCCAATCACAACCTCACAACCTGGTTCTGCTGTGAACAGTATATGTGACGTTTGCCATGTTTCCTCAGTACAGTAAACTGTGCCTAGGGCCAGCTCAGCAGCAACTATACAGAGATTGATAGAGCAAAAGCAAGGGCCTTGTCCTTAGGTCTGTTACTTACCAATGTCTTGATATGGATCTTCACAGTACTGCCTGATGAGAGAGTCTTAGCTTGCCAATGAGTTGATTTTTAGCTGGGAGAGATACGGAGGGGTTTTCCCAGTGGTTTGTATTTGTTCTTCCTCCAAACCAGCAAGGCTGGGCTGCAGTGCATACTGTGAGTTGGTGACAGAGTGGCGTTTTGATGTGATCTTTGTATTTATTATTCACTGTATGATTTGGCCAGATGTTTCCATGCCCAAAGCATTTTTCCTGTGAGCCGTATTACAGCACGTCAGTGTGCTCTGCCTCTGGACCAACCTAGCAGCATGCGCTAGATGACCAGTGTCCCCAGAATATGTGCCATGGTGCAGTTGTGCCTGGGCACCAAATGCTGCACTTTTCTTGCCCTCAAGCAGTCGATTTTAAAAGGCAGTACCCTGCACAGTGGTGGCGTTTGAATTTGCTCACTGCAAGCTGCTGGAGCATTTGGACAAAGGCAGGCGTGCAGTGGCTAGCACAGATGCTGGTAGGAGCAGCAGACATGGCAGTGACAGTAAGCTGCTCTGTGAGGTACCAGGTGTAAAGAAACTGGAGGAATTGGTTTGACCCTTTTAACAAAAGAGGCATCATCACTTAAGCACAGCCCATATGGCCAGGGTGGGGCTGTTTTTGAGAAGTGATGAAGCCTTATCAAAGCAGCAGCAATAATATAGGAGAAGGTCTGTGTTCGAGAGGTGGTAACACCACTGCCGGTCTCCTGCCTGCATGTTGATTTACTGCAAAACCTACTAACAAGGCTTTAAGCTGAAAAGGTTTCTTTCCTTTTTTTTTTTCCCTATCATTTTCAATCTGTTTCTTTCCTTTTGGATGTTCTCTGCTTAATTTGTTTCTTTTCTGTTTTTCAGACTTTACTTAAACATTACATTTCCATTGATGTTGTCAAATGTTCTGTATTCTTTTTTGTTTTCATTCTACAAACATCACTGATCTTTTTCTTTCCCCCTCTTTGGAATTCCTAAGAAGATCCCATTTATGCACAGAAGAAAGGTATTCAATAAGTTGGAAGGGTTAAGTTTTATTAATTTTCCTAATGCTTAACTACATAATAGATATTAGGATACCAGTGAGAGATTTGGGGTTGACTTTTTTACTCAGCATTGTTTTAAATCTCTTCAATCCTACGTCTCAGAGTATTGTCAGCATTTATAAGTTTTCTTTTTTTCTTGTTGTGCTTCTTAATTTGAATGTTTAAATTACATTTCATATAAATCCTTCATATCCAGCTTTCAGGGTCTGTGTTTGGATGATACCAATCCAAAATCCAATAGAATTTGTTAAATTACTGAAGTATGATTCAAAGTTTTTATTTTAGCCCCCAAATAATTTTTATATTTCAATTCTAAACTTTTTTTAAAAGTTCCTTCATGCAAAAAGGGTTTGTTTAGATATTGGAAGGTCTTTTAAAGATATTTTCCAGCCTAAATGAGTCTATGATTCTAAGGCAAGGGCTAAAATGAACCCTTTTACCCATAGCCAATTCTCAGGTTTTGACCCATTTACTTTCATATAGGTGTGTGCTTAAGTGTAGCTCAAGTAATTCATAAGGATTTGCAGTAATAGTGAATTTCAAAATATTAAACTAGATGCACTTGGAATGTGAGTCTAAGATTTATGTATAAATAGTTAAGAAATCCACATACTGTGAGGTTAGTGATATTCAGTCAAAAATATCAGAGCAATAAAACATTGTGAATATCAAATGCATTATTTAGCAAATTATGTTAATAAAGCTAGATAGCATAAATAAAATTCTCACTAATATTTACTAAACGTATGTCATTTTCACAGATTTTTTACACTAGGAAATTCAGTGGAAACCAAAATCTTATAAGTATATTTTTTAGTATGTGTTTTATATGTATCAATGAGATACAAAATACTCCCTTTGAGCCTCTTGTGTTTCATGAATAAGGGGGTTTTTTCCATTCTTATTTTGTATTTAAGTGTAGGACGTTATATTTCACTTCAGTCATAAATTATATTTCCAGTTTTCAGTTCTCCAATATTCTAGACTGTAGCCTTAGTTGCTGTTCAACTTTTTGAATATCCTTATAAAATATACCAGAACAGTGTGGATTTGTAATAAACAAGTAGGGATGGTGACACTTGGGGGTAAAAAAAATAAAAGGACAAGTCATGCTTAAGTGTTTTCAGGATAGGAAAGGCTGAAAACCATGTCTTGTTTATCTTGAGAGTGCAGTTCTGTGAGATCACAGTAACTGAGGCAGGAAGGTACCACCTCCTATTCCTGAAGAACCCAGCTGAATCAATGCTGTTTTATTTAAGTTTTTCATTAAGCTGTTAAAAGTGTATTATATTAATTCAGTTACAACTGAATTACAGCTGTTTCTCCCACTCTTTATTGTCTAGAATTAGACATTTATGCCCAAGTGTTCAAATCTTCTTTTATCTTTATATGTTTTAATATTTGCTTTATATTTTTATCCATATGTGGGAGATTTGAAAGCCATCATTCTGAGTATCTTTTAAGGAGAAACTAACTTTATTCCACCCAAAACCAGGGCACTATCCTGGTATTACATCATATCAGGTCCCACATTTTCCAATACACCATCACCTTTCCTGTTTTTGGTAGATAAACACACAGATATCATTCCACTTAGTCTGTGGGCTATCCCTAAAAAAGTCCATTGAGTTCATTCATTCCATGACCGTGAGATCCTGTCATAACAGTTTTTCAGGGCAGGAGTGATGGTGTGTGGTGTTGTGAGGTGTTGGCTTGTTGCATGCTGAAGCCAGTTCTGATTCCACCACCACTTGTCCAGTTTCATCAAAGCTTATTCTTCACTAATGTGGTCCTTCTCATTTTTGCCCCTTTCTACTGATTTTGCTTCCTTGATGGGCTCTACAAAATGGATCAATTTGCTAGGATTTGAAAACAGAAATTTTCATTTTTGCCCTTGAATTCTGGAGTAACAAAGAAGGAAGCGTTATTGTGATGTGTGGTGGTGTCTGAACAAGCAGGAGTTGTCAGGCACCGTCCACACAAGTCAAGGTTTCCTGTCCTTCAGAATCCATTAGGAGAAATCTTTGTGATGTATGTGATCATGATTGTGATAATTAAATGAAGCTGGTTTTCTGAGTATAACAGAGCATTTTCTTGGGGATATGGGGGATCCTTTGTAATAAGTACTGTTTGCTTTTTCCATTCAGGTGGTTCTATCTTGCATGTACAGATTTTGGTGATAATCCAAGTAACAAGTACACCTCAGACTCAGCCAAACTGTAGTCTGTGTTGCACTATGGGTTTTTTTTTTAAGGCAGACTATTGTGTGAGTTCACAGATTTCAAAGCAGTTGTAATTTTGAGCAGGCCATAGCAGTGATTAGAAGGAAGTTGCTCTGTGGAACACTCTTAGCAACTGCCAGCCAACACAATCCCTACCATCTCATGCTGGTTTCCATAACTCTGCCCTTTTTTTAAAAGGTTTTACTATCTTTTAAATAATTTTTAACTAGAAACTGGAAAAATTGTGTTTTCAGTTTTGACTACAAATGTGGCTTAGTTTGGCAAACCATAGGATTAATATGATCTTTCTTGTATGTAGTGTTGCGAGTATTTAGTGATGAATCGTTTACAAATCTCTATAACTGTTTTTAATGTTTTTTCCATAGGAGCAACAGCTGCTGCTCGAAAGGAGGTTATAAGGAACAAGATACGAGCAATAGGAAAAATGGCTAGAGTTTTCTCAGTGTTAAGGTAAGGTTGTATGCTAGTTTAGTTTTTTTTAGTGTTGAGGGATATCTTTGAATGGTTACTTAGAGCACTCGACTGTTAATCAAACAGCAAATTTGCTATTTTAGTATACCACCCAACTGAGTTCTACTGCAACCTTTTAGAGATTGTTTTACTTATACAATGCTGCTATTTATTTTGGCTCTGAATAGTCTTCTTCCTCAGGGCTTTGCTGAGTATAAAACAGACAAAAGACATCAGCAAAAAAAATTCCAATTACCATTTTTAAAGACTTTTGCTCGCCAGGTGTACTAATTAACTTTTAGCCACCATGAGGCAAGCGTTAAATGTGGGGAACGGGTGTGTTATACATCACCTCCCATTAAAAAAGAAGTCAACTGTCACACTTCGGCACCCACAGATGTTGCTACAGCCACAAGTAAAGATGACTAAAGATGAAAGCATTAGGGTCATTTACCTAGAAATCTAGGAAATGGTTGTGCAGGCAACAGCAGCTTGTTCCTTTGGGCTGTACTCCCCCAAACACATGAACATGAATAACTAATTGCTACCCAATGTTTAGAACTCTCCATTTGATATCTCTGAGCAGAAGAGAAAACATGCTGTACTGTGCTGAAGTCTAAATATAGAAAATACAGTTCTCCCTCCCTTTCAGCAGAGCGATTTTTTTCCTCAGGAAAATGTGTTGGTCTGGTGTAGTCAGTTGATGGCTATTATGCTTAGTGAAAAATCAAGGGAGTTCTAACACATTTACTGTTATGATTACATGATTGATGTTAGAAGAATAAATAAAGTAGTTACTTGAAGAATATACTATTTAGTTTCAATGGAAACTCTCCAACTTGCTTGCTTTGAATACAGCATGCCAGCAGTGGGGCTTTGCCTGGGCGCAGCAGCTTGCCCACTCCTTGCAGATTGCAGCAGCATAGCTTAAAATAGCAAACTGAGATGGATGGCTTTGTACCTGGGGTTCCCAAAGTGTTACAAGTGAGTTACTGGTGATGCACGAGCAACTTCAAAGTGGTGCTTGTAAAAAAAAAAAAAAAACAAGATGGGGGAGCAATCAAATGTTTCCACCTGCTCCTCTGTACCAAGTCTGGCAAAGAGCCTGGAGGTGGCTGCTACCACCTTCATAAAACAGCACAATTATTTTTCTGTAATGATAGTTGAGCAAACAAAGTTTGGGAAATTTGTCTTTCTCCCATAATCTGAACCATAGCTTCTGGATCGACTGTATTTTGTTGTGAACCATCTTTTTAAATATAGGATTAATTCACAAGAATTGTGTACTTTAATAAGGAGAAGGATCTGCTCGTATATTTGGGGTTTTACAACTTGCAGATGATTGACATCAGCCACGTGTCAGACTTTTCCAAAGGGGTCTGTAGGGCAGAAGCTTTTCAATGGTTTCAAAGATGGAAGAGGGATACAGAATAATTCCTGCATGTGCTCTGTTTAAAATGATATGCATAAGCCTCATATCTTAAGTCTGCCCCAGCCAATACCAGCACAGCCTTTTGCAGGTCTTGATTATTGATGGTCCCGAAAGCTATGCAGGAAGGACTGAAGATGAAGAGTAGATTTGTTCTCCCTTAGCTTTAACCAGCAAATACAGCACATCCTCACTGTGATCAGAGGCATATTCAGCAAATAAACAGGTACCTCTAGCACATGATTTTGGTGACTCATTCCAGGGGGATGAGTGATGCTTCATCTTAACCATCACTGCCCCCCTGGGAATACCTGTTCTCTTTTTTTCTGAGAAAGGTTGATTCTCCTCAACTAGGTAGCAGGCTGATAGACAGCAAAAATTTCACAAGGTAATCTTGCAAACACTATTCGTATAGAAAAGCCTGGGATATTTTTTCTGTCTCACTGGTGTAATCCATGTAAGACACAAGTGTCAGGTAATTGTGTGTTACCCTAAGAAGACTGCAGTGGCACCATCATCTATATACCAACCTGTTCTGGAAACCTTTGAAGCTCCTGTTTGAGTCATTGTGTTTTATGAAGTTTATTTCACTAATACTTGAAAAGCTTTTCCAAGTGATCAGCACCTCATCTGACCATCTGCAAAGGACTTAGTCAATCGTCTTTCCTTCAGACAGGAGTGATCCCTTTCCTCAAGGATGTAACTTGAATATAAAGCTGAAATAATTTCAGCCATTTTAGTGTAAAAAATTAGATACCAAAATGGTGTTGTCTTGAGTTTCAAATGTTATAAATGAGCTTTGCTGAAAATAGACATTGTAGAAAGATTGGCTTTAGCTAAATGGAAGACTTCATGATTCCCTGTCATTGCCTCTCTCCAACTTTGTTTCTCAAGTCTGACTTGGTATATTTAGACTGGAGAGAGGTAAATAAAATACTTAGTCTATTATCATTTTTTGAAATAGAAATAAATTACATCAAATAGAAATTAAGGAACACTGAAGGTTAGAACATTTCAATATATGTGACACAATCTTTCTTGTGCAAATGCAGTTTAAAGATAATAAAAATACAGTCGATAAACTCCATGAGGGTGAAGCTAAAAGTACCATTGCGGTTTAATTTAAAAAAGGAAAAAAAAAAGTAATGGACTGAATAATTGATAGAAAGCAAAAGCTTTGGTGTGTTACTGTTGATGATAAAAATACTGTGTTAATTCTGAAAATATTTTGCTCTTGCATTAATTCTAATTGCTTGGTAAACTTGCAAACAAAATGATCACAGTTTGATTTTGACTATAACATAATAAAAAGTGAATGGAAGCAGAATTATTTTCAAACTAAAAATAGAACTTGAAGCATATGTGTAGTAGGTAAAGAAGAGTTGTTTAAAAATACGTGAGTCATTCAGGGCATGTAGGTCTAAAGAAAATTGTAAGTAGTAGAATTGCTGAGAGACAGTTTTTATAGACAAAACCACATTATCCTCAAGTGAATGTGGAACTAAATTCTTTGCGTTTGCTTCCTCCAGCTTAATGTCATTACATACTTCAAAGTAAAGCACTTCAAAAAAGGTTTCTCTTAAAGAATTGGGGTCAGTTTTGCTGCTGAGAAAGTATGTCATCACAGGCACCATTGCAGTCCTTGTAGAAAGCTTTACTTAAAGGCTTCTTTGGATAGAGCTGTTGTATTCCTCTTGCCACGTATTTAAAAACTCTATGTATTTGGAGACCAGCAAAGCTTATTTCTGTTTCCTAAAACAATTTTCTTGAATCCATATTACTTTTATTATACAAAATTATTAAGGACAGTACTAGCAAGGGTGGAAGTGCTTATTAATTTTAATGAGCTTTTAGCTGCCTTTCTTTAAGTGGCTGGTGAGCATCAATAAATAATGCACCTGCCTGCTAGTGCAGACAAGAGCAAACTAACTTTTTAAGTTGGTTTTGGACCACACAGTGTGAAATGCCTAAACGCATTGTTGGCAATATCTGATCCTTCTGGTCCTCCTCCTCTCAGATTTGGGTTTACAGACATATTGTTCCATAGGTGCAAGTTATAGTGTTAACTACAGTAGTAGTTGCACGTGGTGTGATGCAAAGGTTAACCATGTACAAACACAGCAGTGAAGGGGACTTCACTGATGCTGATGTCATCACCAAATTCAGTCTGCCTTGGCAAGGAGATTGGAGATGACAAAATCATTGCAGGGCACGTGTAGCTTAAGATATCTAAAACATATCCCGTGTTCTTAAAAAAGACATTTGCTTACTTTTGGTAGTTTTATTTTTCATTTCTTTCTTAACTTTTGCAGAGAAGAGAGTGAGAGTGTGCTGACACTGAAAGGTTTGACTCCAACAGGAATGCTGCCCAGTGGTGTGCTCTCTGGAGGAAAACAAACACTGCAAAGCGGTAAGCCTGTTTGCCTGTGTGTCTTGTCCTGTGTAAAAAAACCAATTGGTTTTCAACTGCAGAACCTAAGAAAAATAACTGCAGCTGTCTCAGAAAAAAAACCAAAGAACAGAAGAAAACCAGGCACTTTGTTGTGCTGGAGCATTTGTGAGCAGTTCATGTAATGCCCTTCTCAAGACTTACTACATACCACCAATTTTCAGAGAAAAGGGGGGAGGGAGGAGCCCCTGAAAATCAACTGTTCAGAATGGTACATCAGGATTGTATGTGAGATGCATTCTTTCCACAGTTTGCAGCATCTTTTGGGTTTGTTTTTTTAAGAGCAGCCCTTGATACATGGAGTAATGAAGGTTTGGCTTAGATAATGCCAAAATAATTATTTTATCTGATTTGTTCTTCCTCATAGAGAATCACCAATGGAAAATAGCTCTAGAATTAGATTTTCTCTCCTAGAAATTCTAGGCTACAACATGAGAACAATTCCACTCTGATTTAAGCCCAAGTGAAGGGAGGCTCTTACAAACACCGTGTTTGCCTTGTACACAAACGCGATAGAGATTGTCAGTTTTATACCAAGTGCTTCTTGTTACAGGAAATTGGTAAGTCTATAGTAGTAGGGCTGCCTTTGTTTCCTTTTGGAATAAGGAGTGCAAAGTATTTAATTTATTACTGGAAGCTCTCCTTTTTTTTCCTGTGTGTACTACTGTAGAGTATATTGCAGGCACACATAAAGGTCTCTCATTTATTGAGGCTCTGTTGGCAGTAGATGTAAGAAATAGAAATGCTTTATAACCTTGACACAGTCTCAGCCTCCTGTTTTCCTGTTGCCTTCCTGGATCATTCTTCCTCTGTATTTTTCCCTTTACTGTCTCTTTTATCTAGAAGATGCAGGTATACTGTGTTAAACCTCCTTTTCCCCTTTTTTCTCTTCTCTTTTTTCTTGTTGATGACTTGTGTGTTATGGACATAGTAACATTCTGCTTTGAAAATGCTGCAATATGATTTCACAGGAGGCCTTTCTTAATGGGTTTGTAGTCTTCACCTAGGCTTTTCTCCACACAGTTGCTTTACATTTGTCAGAAAATTTGGTCCAAGGAAACTGCTGTTGTTGCCCTGGCAAAATATTAGGAATAGAAATAAATTTGAGAAAATTGCCACATGTTCTTGTTACCATGGCTAAAAGGAAAATCTCCTCATCCTGCAGTATTCTGGCTCAGTAAAACTTTACTATACACAAGCTTCTGCATTAGTTAACACATAGTACCCCATTCACCAAATACTCTGAAGTTCATATAGTTTCTGTTAAGCACACATATTGCCATATGTATTAACAGAAAATATGAGTGGTATGTTCTGTCGTGGAAGTATATATTTTAGACATCATTTTTTTTAATGTGTCAGTGCTGGTTTGGAACTGGTTATTCATTTTAATTTCTCATGCTAGTTACCATGTTTCCTTTTCTTTTAAGTTTGCGTTGGTTTTGTTCCTTGTTTTTTGGCCATCTCTCTTGCTCTGCTGCTTGAGAGGCATAGGCTTACCTTGGTGCATGAGGGTTAAATCCTCTCATTTCCCCATGCAGCAAGATAATAGTTATAGATATTTTAGAATATATCTTAATCCATATTTAAAATCCTAACTGGAAAAAAAAAAAAGTTTGGGTTTTATGTAGGGGAAAACAAGACAAAAAAGAAGAGAAGAGTTCCTAAAAACTTGACTTCTTGAGCTATTCTCTAAACCAGAGAAATTCTTGAAAATCAAAATTTCTTTTAAAATTTTTGCTATATTGGATTGCATTTAATGATTTGCATCAGCTTCTAAATCTCTGACTGTAAAAAAAAAAAAAAGCATACCAAAGCTGATGGGTAAAATTCTAATGAAAGTATGTCTTTAAGAATAATTAATGGTTTTGCAACAGCAGTAACATGGTATTCATAACATTGCAGCAATCTCCCGGTTACAAGCTCTGCTCTCTCTGACCAGGCTTTGCAACTTCAGAGGTCCAATAGTCAATCTTACATCTACATCCATTCAGTTAAATAAAACATGAGCAAAATGCTGTTTCTCAGAGACTAGGTTGACAAAAAGAAGGTTTTCAGATGGAGCAGACTGGGCAAGGTTGCAAGCAAAGGCAAAGCTTTCTGAGCATCCCATGCTGTGGGGATGTTTCTTTTAGTCAGGAGAGGGAAAAAAAATAATTCTGTAAAGTTGTATGTGGAATTCCTTTTCCTTGGACTGGCATCAGTACTTTTCAGGCTGATGTAGTAAGTTGTGTGAATTTTGTGTGATGGCTTTATGCCATTTTTTGTTCTCTTTTGACAGGACAAGTCAAACTGCTCTTGCTGAGAGCTGGGACAATTATGTAATGACCTTTTCAGGTCAGATGTGCAGTATGGAAGACATTTACATTTTGTAGTTCTTTTGAGTCAAAAGAAAACTTCTTAAATGTGTCTTTAAAAAGTTTTAGTTCATGAAACTTCTGCTTTAAAACGAACTGTAGCTTAATTCAATCTGCAAATTACTGTTTTTGTGTAAACATTTCTCTGTGTGTCTGTTTTGTCAAAATCCAGCACTTACAGTAACATTAGTGTTGTAGCTCCTTTGCTATTCACTGACTTGTTCTTAGAGTTGAAACCCTCTGCTCATTTTTTCTCATTCGTTTTGCTACCCCTTTCTTCTCTTCAGCTACTGTTGAGGCTATTGAGGCTGATGAAGGTAAATTGGCCAGTCCCCTTTCTGTTGGTGCCACAACAGATAAGGGCTCTGCTGGGTGTATTCATTTTGCTGTAGCTTGTACAGATTGTGTGGGTGTTGGGCTAACAATTGTGGCTCGGTATTAACCAAAATGTAATTGCTTTAAAGGGGAAAATGTTTTTTGGTTTTTGTTTCTGTTGCTGGTGTTGAGGTTTTTCTCTTTCTGGAAGTTACAAACACGTTGGAGTTGCTGTGTGTTCAACTAAGCCCTGAGTAATGCCACAGGAGGAGATCAGGGAACTTGGATTTCATGGGACATAACTTGGCAGCAGCTCGTAAATGCTTTGTGACACATAGCTCAAAAGCTGTGCGCTGGAGGCTGGCTCAAACTATCCTCAGCAATTTCTGGTCAAGGAAAACACATAGCTTTTTATATATTCTCTCCTTTTGTTGGTTTTGTTTCTTTTATCCTTTTTCTTTATTTATGCTTCAGTTTGTTTCCTTTCTTTTAGGTCACTACTAAAAAAATTTTACTAGTCTTTTGTTACGGTACAGCATGTTTCTGTTTCCCTCTAAAAGTAAAACAACATGAGACATTTGTCTGCAAGATGTCTGCTTCTTTTGGTAGTGGCAGTTTACACACTGGATATTTACATTAGAGCAACCATTAACACAGGCACCATTTTAGCTGCATATAAAGTGACTGGCTGCCTTAGAAGATTTCTGAACGTTCAGTATTGGAAACTGGTGTTTTGTTGACAGACCTCTAATTTAACCCTTAACAATTTTTAACACTTCAGTTAAAATCTAAGTAACTATGTATTGCAATGCAGATGTACAATATTTGTTCAGTATTATAAAGTTTTGGAAGAAGAATTTTCAGAATTCCCCTTTAAAACAAAATTCTTCAGTTGTATTTTGTTCTTGCCCCTCTCAAATTTTCTGTGGGTATTTTTTTTTTTAGTTAATCAAAAAAAAAATCCGGTGATTGTTGTCCTTCGGTAAGATGTGCCCTTTCGGCCAGTTGAATTTGTTTTTGAATTTTGTAAAGCAGTGAATAAAATTGCAGAACAAACAAGTAAGAGAAAATACAACTGCTTTCTAAATAGCAGTGAGTAAGCTGCTATTTATGTTGGAATTATCTATTCCTATCAGCAATCTCTAATCTGCAGTGTGCATTCTTGTTGACAGTTTGGCTGTTTTCTGTGATTTTCTGTGACTATGTGTTGTGTTTTAGTAGACTCTCAATGTAACTTGCTAATACTCGTTGTCTGACCAGCAACTACAGCAGAGCACCTTCCTTAGTGTTACAGACAATAATGTGTCCCCTGGAAATACAGTCCCTTGAACGTGCCCCCGTGCTAGCAATACGCACCCCTCAAGTTAATTCTTGATTTGCCATCCTTACTAGTTAGACACCGTCACCATAGTCACAACTGCTGCTCTACACAGGTGAAGCTTCTGATGGAGGAGAAGTTTCACCCTTTACCAGTTGTCCCTCAGGGCCCAATAACACCAACTGGGCTGTGCTGCTGGCAAGCTCCAGGACATGGCAAGTGCTTCAGCTTCAATGCAGCCATCCATTAAACTATTGCTTTAAGGGATTGGCATGGGTGCTTGTTAGACATCTTCATTTTGTGGTAGAGGGTAAATAAAAAAATTTTTAAAAGCCAACACAAAAGGGAAACCTTAAGAAAACTCACTGTATGACCTGTTCTGTTTTCACTGCTCTGTCCCTGCTCACTTGACGAATCACCATTATGTTGTTGTGTTTCTGAGTTGAAGTATAATACGTGTTAAAAACCATGCACTTCACGAAGTTCCAATGTAACATTTGTGAAACTAGCTAAAGAACTAAATCCTGAGGCAAACAGGATCTATCAGTTTTCACAGGAAAGGTTGGCAGAACTAGCATGAAAATGCCTTTTCTTGCTCCCCACTAAATAAAAGGAGTGGTAGCTTGGTACCAGGGATGTTCTGGGGTTTTGGGTGTGTTAGCTTTTTTTTTTAACAGAAGTTACCAGCTTGTCCAGAATCGGGACTGCATTTTGGAAGGAGAGTACTTGGGGGTAAGGAGAAGAGAAAAGGGGAGAAGGAATACTGAATTGGATCTCTGAAACTCCCCCACCATTTTCTCCCCAGGGAGTTTGCAGTTTCCTGGTACTAACGCACCATTTCTGCTCTATGGCGTGTTACGATAGACGCCTAGCAGAAATTCCAGTTCTGGAAGTGCAGTACATTGATCTGGTGCAGATAAGAGAAAAAACACACAGAAGGCTATGACAAATTATCTACAGATCTGTGACCTGGTGTTTGCCTACAGTGCTTTTTTTCTCTTTTGCTTTAAATCTAAAGATCTTCAACACTTCAATTAGAAAGAGAATAAAATTAAACAAAAATCAGTCTGTCAGTACATTCCTTAGCCTGTGGCTTCCTTGTGAGGTTGGTGTGGCCTCACCAATGTTACTGCTAAAAGGCAGACCAAAAATCCTCAGGATCAGTTGGAACTTTGGTCCTCTGTCAGTGCATTTCCTAAACTAAACTGTACAGCTGTTCCAAAATGACAGTATGTCTGATCCGTGTTATACCGTGTCCCTGCTCACCGACTCAAGCTGCTTTCTAGAAGTCCAGGGTTGTATCAAGGAAGATAATTGCCCTGAGCAATAAACAAGCAGCTCACCTGTGTTTAGAACAGAAGGCAGCTTATTGTAGGGTCACCCCAGATCTTCCCTAGCTTTAATGTGGATCCCACAAAGTGGCCTCAGCATGTCATCACCATCTGGAAGTAGCCAGCACTTTTCACATGATCTTTGAAGGTCAGGTGGGAGTTTTGCCTGATGAAGGGCATTAGGGCAAGGCACGGTGTCCTTAAGGCTGTAAACAATGACAGCAAATGCCAGCTCACCAGCTCACGGCTGTGCCCTCTGCATGGTTCCTAAGTGCAAACTGTAGTTTCATGTCAGCGTCTTAGCGTTCTAAGATGAACCCCAGTGGACAACAAAATACTGGAAGTTGATGGTGTCGAAAACAATAGTTGTGTTGGAAAGGACAGTAGTGGTGAACCCCCAGCTCTTTCTGAGTGCGGTAAGGAGTTGGTGGTGGTGTCAGATCTTCTCATTGCCGCCTTCCCAAAGAAGGACTTTCGCACTTGTTGCTAAATTGGGGGAAAATCTGCTGAGAGTTTTATCTTGCTAATTTTATTTTTCAATAATCCTTTATTTAGCTATCAAAGGATTTTCACCCCAGCATAAGATCACTAGCTTCGAAGAGGCCAAAGGCTTAGATCGAATTAATGAGCGAATGCCTCCGCGCAGAGACGTGCCATCTGATGCCAACCTTAACTCCATCAACAAGGCAATCTCCACAGAGACTAATGGCACGGACAGCAACGGCAGTAATAGCAGCAATATCCAGTGACCACTGTCCGGGAGGGGGGTTGAGCTGCAGGGCGCGATGGGGTTGCTGCACGTCAGCAGTGGGATGTTCTTGCCTCTGATAATAGCTTACTTGCTCTGGGGGCCAGGTGTTGGATTCAGTTTACAAAAATCATCTACAAAGAGATCGTCAACTTCAATTTGGTGGGAGGGCGGGTGGGGGAGAGACATCTCCTTTGGATATGCCTTTAAATGCTTCTAGAAAAATGAAAGCTCATGCTGGTATATATTGCAAAGTTAGGGGAATGAACATGTTTTCCTACTACATTGGGAACGTCTAGCTATGTTACGGAAAGGCCTTTTATTATGTTACTGGACATGAAAACTTTGTTTAATTTCTTACTAACTATTGTACGTTTACAGTTGCAGCACTCAACATCTACAACATCAAAACATTTTTAACAAAATGTACAAACTAAATAAGGACTATTTATTGATAATGTTTTGCTACTCTTGTCAGACAATGGCTATGAAATAAATTAGGCACTCTTTAAAAATATAGAGAAAAAAAGAAAAAAAAAAGTTGGAAATTTGTTTAAAATGCCAAAAAAAAGAGAGAGAGAGAGTGAGAGAGAGCGAGCGAGAGCGACAGTTTAATTTTGTACAGATTATGCTTACCTCAGGTTTCTTTAGTGTGCTTCAATGCCCTTCTTTAAATATAACACTTATCTTACTAATTTGGCAGCAATTATCTTTTCTTTGTTAAAAAAAAAACTGGAATAATAACATTTATCTTTTTTTGCTGTTTATATTTAGGGGGGTTTGGTTTGGGAGGTTTTCTGGGGTTTTTTTGGTAAAACAAGTCTTGGTTGTGGCTTGCTGAATTTAAATATTTATGAGTGGTGCATTTTTAAGTATAGTGAACAAGACACCATATTAAGTGCAGTGAAAAGCATCTATATTCTGTAAAAATCTGCCTATGCATGTTTTTTAAGAAAAAATGGCTGTATAGGCCTGTATGGGACTGTAATGCGCTTAGTGGTCTGACTTATACTGGAAATGTATGTATACTGGCGTACTTTATATTCTCTAAAAAGAAAATGCTTAATGCCTTTGAAATTTTGTAATCAAAAAAAAGCTTTGAAAAATCTAAGGGGGGAGAGTATTCTTAAAGTTTTTAACATAAGCTTGTCAGTGCACATATAGATGGGTAGCATGTTTAGCAAACCTTGTGAAATTTAAATAAGTTTGTAGTTACATGTGAAATTCTAAATGCATGATAACTGTTAATGTCATAATGGTTTAGTCATTTTGTTCTGTTTTGTCATGTGCCACAAAATGTGTAATTTTTTCACTTTTTTCCCTTTGTATATCAGTTACGGGTTTCAACTGGTTCATTCTAAAAAAGAAAAGGAAACGAAACAAACAGTCCATTGATATTTTTTAACAATTGTATAAGTGCCCAAGTAATTCACTACAGCCTACAGCCTTGCCTTTGTAATTTGACTTCGAAATGTTGGCAATCAAAGCATGCACTTGTAACAATGAAAGAAGCATTTTATATTACTACTCAATAAAAATGTGCATGAACTTAAGCATTCTTCGCTTTCTTGCTGTCTCAGTGGAAGAAGCGCACAGGCACCATGCGCGTGTGCTTCTTGCTCTCTTTTGCTTTGGACAGAAGACCGCTGGTGTAAGAGATGAGTGACTTGTTTCACAATTCAAGGTCAGTTCTTTACTAAGAAATAAACCTGTTTATTACCCAGCTGTTCTAGGAATGTCTGCAGACTTTCCCCAAGCTCTGGTTGGAACATCGAGTTTTCACTAAAATGAGTAGGATGTAACCCACAAGTAGAGTGCACAAGAAACCAAGTGCCCTCTGTGTGATTTCCCCTTATCTGGAGTGTTTGAAAAGGTCAACGAGTATCATTTACAATGATTACAATTTCACATTTCAAATGCTCTTTTAGTCGGAGACAAACTGTCAAAGCTCTGCCTTCTCACTTTCTCCCTAACTGTGCTCAGCATCTTTCCCAAGTCCATCATCCTGTGAAGAACTGACATCCGGATGGTGCTAAGTGGTGCAATGATGTGGCTATTGCCTTAGTCCTCCTTTCAGGTACCATTATTAAATATAGGCTCAGCACCTGCTTTCCTAGAATGTTTTTCCCCACTTCAGCTCTTGCTAATTTTGGCAAAATATGACAGGTGGCAAAAATAAGGAGGTCTCATAATATCCGGGACTATTTCAGATTGAATTTTTCATTTCAGATTGTGTAGAGGTACAGCACAGACACCGTCTGTGTGTTCATCTGCCGGGTGAAGGCTGTTTGTCCCTCTGGTTCAAGGGCATGGTGTGTGCAGAAGGGAATGGTGACAGTTTGCGTGACCACTTTGCTTGCCCACCGAGCCCTGTGTGCGTGCTCACTGAACTCCCCGGGTTACCTGAGGTAAGTTCTGCTGTGGAGACGCCCTGCGCCACACACAGCAGCACTGCTGGGCAGCACAGCAGTGTCTGCTGTCTGCTTGCATTTCTCTTGGGCCCTGGCAGTTCCACCAGCCAATCTGACAGTAAGGAAGGGGGTTTTCTGCTCAGTGGTGGCTGTGCATAGGCCTCTCAATTGGTAGATTTAACCCAAAAGATCCGTGCTGCAAATCAGAGATGGGGCTGGAAATGTCTGTTGTAGTTGCTCAAGAGTTTAATAGATAAAGCAAGTCAGCCCAGGATGAGTGAGCCACAGGGGAATGTACACAGTGTCTGGTCACAAAGGAGATTTTGAAACTTTTTATATCGCAGAAGGATGAAAAGTGTCCAGAGCATTCAAAATAGCAGTGTCCCGTGTATCCAGGTAAGATGGCCTGGCTCCTTCCTGGAGCGAGCTCCACTGTCCTACTGTGGGGCAGTTTCTGGGTAGCTCCAAGGGATAGTCTCTGCCATACTCACGTGTTCCTGGAAGGACCAAAAACAATTTCCAAAGCTTGTCTTGTTTCATGGCATCCAGTCTCTTCCAGCTTTCCTTCCTTTTTCCTAATGCAGAAGAAACTGTGGATGAATTTGAAGAAAAACCCTGGTGTCACTGAAGGCTGAGTTTTGGATTCTGTGGCCTCATCAGTGATGTGTCATGCACTGGACTGTGTCTCCCAGTACAGATTTCTTCCTTCTTAGCGAATAGCCCACCTCAATGCCAAAACCATCATTGGTGCCTACTTCAAGATTTACTGTATTTTTTAACCACTTGAATCTTGCTGTGTGAGATAGTGTTTGATATATGCCTTATATTTTATGCACTACCATAATTTTGCTTTTCAACAGCTATTAAGCATGGAATGCATTAGCTCTTAGTGTACATATTCTGCAGAAGACAACATTGAAATTTTATCTGGGTTTTCCTCCAAAACTGCAGTAGATTTAACCCTGCTTAAGCTTGCGCCAGTGTTGCCAGCTGTTGGGCACAGATAGAAATTCTTTCAGCGTCTTCTTCTTCTGGAGCCTCTAGAGAAGTCCTGATCTCTCTCCTCCCTAGCTTTAGTTTTTAGTGAAGTGGCATTCCTAGTGTAACATAATGAAAATTGGGGGACATTTTCTGAGTGCAAGCTGAATTTACAATTTTAGTCCTTAGAAATCAGTTTCCCTTCTTTTTTCAAGATACTGTTGCTCAGATTAGTCAGATTGATGAGTCTTCCCACTTCTTTGACTAAGAGAGGGATGTGAGAATCAGCTATTCCAAATGTTATAAAACCACAAACACCAATACAACCATTTGAAAAATAGTTTTCAGTTTGCTTTCTTAGTTGCTTTTGGAATTATGTTTAATCCCCTTAAAAGTGGCCATTTTGGGCATGCAAAAGGATGAGCTTTCTTGGTTCTTCAGTGATTTAGGAAAAATTATATCTACATTCACTTTTTCTTATGTAAATGTTCATATTTGTAGGCACTTTCACGGCAGTAAAAAAAGATGAGCTGATGGAGCTAGAGATAGGGGTTGTGGTTTTGTCTTGCTGAGCTGACTTTGCAGTATCAGGCCTGCTAAACTTTTATTTTATAAAGTTTTGTGAGGCCCTGATTTTTTTTTAATATAGTTTTTTAAATAACTCGAGCAGTTTCAGTTTTACCAGTGACACCTGTTTCAGTGACACCAGGTTTCATCAGGCTGACAGATAGCTGTGTGCTCTGGACAGTATTCAGCCCAGATTGCAAAGGCAACGGCTGCCTTGGCTCTGTCATCCCTGTCAGAAGCTTGTTTTAGGTAAAGTAATTTGGCAAAGAATGTGCTAAAGGACTGATTTAGCCACCAGTGGGAAGCTTGCAGGCATGGTGACAGACATGACAGTGTCTGCTTCTTTGTGAAGCCCTGCTAGTGGCCATCACTAGTTGCTCTGGAGTTCCCCGAGGCCCCCTTTCCCTCTTGGGCAAAGCCTGGCATGGTTGGTTGCTTGAAGTTTGGGTCTGGACACCAAGTTAGGCAATGCTTACAGCAGCAAGACTTGAGCAAGAGGTGGTTGTTTCATATTTTAGCTTTTGCGTTCCTGAGGCAGTTGATGCCGATGACCATGCTATGATTGAGCAAGCCCATTGCTCTCAACATTTGGGTATTTAATAATCTCTTTTGCCTTAAATGAGCAGTTGAACACTGTGACCTGGGCTAATGTCCCAGTGTTCTGTGCCAGAGGGGACTGGCATAGAACATAGCTGTTGTTACATTACAGCATTGAGAGTCACTGAGGCCAGCAGGCACAGCTGAGATTGGCTTCTCCAACCTCCCCAACAGCTCAGACAGGATCAGCTGGAGCAGGTTGACTGGGGTCATGTACAGTCAGGTTTTGAGTATCTGCAAGGATGAAGACTCTGCAACCTCTCTGGGCAAGCTGTGCCAGTGCTTGACAGCTCTTAGAGTAGAAAAGGCTTTTTCTTACATTTAAAAATGTGCTATATTTCAGTGTCCAATGGCTTTTGTCCTGTTGCCAGGCCTCACCAAGAAGAGCCTGGCTCTTTTCCTTTTACTCCCCCCATCAAGTACCTACACACCTTTTCTCTAGGCTGAGCAGCCGCAGCTCTCTCCATCTCTGCAGTGTTCCAGTCCGTTAATCACCTTCATGGTCCTTTGCTGAACTCACTCAGTCCATGTCTGTCTTGTGCTGGGGAGCCCAGACCTGGGTACGGCTCTCCAGGTGTGTCTCACCAGTGGAGAGTGAGGGAGGGAAAAGACTTGACCTGGTTGCCAGTATATGCCATTAAATTTCTACAACATATACTGACTGATGCCTGTAATTTAAGACAAGTGAAGACATTTCTGGCATTGTAAGTCGAAGAGATGGGAGCAATACCTCAGTAAGTGGAAGAAGTGGAGGGACGTTGCAAGTGCAGAGCTGAGATGAGCTAAGATACAGATCCAAGAAGGTAGGAGAAAACGAATGCCTTGCCAGACTGAAAGTACAGACTGGAATAATACTTGTTTGCCACATTTGCTAATAAATTTGATTGCCAAATTATCCAGGTAAGTATCAATTGCAAGAGGAAGAACACTCTTCACTCTTCATCCACTATCGTGTCCTACCTACTGCTGATCCTTCAGAAGGTGAATTAGTCATTAAAAAAACTCACCAAATTTGCCCAGAGGGGAACAGTCCCTTCCTGCATTCAGCAAGCAAGTGGCTGAAGCCCTGAAGCATGTGATGTGTATGAAGTCATTATCATGGTGCAGATCTGCACGTGATCCGGACATCACATAAATGAGAGATCTTGTGCCTCCCTAGGGAAGGAGAAGTAACCTTCTGACAAGGTTGCCTGAGGAGGAGGTAATTTGTTTATCTGTCACTCGGTGGTTTATTGTTTTCAGTACATATTTAATAAGCTTTGTACTCAGACTTCATTTTTCTAAGAAGAAAGAGCGCTCTGAAGGGAATACAGGTCTGACACACTGGCTGAGCTTAAATAAAGATGCAGAGCTGATGGACTGAGAAGGCCCTGCAGCTATGGACCAGAGTGCCAGAGAAAGGAAAGGAATGAGTAGTGGAACTGGGAGGAGAGATTGGGTTATTTAATTCATTCCTTTTTCAGAAGGAAAAGGGATGGTGGTAACAGTGCTACACTGCGAGTCTGAGATGACGAGATAAGGAATCTGAACCAAGCTCCCAGGGCTTTGGGTAGACCATGACAGAAACAAGCCTGATAAAATTCACCTTAGACTAGATGTGCACTTAAAAATTACAGTGTAGTTCAGGCTGTGACCTGGAAAAGGAAAGCAGGCAATGGCATTGGGAGATAAAGTTTTGGAGGGCAGACCTGTGGTAAGGAACGAGCTTGGATTCAGAGCCCTGGCAGAGGAAGAAGCACGGATTGCAGGGTAGAGTGACATATTTGTTACGTGCCGAAGAGTTGAATCAGTGCAGCCTTAGTGCAAGGATGCCTATTACTAAGGGGTTTGGCCCTGGTACAAGGGAGTCGCCGTTAAGTCAGACGGGATGACTTGCTAAAGCCTGGGCTCTCTGCAGGATAAGAGGGCAGGAATTCTGAGGACCTTAAATCTCAACTAGCCTTGTAAGGTAGGGCTTGCAACTCTCCATCTCAGAGAAGAACAAAAAGCTAACAAGGAATGGAAAAATGACCTATTAGCCAAGTAAGTTGGACATGGCCAGTAAAGTCGAGGAACACAGTGAAAACCAGCATGAATCCAGCTAAGTTATCTTTGCTGATCGTGGTTGAAAAGCAGCAGAAAACTTTTCCAGACATTTGAATAGAAAAAGTAAGGTTAAATAAGTGGGAAATGATGCAATGAGGATAAGGGAGAGGTTTAAAGTATTGGCTAAAGGACTGTGGAAGGAAAGCCAAGAATGAGATTTAGGGTATGGAAACAAGGACTACAGGAGTCGAGACAGAAGCAAGTTAAGAGTTGAAAGCACTTATTCCAGGAAATTGCGAAAGTTTCTTTCCTAGTCACAATAGAAAATACCACATTTGCTTGCTCGTTAAATAGCAATGCTCTCTAACAGCTCTCTGAATGGGTGGTATGTTTTGAAAATATACTTGGAGAATATGTAAGTACAGAAATTTATATAAATCAGGAGCAACCACTGAGCTGTTGATCTGAGCGTAATCATATGCAAGGATTTAGATCTTGAAAGGAACTACGGACCACAATGTGTGTGAGGGGCTGTTTGCTGCAGTACTGTGTGGCAAACAGAAACAAATTATGAGTGCTAGGAACACGTACATGAAAGCTGAAGTGGAAAGGAGCCAGACGGAGGGAAGATCACAACTGTTGATGCTGGGAAAGTTACAGATACTGAAAAGGTTCCTCAGATGTAGCAGATAAAAATTTAGCGAAGCAAGAGATGTTTGTGGCATTGTAAGTTGCTTCATGCTTCCCTTTTGCATCTGCCTCTCTATCCTCTTTCAACTTTCCTTGGGAGACTAGGATTACTGAGGGGCATCAGGATTCCTAGGAGGGATCACTGCTGCAGGGAAATTCTTCCATATTTCTCTTCCTGTTCATTATTTTCTTCCTTTCTTGTCCCTTTTCCTTTTCTGTCCCTTTTTCTTTTGCTTTATCACAGCCACCATTTTTCCCCTGGTTCCTTTTCTTGGGTCCCCTGGGGCGCTGCTGCTGCCTGCGTGCTGGGCTCAAGCTTTTTGTTCCTATTAACAGAGTCAGGACTGTTCCTTGGGAATAGGTGGTGTTGGGAAAACACTGATATTTGTGGGGAAAGGGTGACTGGACAGGAGAAGAAGATAATTTTTCTCTTAGCAGATGGGGAAATAATATCGGTGACAAGTTTATAGATACATTGTGAAAAGTGCTGACCTTGCTGCAGAAGTAGGTTGGCATCAGTAGGTGATAGTACTGATCCTTGCTGAGGAGCTGGTGGGGAAAACAAGAAGAGGGATCAGTCCTGGGTAGGGGGAGAAAGGGGGCTTCTGGCCTTTTCTGCCTCTGTGTGGCTATTTTAGTTACAGTGGAGAAAAAAAAATGATGGTTTTGCCTTCACTATCTCCCGGCAAAGTTTGTCTTGGCCCTTTCACCCCTACAGCTTTTTCTTGTAAGGAGTGATTCATGTGTGTGCTTGCATATGGAAATAGATTTGCAAGACTTGCCAAGCAGCGCACCTCCTAAAAGCACAGCTGGGTGCTGACACCGCAGTGTTTCCCTCAGTCCAGAAAGCTAAATCCAGAAATAACCTTCCATCTCTGACAGCTCGATGACTCACACAGGCCTCGGGAGGGTGCAGGGATTCCCGTGCCCAGAAAGCCCCGGTGCTACTGCCAGGGAAGCAGCTCCTGGCCGAGCCCGCACCAGGAGATGCCATCCAGCCCACCAAGTCATAGCAAATTGCTTCTGTGGGGACCATGAGCTTTACACCCAAAGGGGTATAAAAGCAGGCATGCCCTGGCCCAGGCTCCCTGAGGATGTGTGTGCAGCTTCCTGGCAGGGAACGGGGGGAAGGATGTCAGTACTCGTGGTCCTGATTCACCTAGCTTCCCAGCCACAGTTCCCACTGTGGCTCAGCTGGCGGGTCCTAAATGACATGTTTTCTGTTAAAACCTCCAAAGCCATCATGGGGCTTGTCTGAAACTCAAGGGGTTCAATCTTATGAACGAGCACCTCTGGGGTGCTCTTCTAGAATAACTGAAAATATGTGCTATGACATCTACTGGAATCTAATTCCAACCTTCTCCCACCCCATGGCAGGGGGGTTGGAACTACTGAGTTCCAACCCAGGCCATTCTATGATTCTATGATCTACAGCGATTATTCTATTAAGATATAGATAACCACTAAGATAAAGATATCCATGCAGTAGTTACAGAATGCACAGTTGCTCTGCACCACCTAGAATTTCTTGCTGGGCTAGTCTTTGGCTTCTTTGCTCCCATGCCAGTCCAAGAGTATGAAGATTTAAGTAAAACTACCTATGGAAACACTGCTTTCTCCAGTTCCTGTGGATTGTGCTTTTATTATTGTTTTTAAACACAGTTAACCCAAGTTCACCTTTGTATGTAGTTCATCAAAATTACTCCTAGCTCCTCATAGCTTCATCGGGAGCGTGAATGTAGCGTCAGCACAGGCTCTGCCTCCAAGAAGCTCCACACACAGATGTGTGTATATATGTATGTATGTTAGCTAGCATGGGGATTTTGCAGGGAGAGAATATGATCTTTTTTGAGCATTTGGATTGTCTCAGTCTCACACAGTTATCGAGAGGCAAGATATAAAAGTGGGACATTGCCATGCCTTTTTCCCCTCCTTGCTGTGTCCGCATGTCTAATCTGGCCTTTCCTCTGGGTTTCTTCACTGCCCTTTCCTAGAAAGACCGAGGGACTTTCTAGTCTCTCTGGGAAAGCTGAAGCACAGAGATGACCCAGTGATGGCTTACAGCCTCTCAGCCTGTGTGGCAACAGCACCAGCACCAAGAGCACCTGCAGCCCATCCGCACAGCGCTGGGTACAAGGGGACTGGGGCTGAGTGGGATAACTGCAGCTTGCTAAGCCAGAACTTCTCAGGAATCAGAGCACAGCCCAGCAAACAGCCCTTTAGAGCTGAAAAGTGTATGTGTGGGTAACATTATTGTTGCTTTTCTTACTGATGCTGGCCTGGCAGCCTTGCCTGACCATACTACACTTCCTTCAGCTGAAGCAGGAGGCCAGAGATGACCCTGTAAGGTAAGGATGTGCTGCAGAGGAGCCAAAGCCAGCAGCCAGGTTGGGCGCTTGCCTGCTCAGAGCACACTGCACGTGTTTGCAGAAAGCCTGAGCCTGTGGGAGCTCAGGGGGCTGCCCGGTCAGTCACTGGGATTCACATCAGGATGACAAGAGCACATGCGTTATGGCAAAAATATTCAGTGCAGTTCAGCAAACTTTGCCAAAGTGTTCTCAGGAGAAGAGAGCGATACAGTGCAGAGCAGCAGGACAGAGGGATGTCTGGGCTACTTAGAGCTGGAAGGGAGTTTTGGGTAATATTATTAACAGTGTAATGCTTTTTTTAGTGAAGCTTGTGGAGGAATATCTTTGTATCTAATGGAATAACTGTCATTATTTCCTGGCTCTGAAATATTTCCAGCCTCCTGCAGTATTACATGTACTGGAGAGATCTCAGGGATTGCCTGTTTGCAAGGGCATTGAAAGGGCAAGGCTCAGGGAATGGAACGAAATAAGAGAGGAATGAGAGAAAGTATGATTTTAATAGCAGAAAATGCATTTTTTCCAAAACTCCTACTTTTTTTTTATAACAAAGATTAATTAAGGATAAAAATCCCTGAAATATACATCATTTGAAAGAGATCAGCTGGGAATGAAGCTTTAGCAAAATTGTCAAAAGACTAAACACATCATTTATCTCTGCAACACAGCTGAGGTGCAACAAAAAATGCATTCTGCTGAGCACTGAAAATTAAATTAAGTCATGCTTGTGCGAGCATTTGTACATCACCGGAATAAAACCCTGGCGTTTTGTAATTGGCTTGGGTGCTAAAGTCTTTGGGATGTCTGTTGCAGGACAGGCTTGCCAGGTTACAGGCAGGCTGGTGCTCCATCAGTGGATCACAGTGAATACACCCACAGCAGCTCCCGAGAACTGAGGGATGCAATGGCTTGGAAATCACCATCCCTGGAGGGGTTCAAAAGCCGTGTGGATGTGGCACTTAGGGATGTGGTTTAGGGGTGAACATGGTGGTGCCGGGTTAGCAGTTAGATTCGATGACCTTGGAGCTCTTTTCCAACCTTAATGATTCCTGCTGGTCACCCAGACTTCCAGGCCTTTGGTGAGGACCGTGTTCTCCTCCAAAGCTGCCGCCATCCCTATTGATGTGCTGGGTGGTTGGTGGCTGCCCCGTGCCTTCCACAGCCTTCTCCTGGAGCTGCAGTTTCACAGAGCGTAGCTCAGAACAACAAAGGCTTGCAAGGTACAACCTTCAAGGGGGTCCTTACGGAGCCTTCCCTGAACTGAACTGCACCTCCTGGGAAAAAAAGAACTGTAATTCCTTTCTCCTTTTCCTTTTTTCATGACAGGCAATCCATGCCGAACATCCAGCAAAAGCCCTGAGAGAGGCCAGACTATTGCTGGGCCCCCCCTTGCCCTGCTGCACGGCGAGCAGCAGCAGCACGGCCGCGGTGAGGAGCTGGCGGTGCCATCAGCCCCTGCCACGCCAGCTTCCCAGCATCCGGGCCTCTGCATCCCTACGTTTAAGCGAGAGCGGTTGCCGCGGTAACAGCGGGGCTGACTAAATACGGCCTGTGATGCCCAAAATCTCGTGGGTGGTAACAGCTGAGGTGCGCGCAGGGTCCCTGCCGGAGCCAGAAACCTGCTGGTGGGGCTCGCCACAGGGGAAATTGTTTGCATCGGTGAGTGAACAAAGCCCCTGGACTGGTGGTGGTGTTAATTATGGCTTGCTGATTTTTATCTTCCTCGGCGCCCCGGGTGCTCCCCAGATCGTGGAGACTGGCTCAGGGACCCTGTGCTGCGGCTGATAAGAGGCTGCAGTAGATTTATCTTACCAGTGCAGGGGGGACTTGCAGCCTTTTCACTCATTGACGTGGCAGGGTCCCTTGCTTAAAGCGAGGTAGCTGTTCCCATGCTTATCTGTACAGGGCTGCGTGGAGGGAGGGCGAGATGACACCTGATACAATTATCAGTCTTGTAATTACATGCAGCAGCCCCAGACACCCTCTTGGGCTTGCTGTACGAATCTAGTAAGACTCAGGCACGGGAGTATTACTGGCTAAGGAAAACTGTGTTTGGCAGACCTTTTGCTGCAGCTGTCAGCGAGAGCTGCGGTGTGAAGCCCAGCAGTGGGTGTGAAGCCGGAGGGCTGGCCGTGCCTGTGTCCATCGGCTCCGCTCGGCAGTGTCCCGCTGAGGAGAGGCAGGGGCTTCACACGCCGGCGTCCCCATGATGCTCGTCCCTCCCAGGCGCGGGGGCGGCGTTTGCTCGCAGGAGTTGGGAGCTTTTCTGTGCTGTCTGCCCATCTGCACAGCTTTTACGCTGAGCTGGGGGTTGTTGGAGAATAGGACGTGAGTCCGCAGTGCTCCCAGCTCCCTGCGACAGCCCGGGCGGCTTCTGGGCTCCCCTCCCAATAGATTTCAGTGCAAGGCTCCCCACAGTGTGGCGCAGGATACGGGGCTCCAGCCCCCAGTGACGAAAAGCTCCGCTGAGGTTTCGGAGCCAGCAAAGCAGCGCAGCAGGAGCCACACACTCATCTCTGCAAGCTGTGGGAGATGCACGTGGGATGAGATGGAGCTGGAGCGTGTAGGGAAGAGGTGCAAGGTGAGGATCCCCTTATGCCTCGCGGCACGCGAAGGAGGAGAAGGGAATGCATCAGAGGTTACAGCTCCTGCTTGAGCTGTCTCGGCTTCTTGGAGCAGCCAGAACCTTTCTAAGATAGATTTCCTGAAAAATGACAAAAAGCTCATTCTCGAGGTATGAGGCACTGGCAGAAAAAGGGCAAGGAGTGAGAAATACGAAGCTGCAGAACTTCCAGAAGCCATTGCAGCTGATACATAACAAAACTAGAAGCAAAGGGAGAGAGGGAGGGAAGAAGACTGTGAGGCAGCCCTGCAATGGACAGCTGCTTGCTAGAAAAGCAGAGAGAGGAAAGTGGGGCCAGGCACACCAGTTTTGCAGATGAAAAACACATAAGCATAAAGAGAGGTCAGCAGCAGGAATTACTGAGATGGTATGAAGGCCGCTGGGGACATCCAGCCTTGGCAGGTGCCCTGGTACAGGCCTGGTGGCTTCTGTGCTGGGTCTGGTCTCCAGGTTGGTCCAAGGCCCTTGGCCAAGTGTGGGGCACATGGCGCTGGGGCTGAGCTGTAGCTGGTAGCATCCATGGGGGAAGAGAAGAATTTGGTGGGAATCAGGGAGGGAGCCTGGAGGATGGGAATCACACATCACCCTCATTTCCATTTCACAATGGAGGTGAGGAGGTGTCTTTTGGAGGTTGGAGGTGGTTGTACTTTTTAAATACTGAGTGAAATGTGAAAAAATTGCTCCTGGTCCTACACCCTAGGAATGATTTATGTTAGTATTTAATCCCACTTGTGTTTCCCTACCCACCATGTTCTAGTTTTTCTCTGCAGTTTTGGGAAAGCAGTGGGAAAGCAGCACGCTGCTAATTACAACCCAGGGCTGTTTGGACACAGAGGAGGGAGGCAAAGAGAAATAAATAAATGAATGAGAAGTCCCATCACCTGCAAATATGTGTCCCACTCCTTGCAAAGCCCACAGTGTGTTCCAGGGAGGTTGCAAGTTAGTGGTAGCAATTTGTCTGAGTCTGGCTGGCTCAGGATTGGACTGCTGGCAACATTTGGTCTCCATCATTTGCACTGCTGAGACAAGATAAAATGTGTCAGTGTCGGGGTCTTGTTCGGGGACGCCTGCATGGCCAGGGTGGTGCATCTGCCCCAGTCCTGCAGGGGCAGAAGGAGTTTTTTGGGGCAGTTGCTGGTTGCAGGGTGGGACAGGTGGCTGCTGGGGGCTGCCCAGGGAAGCACCGTGTGCTGCTCACTGCATGTGCTGGCAGGGATGTTTGCTTTTATGGCAAGCATATCTCAAGAGCTTATGTTTAAACTTCCAGACTCTCCTTGCATCCATGTGCTGTTGGACTGCACAGTTGTATCCTTCATTAAAAACAAATGCGAAGGCACCTGTGCTGCCTCTGGGCAGGTACTGAAGCCTTGATAGCAGGAGCATGAGGCTTGAGGGAGGGAGCAGTGGCAGACACGTGCATTCGCAGGATGCTCCTTTTGCTTCCTCCCCACAAACTCCTGGTGTCTTGGCTGGTGGGGCTGGCAAGATGGAGCTGTCAGTGGATGCAGGTAGGGGCTGCTGCCGCCCGCATGGTTCCCACTGCCAGTCAATTAATTAATAAAGCTTTCTGGCACCTTATCAGATCCACAATTCAGTCAGTTTAGGCTCCCTGCGGCAAGTCATCCGTGACTGTTTTTATTCACTTTTCTTTCTGGCTGCAGGCCCCTCAGCAGGCTGCCTCAGCCCAGTGACAAATCAGGCAAACTGTTCTCAAAATGGGGGTGATGAGTGTTTCCCCTGCTCAGTGCTCTGCCTTGCAAGTTTGGCTGAGCTCTCTGCATCATCTCCTTGAGCCCATCACCTTGGCATGGTTCGGTGCAGTTGTGCAGTGGCCAGCTGCCAGCAGGGTTTTTCCTCCTTGGGTGGGGTTCTTTTGCTTTGTTTCAGGTTTTTGTGGGGACTAGGGGGCTTTTGGTTGATTTGCACATGGTCACATTGGCACAAGTGGCTGGTGGATGAGGGGAGAACACACATTCCTGAGGCACTTTCTGTGGGACAGCATCTGCTCCTTTCCCTCTGTCAGGGAGTACAGCACTCACGAGGGTTCTGGCGATAATGGAGCTTTTCCCACACACACTTCCCCCATGCCTGGTGGCTCTCGTAGAAACAGTCCCTTTCTTTGGCAAGGAGCTGTGCAAAAGCTATGCTCTGTGGGGATGTGCTGGTGATGCCCATTTCCATTTCTGCCTCCATGCCAGCTCCAGAGGCAGCCTGGGAGCTGGTGCCTGGCTGCTCCCACTGCCTCTGATACCCTCTGAGACCCGATGGCTCCTAATGAATGAAATATGAAGAGAGAAATAAAACCCTCATCCTGTTTTTGAAAGTTGAGCTATTTCTCTTTTTTTTAATCTTCAGAAGACAGAGCACTGGGAAGTATTAGATCATTGCTTCTCCATCAGCTTTTGCCTTTTCAGAGAACAAAGGTGTTGGAGGAGAGAAATGGAAGTCAGTATTTGTGTTTTTTGATGGAAGAGCAAAGAGTCTAAATCCCTCCAACCTTTGACATGTACAGTTTTCCTTTCCACATCATAAAGTCTTGGAGGGCTGAAACTACCACCGCTTGTGGTCATTAATGTTATTACTAATTGCTTATCTTCCCTTAGGTGTTAAAAATGTGCTCAAGGATCACCCTTCTGCTGTGTCTGACACAAAAAAATTGCCACTTTTGGCTTTCCAGGCCCTGCTTGTTCCCATTGGAGTTGCCCTCACCTCAGCTGTGCCACTACAGGACCTGTTTTGAAGAGTTTCCATGCAGTCACATGCACTGCAAACGCCAACATCTCCCCTCCCCTCTCGTCCTCATCCTCCTGTCACTGATCTTCTGGTCCCACAGGCCTCAACATGCAGGACAGACAATGCACACACATCCAGAATTGTGATCTGAGAATTTGCTAGCAGTTAAATAATCACTGGTTTACCTTAAAAAGCAAATTAAGGTGATTTAAAATGAAACAAATTTGCCTTGAAACCGGCAGATTTATATTCTAGGGCATATGAAGAAACTCAGGGATTTAGTTAACTTGCATGGAAAAAAAACAAAAACAAAAACAAAAACCAAAGGGAAAAATCCCTGCTGCAAGCAGTATTAGCTGCCAAAGCCATAATTGTGCAAAGCTGGAAATCCCTTGCTCAGCTGAACCTAGCACATTGGTATAGCATCTTAAGTGAATAAGCTGGCATTGGAAAACCAGCGTTTCTTATAAATAATAAACCAAACATTTTTTTTCAAGTCATCCTGACAGTTTTCTTGGAAATCTGAAATTACAATACTTATGTTAACCAGCTGTGTCATCTGGATCAGCGTTTTAGTTTTTCAATGGGAATTATAAAAGGTAACATCTGTAAAGCAGCACAATTCATATAGACTATGAAAGACTGCCTCTAATGCAGAAATACATCAGCTATGAAGTGATAATTTAAAAATCACTATCCCTGTAATTTATTAATATGCTCATACTACATAGTAATTTGTGCTGTTATTTTGCCACTTTTCTTGTCATTGTTTGGCTTTTATTTTTACATGTTAATCTTCTATGCATAGACAGGCTACTCAGCTGCCTGCCCGAAAGCCAGGACACTCAGGTGTGCCATGGGTGGGACTCCCTGGTCTGGGCTTTGGGATGATCCCAATTGCTCCTGTAGGCTTGTGTGTGTTCATAAATGTTGAGATCAGATGAAAAAAGGAGGTGAGGCAGGGTGGTCATCGTGTTTATTGAAGGAAAGCTGTTTGGTTATCTTGTTCTGCCAAGTGTTTTTAGGCTGTGAGGAGCAAGGCTCTTTTGCCAGCATGACCTTTCTCAAGGGAGATCCTTCTACTGCTCAGACCCTTGGTATCCCTGGGTCCCCTCTGTAATCACTGGGGCTTTCAAATTTTGCCACACTGGATAGTGACAAACTGCCCTAAACCCTCTCCTTGTCTGAGACTTACAGAAACCAGAGAAGGGCCTCTGTGATGAATGCTGCTGGTGGGTTATTTTCCCTTCTCTGTCTGGTAGAACTGTTCTCCAGGACATGCCCATCCTTAGTAACTCCAAAACCTCATCTCTCATGTCTGTGTGTCTCAAACCTCAGATAGCAGCACTAAAGAAATAGGCACAGAGGAACAATGTCAAAAAGGCCCAGTGTGGCTCAGTCGGATGCTCTCAACTCTCGTCTTCTCATCAAGAGCAGTCCCACGGCCAGATAAAGGAGTCTCAGGGTGGTATGTGAGTGACTGTGGTTTCCAGAGCCTGGCTAGAAGAACTGGTGAGGTTCAGGCACTGAGATCCCTTTTAAATCTTGAGACTGGAAAATGGCCATGGAAAGGGAGGCCCCAGAGCAAAGCATCAGGGTTATCCTGTGCAGGGTGGTGACGATAGCTGTTAGTAACCATGGAAGATTTAAATTTAATACCATACCCACGTACATTGTCACCACTCAAATTAGAACAGCTATCCCACAGCGACGTGAGAAATCACAGGGCTTTAAAAATACATGGTAATTAAAACTATTAGAAAAATTAAACATTTTTATACCCTCATTTTCCCAGTTCCCCAGTGGGATTGTGGTACTGGTAATTTAAGATTGGGGGGGAGGGAGAGAAGAAGATGCACATATCTTGGAAAGTTAATTTGGATCTGAAGGAATCCATCCTGTGCTACAAAAATTACCAGCAGCTGCAGCTGAAGGAAGCAGAAACCACTCTATCTCACTTGTCATACAATTGTCCATATGGAAACACTTATTTGAGAAGGAGTAATTGAAAGCCTTAATATGAAAATCATTTCAGATTTGTCTCTGAACCAAAAGGTCTTTCTCCTTCAAGATGAAAATTTTGCATTAAATATTAACAAAAGAATGAAAGCAATTTCTGCTGAGCATTCCTGGTGTGCCTGTGAAGCCATCAGGTTAGTGTTCACAGGGGGTTGCAGTTGTGGGAGGCTGCGTGCCCAGGGCAGGGCACTCCCGGCCTCATGGAAGCCAACTGGATCCTGGCAGGGCTGAGATCACAGCCACAAAGTCAGCCTGGCTCAAATAATTTGAAAATGAAAAACGAGTTTCCAGAGCACAGAATGAAAGAAAAGTGGTTCCCCTCTTAGGAGGCTTGCAATAAAAACAAAGCATTTTGGGGTTGAGCCCTTTGCTGAAAACCTCTGTGTGCCCATGGTTTTGCACGGGGTCATTGCAGTGTTGTCAGGATTCAGTCTTCTCCCTTCCTCCTCCTTCACCCACTTTGACAAAGAGGCAATTGTAAATAATTTAAGTCTGTAAATTGTCCGAGTCAGTTGCTACCGTTTTAAGATAAAGAGTCTTTAAGTGCACTAATGTAATTTGTACAGTAGTTTGAAGTTCAGGATTACAGACGCCAGGTAAGGTTTTATTTTAGGGTGTTTCTGGCTAGAGTAGCCTGGTTATTGAAGAAAGTTTTTAAAAAGCTGATTTCCATCTCTGCCTAGTTTTAGGAATGGCTGGATGTAGACTCGGTCCATCTTCTTCTCCACATGCTCTTTGGGTATGAAATTCACCCTGTGCAAGCGTGTTGCTTTGGCTCACAGGTGCTGGAACTCTGCCCTAGATGGTCCCACCTTCCCCCTCTGCCCTTAAACCAAGCATTGGAAGAGAGGAGAATGAGCTCAAAAAAATGAAGATAGGGGCAAAAACTCCAAGCACACCGTCTGTCTACTGCCTGGCACAGAGCCAGGCCTCCATGCATTTAGAGCAAAGGATACAAGCAAGTATTTATTTATTGATTGAGAAACGGTGCAGTGTTTCTCCGACTCGCTATCGGTTTCCAAATCTGATTTAAATAAACTCTTCCAGTGCATAAATCCAGGCAAAATGTCATTCACCATATGTTTATTACTAAAACTTGGCACTTGCTTGCATCAAAGTAGTTTTCACACGCAGGCTGTTTGTTACAAAACCTCAGTGAGGCAGGTATAATTAGCACTAGTGCTTGAGGGGGAAAACTGGGGCTGAGAGCAGAGAAAATAATTTCCTTGCTGCTGCAGAGGGAGTCGGCGTGGGGATTTCGATTAGAAACAGCCTCTCCTACCTTCCCATTTTCTTCATGCAGATGGCTAGATTTGCATCTTTTATTAATTTATAACAATTGGACACATTTTACCTTGCTCATTTCTTAAAGAAAGAGCTTAAAATGCTTGTAAGACTAGCTTAGAAATATCCAGAAATATGGGCTTCCTACCTGAATGACCATAACTGCCTCGCAAGAAAGAGGTGTGATTAGGTGCTGTATGCCATTTTGCATACAATTAATGCTTATCAACCGGAACACAAAATGCTCTCTGAATACATCATTTATATGAGCCTTATGAATGATCCACTCTCATAAAGCTGGCATAACTCGTTATGATGAAGCCACACAAAGAGCCTCACAGAAATAAGTAGCTAAAGCAAGATCATTTTATATGAAACTCCTCCAACTCTTTCCATATCATCACTAGGATTATTATCAAGTGCTCAGGAATGTTTGAGTTTCAAATGAAGTTTGTGAGCTCTAAGGAGGCAAAAATTACAGATCTTTTTCCTTTTTTTTCCCACTCTAATGTTTTTATGTGAGCAAACAAAATTTTAGGCTGATTTTTGATATTTTCTTGTCTGCAAAACAGACCTATGAAAAGATTAAATACACGTCCAGATATCCCCCTCTAGGTAAATTCCTAATAAATATGAATCCTGACCCTAACTGTTTGGAGGCTCTTAAACGAGTTATAAAATAAGAAAATGTTATCCTGCTGCACATATTGTAGGTGTCCTTCAGTGTGTGCTCAGGGAATTAGAGCTCGTGTTTTGTGGTTTCAAAACAGGCGCCTGCGTGGTGCAATGCCTGCCTTGCAATATGCTTTATGTCCTTCAGATTTCCCATCGTGTATTGGCTGCTCCTGTTGAATCTAGTGGGGTGGCTCTTTGGCTCATGCTCAGGTGGAGGAAAGGTATTGCAGCCCAGGGTGAATTGGTAGCAATTGCCAATGCAGGAGGATGGTGCAGTTGGTGTGAAACATATGATGTACACAATGTCACTCAGTCAGGCATTTCCCTGGGTCTTAGTGCAGTATTAAAGTTAAATTAATCTAATTCTTCCCAAGAAGAACTGAAAGCTGGGAAGTTATTAGTAAATTTAAGGAATATTACACATGATGCTGCTGTAATTTGGTTATACTATTTTAAAAGACCTTATGTTGCTGTTTCAGAAAAGCATTTTTAGTGCATCCAAAGAGTTACTTGTGCCTTTACAGAAAGGACATTACCTGTCTTGTTTTCGTCGTTGTGCAAAAAATAAATAAAAGCTACATAAATTATATTTCCATAAGGTTTGTTTCCCTCCTTTTGCATATGCCCTCTGGGGAATTTTCTGCAGCCTAGAAATGAACCTGCTGTTAGGGCTGAAAACCAAGCAGCATGTCAGGCTTACGTGGCAAATGGCTGTGATGCTTTTAGGCTTATCCCATTGCCAAGGCTGGTTTCCACACAGCAGCTGCTGGGCTCAGTTATCCCTGCTTTTGCCTGATACTGCAGTCACATGGGGAAGAGCCCATGAAGTGCAGGGTGTTTGTCCCAAATGTTCCAGCAGGGAAGGCAGGCACAGGGAGTGGGTGATGTCTGGGTGTGGAGCTGGGCTCTCCTGGCGGGTAGGCACAGCGCTGGCCAAGCAGGTGGTGCCCCTCTAAGGCACTTCTGCAGGGGCAGCTGAGGTTATTCATCAACCCCATCTCCTTCTTTCCACCTTCTTTACTGCTGTTTTGTTTTGTTATGAGGGCTGCTTTTTTTTTCCTTTAAGGTATTGGAAGTGGCAAAGCTTTCGCTGGTACATTAGTGCTGCTTCAAGTGAGTGGTTAGCAGGTGAGGAAAAACAAAGTGCAGGGGAAGCACTTGGAGTGCAGGTTGTGCTGTCAGCACAAGGGCAGGTAATGGAAGAACAGAGGGAAAGGATCATTAACCAGCTTCTTCTGTGCCCAGGGTGGGGGGGAAAGGGCTGCTCCTGCTTCACCTGTGCAGCCACCTCCGGCTGAGCTGCCTTGGCACCTCCAGCAGGAGCAGCCTGTGGAGGGCACAGCTCCAGTGGGCTTGCAGGGCAGTTTGTGCCCTCCTACCCACAGCTGTGGCACAGGACCCAGGCTCTACCCATCATCACTGTCCCCATGTGCAGCAAGGATGGAGAAGTGGGAAAGAGAGAAAACACCAAAAAACCAAAATTTTGTCAGAGGTATCAGTTTAAATATTGTATCTTTTAGAGTCACTTTGAAAATCACAGCTCAGAAATGAACCATAGACTAAAGCCCTGATCCAGAAAACAATTATCTCCCCACATCAGCCCACTGGGACTATTACAGAAGATGGGTTGATTTCAGAATGGCTCTCTGTGGAAATTAAACTTTTATGCAGTCTCAAAGGCAAGGAATCAAAAGATGTGGAAAATATTTTTTAAAAGTGCATCTTGTGATAAGAACTGGAAATTTTGGAGCAAGGCAATTGATTTTTCTTGAGAAATTGGTTGCTATTTTGGTAGGGGAAACTGAAATTGAAGAGAGGATGCCAGATTCTGCCATCATGGATGAGGCTGTAATGTGTCCTCTCTTGGATGTCTTTCTTTTTTCCTGGCTGCTGAGAGCACGGCAGAGATGATGGGTCATCTTCACTTGGGCTTTGGCTGGGTATTTTCACTTCTCAGAAGTTCTGTTTTGGTTATTCATCAAGATACAGGGAGGGGGAGGAGTTAAGTAAATCCTACCACCTTAGGACAACATTTCCCTAAGCAACAAAATTGCTTAGAAAGGAAAATAAAATAAGCCTGTGTTAGATGATGCACTGAAATGCAAATAGGTGTTGACTCAAACGTGCAGGGATGAAATAACAATTTTGCATCAGCAGAGTCAAAAAAAAAGAAGGTTGCAAACAAAAGAGAAACAGAGTTGGGCAGAGGGAGGGTAAAGGTCTTGAAAATGGTCACAGAAGGTGTAATGCGCTCCCCTCTTCCCCAGGTAAGCAATGCTGGAAAAATGGTAACAATGGATGGGGAGAAGGCTAAGGTACTCAAGAACTTTTTGCCTTGGTCTTCAATGGCAATCTCTCTTCCTACAACTCTCCAGTGGATGGACAGCAGGATGGGGACTGGGGAGCAAAATCCCTCCCACTGTAAGACCTGGTTCATGACAATTTGAGGAACCTGAATGTACTTAAGTCTATGGGATCCGATGGGATGCATCCCAGAGTCCTCAGGGAATTGGCTGATGTAGTTGCCAAGTCACTCTCCATGATATTTGAAAAATCATGGCAGTCAGGTGAAGTCCCAGGTGACTGGAAAAAAGGGGTAACACTGTACCCATCTCTAAAAAGGGTCGAAAAGAGGACCCTGGGAACTACTGACATGTCAGCTTTACCTCTGTGCCCGGGAAGAGCATGGAACAGATCCTTCTAGAAAGTATGCTAAAGCACCTAGAAAACAGGGGGGTGATTTGGGACACCCAGCACAACTTCACCAAGGGAGAGTACTGCCTGACCAACCCAGTGGCCCTCTGTGGAGTGACCACATCAGCAGACAAGGGAAAGGTTGCAGATGCCATTTATCAGGACTTCTGTAAAGCCTTTGACAGGGTCCCCCACAACATCCTTCTCTCTAAATTGGAGAGAGAAGGATTTGATGTGTGGACTGTTAGATGGATCTGAAGGTGGTTGGATGGTCACATCCAGAGGATAGTGGTCAATGGCTCAGAGTGGTCAGTGGATGTCAGTGATAGGTGTCAGGTGTCAGTATTGGGACCAGTGTTATTTAATATCTTCNTGGAGAGAGAAGGATTTGATGTGTGGACTGTTAGATGGATCTGAAGGTGGTTGGATGGTCACATCCAGAGGATAGTGGTCAATGGCTCAGAGTGGTCAGTGGATGTCAGTGATAGGTGTCAGGTGTCAGTATTGGGACCAGTGTTATTTAATATCTTCATTAACGGCATAGACAGGGGGACTGAGTGCACCCTTAGCATACTGCAGATAACCCCAAGGTGAGTGGTGCTGTTGCCACACCTGAAGAATGGGATGCCACCCAGAGGGACCTGGACAAGCTGGAGAAGTGGGCCCATGGGAATCTCATGAGGTTTAACAAGGCCAAGTGCAAGGTGCTGCACCTGGGTCAGAGCAACCTCCGGTGTTAACACAGGCTGGGGATGAACAGATTGAGAGCAACCCTGCTGAGAAGGAATTGGGGGTGCTGGTGGATGAGAGGCTGGACAGATCACAAGAAAAATAGAGAGGGTCTTTTTACAGGAACCTGTAGTGGCAGGACAAGCACGAATGGATTCAAACTAGAAGAGAGTAGGTTTAGATTAGGTACAAGAAAAAAATTCTTTACTGTGAATGTGGTGGAGCACTGGAACAGGCGGCTCAGAGAAGCTGTGGATGCCCCATCCCTGGAGGTGTTCAATCCAGGCTGGATGGAGCTCTGAGCAACTTGGTCTAGTGAAAGGTGTCACTGCCCATGGCAAAGTGGTGAAACTGGATGATCTTTAAGGTCCCTGTCAACCCAAACCATTCTATGATTCTATGAAAATAAGGCTTCACAACAGCCCTGTAGTAGGCATATATGAATGGAGACGGTGGCAAACTGAATGGGGTTAATTAGGAAGGTAATTTTGCAGACAATTACATTATTTGTTTGAAGTGCTGAATACACGCATTTAAACTTATTTCAGTTGCCATAACAACCTGATACAAGCATCATATAATCTTTTATCACATTATCTTGGATATGATTACATTATTTTACAACTTTGGTTGCTAGGAGAGCACAGTACCTTCCTGCATGCTCCAAACAATTCTCACTTTGCAGAGACATCAGCTTCTGGCAGCTGGCCTCTGAGATAGCTTATAGAATCATTAGCAAGGCAAGAAACTGAGTTATACGTGTAGGCGTGAGTTGCACTGGGAAAACTCTCTGCGAGAGGATGGATGGGATTTTCTTCTGCCACAGGGCTGACAGGGAAGGCTCTTTTTGAAGAGCTGGGAACCAAGGAGGCAGAAGTCTGGGGGGCAGCCTTGGAAAGAGCTTCATTTGAGAGTTAGCTTAAGTTGATGAGCTTCCTGTGCTCTTGTTTTGATGAGTTTGTATTATAGAGTACAAGTTGCATTTCATGCTATCAGTTTCCTTGGTCTGGAAAGGCCAATAAATGTATAGTTGTATTTCCCCAGTTGCTTCTGAGATGAGAGTATAAGCCAACTCCCTAACAGCAATGCTTCTCTACCTCTGATAACTCTGGAGGTTCTAATGCTTTGCAGATTCTGGAGTTTTCCGCCTTATTAGGTCTGTGTGTGGATGGTTACAAGAGGTAATATGGAGGTCTGAAATTAATAAGAACATGAGAAGAACACTGAAGTATTTTTTAAATGATTTAAAAGCCAAGATTGTTAGCAGGAGCAGGACTTTTATTTTCTTGTCCCTTTTCGATTTATTTATGATCACAGAAGGTTTCTGGGAAGACTTTGTTCTTAAACCACACTTAATAGCAAGAAAGGGAAGAAAAGAAGTTGGGGTTTTCTTTTTCCTCTTCAATCGCCTACCATCCTGTGTCTTAAATTGAAAATGCAATGCAAACAAAACCCCAGCTGCCCAAGAAACAAACCAGAAATTCACAGGGTGGCCTAAATATCAGCCTCATCTTTAGCCTTCTGCTTTGAGAGTTACAGCAGCTGGGCAATACAGGCAGCAGTGTGAAGACAGGGATTTGAATAACAGCACACATGTCTTACAAGGAAAACATGGAAACATGTTCACTGGTCCTTGTGGCAGCTGCACCTCCCAGAGGTGTGGAGGGGCAGAGATTATGGGTATGGCCCTGCAGGAAGAAGGGTTTGATCTCCCAGTCCATGGTGTGCTTGACAAAGCTGCTGGACTAACATGTCTCAGCAGCACGGGACCCTCCTCCCTCTGCACGGAAATGTCAGGCTTTGGCACCTGCAGGGTACCTTGCTGTTTTGGAATGACAGCACAGCTCTCCAAAGTGTCACCAATGAGCCAGTCCCCAATTAAGAGTCTGGCTTTGTGGGTTTCTGACACTATTCTTAAAGCTCCTGTGGGCTGCTGCAGCCTACAAGCCAAGGATCATTTCTGCTTTGCAAGACTCAAAGGAGAAGCAGGGAGAAAAAGCTGGGAAGGGAAAGCTATGGTTTCATTATTCCATGCTAGCAGGATAACAGAATACATTTCCTTTATTACTAAAATGTGCCATTTGAGAAAAGATCCTGCTGTCTGATCAAGCTCTCCATTAGTTATTTTTGCATGTGCATGCACAAATCCAGCAGCTGAGCCTAGAGCACTGCTGTATATTGGAAACCAGAAAATGCTGCAGGGTGTTTCTAAAGAATGGCAATTTGGAGATTGTGGGTGGTTTGTGGGTGTAATCAAAAAGGCTGCATACCGAGGCATCTGAATTAGGCTTCTCTTTAGACTCCTTACAGCCTCTATCAAGATTGTGAAGAACCTCATTCTGCCACTCTTACCCTAACCTAGTAGAATTTTCTCCTGTGAGCAATTTTATTTGACTACCACCCATTGTATGAAGGGGCCTAACACAGAAGCTGAGCTCCAGTGTGGCTGAACACAAGTGGAAAAACACTGAGCTTTACCATACATACTGCTACTCCCCATATTTTAGCAGCTGCTGAGGGCTGAGATCAGCTGATGAGCAAACCATGGTGCACTGGTGACACGCTGTGTGTGTCACCCCTCCATGATCAGCATCCTGGAGCCTGCAAGGCCACCATGGTCAGCATCAACAGAGGGTGAAAACCATGCAGTTGCTTTCTGCTCTTCTGACTTGTGCTACCCCCTACCCACCATGCTACAGCACCAGCTCAATGTCCTGCTGGCCCTGGAGGCTTCCCCCCACTCCCACCCATGTTGATCTGCCACAGCCACCACCATTACAAGATTCCTGGTAGCTCTTATCTTCCTGGCTGGTTTTGTTGTTTTTGTTGTTGTTGTTTTATTTTAGGTGTTTTCTTGGTTGCGTTGGAGAGATCATTTTGCAGCAGTCCTCACCTCTTTGCCCTGAGGATCTTTGTTCTTTCTTGGCTTGAAGGGAGCCTACGGAATGTCACCTGAATATCCTGCACCCTGGGGAGGCTCATGCCCTGTGGGCAGCTGACTCCAGCCTTGCCTAATCTGGTTGATCAGTTACTGTGGACATAGAAAGGCCCAATCTTTAGTCTCTCTGCAGCTGAAGTTTCTCCTGGATTTTACCAGCAGTAAGAGCACGTTTTGTGGCCTGCGCGCTCCCACTGCTCGTTGGCACAGGAGCCAGCTCAGCCCAAACCGTGAGTGCAAGAGCACGTCTAGCAAGTCCCCCCAGTCATTTATAGCCCCGATCTTGCTAATGGAAAGTTAATCATTGTTTTGAAACTGTGCAAAAACGTGAAGGGAAAGAAATCACAAGATCACAGGAAGAACTCTAATGTGTTTCCTAGTACGTCCCTTTTGTTTGCCTCCACAGATCGAAGTTCTAAATACCTCGGGGAGAAATGTGTCTGAGCATTTCAACACCTGGCAAATATTAACTACTTCAGAGCAGGCTCAGACAAGTGGGTTTGGGGGATGCTGAGGTCTGTGGAAATGGTCCCTTTCAAATTCTGCCCTTCATTTCAGTATTTTTGTGAATGACCACCACAGGACAAAGTAAAGCCACGAACACACTCACAGTATTCAAAGATCCTCCAGTACTTAACAAATACTACTTCATTAAGCTTTTTGATACCCTTCCAAGGTCATTATGGCATTTTTATCCCGTCCTGCTTTTAGAAATAGAGAAATTAGGTATTCTCAGAGAGTAATGCAGAGTGAAACTCAGTAAAACTGACTTGTGACGTCCTGACTGTTCTTTGCAGATCCTGTCACTGCTACCCAGCACTCCTGGCCTGTGGTGCAGAGGAGCCCACCTGTGTCCTCTAGCTAAGAAAGGTAAAGACCCTGCTAGATGAGCTCTTTTTTTGTAAAAACAGGTTGGAGGGGAGAGGGAGGAAGTCTGTGTTCAATAATGCTGAACAATTTTCTTTCTGAAATCTGCTTTTCCTGCTGAGAAGTGGTGTTGAATTGACTGCCCACTGGAAGAAAACAGTAACGTGAACAGCAATCCACATGTGAGGTTGTTGAACAAGTAGCATTTCTTATGGGTAAGCTCTTTCTTATTTCCTAATATTCATTGCTGTCCTTCCCAGGGAATAGTGGATAGTGGGCTGGATGGACTTCACCAATATGTATCACTTTTAGTGACCTATTTGGTCAAAGGAAATATGAAAACAAATCTGCAAAATCTTGAAATGTCCGTCTTGATGGACCAGGGGGACTAGCCCTCTAAACCTCACCTGATAATGTATTTCTCCATCAATAAAAAGTAAAATCTCTTTGCAACCTCTTTTTTTCCGTGCAATATTTTCTAAAACAGGAATGACATACAGCTGGTTAAAAATGCATATAGCAGAGAGAAAAATAAAGTTCTGCTGTTTCTGCAGAACAAGCAAGTGGAGAATGTGGAAGTGCTTGCATGCCTGTTGGTAATTTTTTTTTTTTTTTTTTTGGTGAGGTTAGGGTGTTTTTTGGCTGTTTTTTAGAGAATATAATCTGGCCACCCATAAAGAACAAACTTGAGCCCTGGTGGACGGGTGTGTTTGCCTGGCAGCAATGCAGCTGTGCTCTTTAAGGAGCAGCATCCCATACAGATGTAGCCCACAAAGCAAAACAGGCTGGCCTTCTTCTTTCCTCAGGTTTGAACCACTTGGACGAGTTGGGAAGAAGAAAACTACAGAAAGAAGAAAGTGCACCCAAGACAGGATATTGCACACCTGGATCCAGGGGTTGGCAGACATCCCAGACCCCGGCTGGTGGTGCTCCTACCCACAGCTCCCCTCGGTGCATGTCCAGTGAGATGTTTGTCAGGGAAACAGCACAGCTGTGGTGACCTTGACAGCTGAGCCTCCCTCAAGCAACCAGTTTTCTCTCTGCAGCAGCATGCATGGTGGAAGGGTGGCTTCAGCATGTTTGCATTTTAGCTTGCTTGCTTTACTGATTTAGTATAAATTACCATGATTTCTAGCAAACCTGAATGCTTATAAAATTAACGAGCCAAGAGAAGAGCACTACAGGTAAATGCCAGGGAGCAACCTCTACTTCTCTCTTTTATGGTAGTATTTTTCAGTGCATTATGAAAGCTCCCATTGAGGTACAAACTTCTCCATGCTGTAAAAGTTTTAAGACCCTAATAAAAATAAGATTGAATACAATGGCCAAGAACTAGACACTTAAACAACACTTAAACACACTGAAACCAGGCACCGACTCACAAAAGAGTAATTATCTTCCCTGTACTGCTGTGCTCCTTTCTCCCTGGTGAGTCACACAAGGTGGCATGAGAGCAATCATCTTATGCTCTGGCTGGATTCCGTGGCAGCCCTCCTAGACAAAAGAGGGGATTGATTGATTGTTTCAAAGAAACGATTAATGGGAAGCTTGTCCCTGAGAAGGCTTTATTTGCTGCGGAGCATTGGCCACTGTCACTGCTCTAGTCGATGGTGACTGTCGCAGAGCGTGGTGATGTGGTTGGGGGTGGGCACACAGGCCACTGCCTGTGTCCTGAACCAAACTGGAGCCAACTGCAATTCAGACACTGTATTAACTTGGGTCTCAGCCCCATGCAGTACCTGGTTTGTTGGCCAGCTGTTTTTCAGGACCACAGCCAGCTGCCTTACCTGGTCAGAGGGCTTGTGCCTTAGTGCCCTGCACATCTCTGCAACAGCTGCTCCTGGAGAGCTTCAGTGTCTTTGTGTGACTCCTCATTTCTGTTGTTCAGGCACTGATGAAGGCAGATGTCTGCAGTCCCACCTGGCTGTACAGAACACCGGGAAGTAGCTGCTGGTTCATTGCTTTTGGTAGCATCCCCCTCCTGCAAGGGAGCAGGCTGACCAGCACTAACTGCATAAGATACTCTTTCTATAGGTCACGAGCTATTTTTTCAAGGGAGCTTTTTTCTTAGACCTAAACAGTAAATCAGTAGATTTTCCCTCACTTGTATGATCAGTACAAAATCACAATCATGCCTCTAGAAGCAATTTCTCTTGACTGACACATGCCAAAATCTACAAGAGGTACAAATGCATAACACCATCTCATACAAAGTCCCTAAGAAGTAGGCAGCCCAGATATGCTGGCCCTGGGCGTGACCAGCCAAGAGGATACCTCAGCATGGGAAAAATATTTCCTGGCTTATAACTTTATCTCATGGGTTTTTTTCCCAGCTGCTGTGGTGCTGGCTGAAGCTGCTGTCCCTCACATGCTGTGACTTCCACCTCCAACCTGACAGTGTGGGGAATCAGGTAGGTCCTCTCAAACATTTTTCCATCCAAAGGAACTGAGAAAAGAGATGCAGCTGGTTGTAACTGAGATATGGTAAAAGGCTACTGATCTGAGAGGGCTGCAGCATCTGGCAGAGATCAGCGGGGAGCACAGCTGTTGTAGGAGAGATCCCAAACTATGTGGATGCCTGAGGTAAAACTCTGGTGCTGTGGGGACTGTGATTTTCAGCCAAGAAATGTGCCTCACCCAAGCCAGGCCTTAATTATTTTCTTCAGTGTTGGCAAAACAACCTCTTGGATCAAGTAAGTCTTGGGTCTAAAGAAACATGATTTGGACAAACCATAGCTGCTATTTCATTATATCCTCTTGTTGTGACTTAATAGAGATTTGTGTCTTTTATTTTAAGGTAGGGTGTCAATGTTGCTGGGCAGTTGGTGCACCTATATCTGAATTTAATTTGTTCTCATCTCATAACTGCATCCCAGAGGAAATGATAAGTGTACTGTGGACAAACACAAGAGTACAGTTACTCTTCCAGGTCTGCCATATGCTCTGGCAAGAGGAGGTCTCTATGGATGCTCAGTTGCCCCCAGAGCCTAAACTGTTCCTCTGATCTGATCAGAGTTCTCAGTCCTTCTGCTTGAAGACCCCAGACTGTAATTCTGGCCCATGCCAGACAGGTGCTTTAGATTAAAACTAGATAGTTAAACTCCACAGGTGTGTGAGCTGCTTAAATAGTGTCAGAGGTTTGTTGCAGACTTTTTGCTAACACCTGACCTGCTGGTTGGATTCAGTCAGGAGAAGATGTTTGCCAGTGTGGGTGGTGGTCCTCGATCCAGGGCCCTTGGATTTAGATAATGACTGGAGATGTTCAGCTCTTCTAGCACATCTATGTCCACGTGTCCGTCTGAAGTAGGGAACAATTAATTGCTCAGCTAGGGAGGCGTTAATTGCTGTGTTGTTACAGCTACAGCTGATTAGTTGAGGCTGTAAGTAAAGTGTGCCACAGTACCTTCCACCCCCAAGATGGTTCCTGGTGTCCACGTGGATTGCTGCAGCACAGAAACCTTTGCCATGGCAGAAGATCCACTGAGGGTACAGGTAGGATAGAAGGGGAGTGAGTGCCGTGCAGGCTTGCTGGACTGGCTTTGGCAAGAGGTGTTTATGCAGCCAGAAGAGGGGTGAGCTGCAGGGGTGCCTGCTGGGCCTCTGTACCACAGCCTAGAGGACATATCTCCTGTCTTTTTTTTTTTTAGTCTCATGCTGTAACGATGTGATGCTTCAGGAACTGAGCTCTGGGGGTCTCCATGCTGTTAGAAAGTTGTGCTCTCTTGTGGGGGCACCAGATTTGCTTTGAGGTGACAGCAGCATGCAGGGCTTGCTGCTGGTTCAGCCTCCCAGCCCCAGCCATCCTCTGGCTGCAAAATAACCTGCATGTGCTGCCTCTGGCATGTTCCCTTTCCGCTCTGCTGTGTCACAGTGCAGAGCTGTAGTGAGCAGTGTGTATCTGAAGTGTTCACTTCGCCCTAATGCTTTCTTAATCTTGAGCAGGAGGGGAGCAGGGGTGGTGTGCTGACACTGTATGAGCAGCAGACAGCTCTGTCCTCAATACCTCAAGGTACTCTAAATTAATGCTGATAAAGCTGGCAGCCTATGCTAATCCTCAAGTAAATGCATGAAAACTGATTAATAAAACAAAGCTTCAAGCTCCAGCGGCTCCTGCATTCAGGTCACTGACCCTATTTTAAGGAACAGGCTTTTGTGCGTGTCCATGGCTCCCATTCCTAGGATGGGAAGGCAGAAGTGACAGCTAGGGCCACATGCTGGTGTCTGGCGTGGCATGGCTTCTCCCAGATGGTTCTTCCCTGGACAGAAAAAAAATACCATTACATACTCTTTTTTACTAAATCCTTCTCCTAGTCCTGTGAAATGTTTCCTGATGTTTTGAACTAATGTTCTCATTATTTTGTAGTGACAAAAGAATATATTTTGTAGTGACAAAAGAATATGTTTTGTTTCCAGGAGAGCAAAAGCCTTATTTTCTAACTGTGTTTATCTCACTTGGAAGTTTACTCTGAATGCGATGCTATTAAGACTGCATAAACTTAAGCCAGGAGTGGTTTATGACATGCTTATCTCCAATTTGTTTATAGTGGTGCATTGGGCAGGAGGTAAAATGCGTATTACTTCTGGACACAATCCGAGGGCTTAGCTATACCCAATTCAGCCACAGCTAATGAAATATTTCAGTTCAGAGAGGCTCTGACTTAAGGAATTGCCCTCAGTGGGGGGGGACAATGGGAGTCTTTCCACTAATGCTTCCAGGGTGTTGGATTTGAGGAGCAGGGGCAGCAGCATCTTGCTGCTGCCACTGTGGTCTCTTGCCTGCAGTACAGCCAGGAAATAATAAATAGCTGTAGGTTTGCTGTATTTCAAGGCCAGCACATTTGTCTCATACCCCTTAAGAACTAACCTCATGGTTGACTGCTTTGCCATGATTAAGCTGCAAAGAATTTAGAGATCCCACCAATCTCAGTGCTGGGATTTGCCTTTATCCTTAAAGAGGGCTGTTATTATTGTCATGTTCTTTGGCAGGACAAATTTGTTCAGAAGATTACAGATTGCCATCCCATCCCAAGCAATCCAAGCTTGTAACCCATCACATGGACTCCCTCCATCTACCCTTTGGGTCTCACTCAGAGCCAGCTGGAGCTTGCCAGCAGGCATGACACAGGGGATTCTCCAAGGATTAAACACAGAAATTTGCTGCCCAGCTGAAGGCTGAGCCTGCCTTCATGAGCTGTTGTCTCAGCAGAGATCCCTACTTTTATGAAATGTTTCAAAGGCACACATTGCTCCTGAGCACGGGAATTCACAGCCATTTTCTTCAGTCTTTGCAGGGAAGTATAAGATGCAATTTGGATTCTCTGCAAAGCTCTCTGAGTAGAAAGCTTTGCACCAGTGGCTAATGTTTGCTCCTGCTGCAGACTGAAGGGTACATTTGCAAGCAACCGGGGCACAGAAAGCATTCATCTCCTCGGCATTTTATAGATGCTGCTTAGCATCCCAAGTTCTGACTTCCAAGTGCATTCTTTCTTCAGTGCGACATTTGTGACAGAAAATTGGATTTCACTGAAGTATGAGGGGTTCGAAACACTCATTGCTCCTGTCTTGCTTGAAAAACAGCTCTCTCTCAGCCCCTAATATATTAATATCCTTCCCCTGTCACTTCCCCCAAGTTCAGCTACAATAGGAATGAAATTCACTGGAAGTTGCAAGTACCAGATCATGTTTGACAAGAGATGCTCCATGATGATTCGTTGCCAAGTTGCATTTAATCAGCGTTTTTCAGAGACTCAGACTGTTTTTTTCCCCCCTCCCTTCTCTCACCAAAGTAAAATTAAGTTAATTTCAGGACTGGATGAACCTTCTGTGTTTGCTTAGTCTAGTTTTGACAGAGAAGTCTAAGTTAAAATAAGACTGTGCTGGTCCTGATCTTGAACCAAGGAAATTGAGAGGTCTGTGCAAGGAAGAGAGCACATCTCCATCGGATGCGGCATAGAGCTCATCCCTCACTCTCCCAGGCTCCTGGAGATTTCACTCTGTGCTGCTTTTCATGGGGACCAGCATGCAATCCCTTGAGGAAGCTGTGGTGCAACTCATATTGCTCTGTGAGCAGTAAAATCTAAATTAAGATGGTGGAGGTGGTGGGTTTCCAGCCGAGGAGAGGAACAGAAAGACTTGCCTCCAAGAGGAGCGTAACCAGCCGGGCTCTGGAGAAGGATTTTAGGACTTGCTAGACATTTCTTTTTTAAACCTACAAAATCTGAAAAGCAATTTAATAGGCTCTTTGAGTCATTCTGTGAAACCCATAAAAAGCTGTGAAATTTCACTCAACAGCTAAACTTCCATGTAGATTGTTTGGGCTATTTTTCCCCCAAAGAGAGGGGAAAAGCAAGAGCAGGAAGTTACCAACTGGGAAGGACTAATGCCAAAAGAGACTCTATGCCAGAATTGAATTTCATTCCTCTCCATCATTTCAGTGGAAAACCCATGAATAGTTTTAGTCCCAGAAGGTTTAAGTGGAGGACCATATGTGATACAGCAGTTTTGCACTGGACAGCTATGTGGAATGGTGAAAGTTGTCTTACAAAGCTGACCCTAGGCAAGGGGGGTATAATGACAAGGACATACGTGTGTGACAAGGCATATATGTGTGCTGCACCCTCTGGAAAAACCAGGACAGTGAAAAAAAGGTGCTTTGTGTAACGGCAAATGAGCGTGGGTTGCCTCTGGTTCATGTTATTTTAGGTCAAATCACCACTGCATCATTTTGGCTATTTTATCAGACCAAAATTTTGAGCACCGTATGTCATCAGTCATTTTACTCACATGCCAAAACTTTTGCTAGAATGAGAAATAATGAGGCGTAGCACTGCATCGTGGTGAAAGATGTCCATGTGTTTTCTTGGGATACTGGAACACAAACAGGGACTAGCCCCTGTTCCTCTGATGGTTCCGTACAGCCTCTCTGCCTCCATACCCTTATTTTCTTTCAGGAAATCCAGCTTATCTGAGGCTCACTCAAGCATCTGCAGGTAGAATTCTGACAGCTGACAAGCTTCCCCCATTTTGTCAATTTTTTCCTTTCCCTAGACCCTTCCACTTTAAATTCACTGCAGGACCAAAGAAACCTCATGTTCTTCAGAAACACCTTGTGTGGTTTTTTTATGGGCTAGCATTGACAAAAAGCCTGTGCTGTTCAAAACCTCCCAAGGGGCCTGGATGCTGTTTCATGGGAGATTTGTATTACCCAGTCTCCGAAACATCCCAACCCCAGAACTCCACATTTTTTGGGGAAATGCAACCGTCTTCAGAAAGGAAAGAATTTCCTTCTACTGAAGGACAAAGTAATATCTTCTGTGCTCAGGGCAAATTTCTCCTCTCAGATCAGCATGACAGATTGCATCTCGGGTTGGGAGCAGCTCAGACATATGAGGAATGGGATGGGGAGCTGTTTTCCATGCAGTGTGCCTGTAACCCTACAAGGCTGGTGTTACCCTGGCAAGCCAGTAGTCATCCCCTTGAAGTTTAAGCTGAATAAGAATTCAGCAGCTCCAGTCATTATTTGAAATTCTTGAACTGGCAAGATTATTCTGATATTTCAACCCCTAGACCCCCAAGTTCAATCCCCTAGGATTTCTCATACTCGTTATGTCCTTTACTGATGGAACACAGCAAATAGACAAAGCCAGGCATTCTGCTGTGACAAGGTCACAGCAATCCAAGATGAAATGAGATCTGTTCCGTGCTTTTACGTAAGTAAAATTCAAATTTAGGTTTAAAAAAATAGCAAGGATTGGAGAATCCTCTGTTCTTTTTCTCTCTTGCTCATCCCATTACACTCATTATTCTGCTTTCCTGCATGACATCTGTAGGAGTCCAGCTACTATCCCAAGGGCACAGCAAATGTTTCCTGTCGTGATACAGAAGCATAATATTGGAGCATTCTTTAAGCCAGATGGAACTGGTTCAGTTTTAAACAAGTCTGAGGAATAATGCTGCTCAGTTAACATAAAAAAAACTTTTGTCCTTTGCTATCAATATCTTTGTCCTTTTCTATATATCATTAGAGTGTTTCTGTGCTGTATGTAAAGGCTCACCCTTACACATGGAAAAAATATTCTTTGAGTAAAAAATTTCTTGTATTCTACTTGTATCCTTCAGCTTACTCTAATAAGAAGTACGAAAGTCATTAGCATTACACACTGTGGTGTTTAAGCAGTCAGTGTGAAATGCCCAGTGCACTGACAACAACACTGGTGGCTGCTGAGAACCTGAGGTAGGAGGATGCTTTGCCCCCAACACCCAGCCCTTCTGGAGACCCCCTTGTGCTGCACAGGGAACAGAAAGGAGAAGGGTTTCTGTCCCTGGTAGAATGAGAACCTGCAGTTCAGGGCTTGTGCTTTCCACCCAAGGTTTTACCAGAACCTGTAGCAGATTTCCCTTCAGCACCTTCTGTTCCTCTGCCCCTACTGTGCTCCTCTCCCAGGGGTGGGGGAAGAAAAGGTTCCCACGTTTCAGACACTGACAACATAGTGTGAAACGACTGATCACTGCTCTGCATCACAGTAAGACTGTGAACCAGGGTGGCTAAAGGGTGGTCACACAGCTTGGTCTCCTGCCTTCCCTGCAAGAAAAATAATGCTTGCTGGGATGCAGCTGAGGGTGGGAATACCTTTAAGCCTTGCATCTAAGTCTTTCAGACTTTGGCTTTAATCATTCCTCCAAGAAGTTGAGCAGGAAGTTAAAACAGCTGGAGCCACAATTTCAGTGGTATTCTTGAGGGGAATTAATCTTTTGCTGGACTTTTTAAAGGGTATGAATATATCCTGTGAAAATTCAAAAAACCTTGCTATAGTGTCTGTTACGGACAAGGGAAAACACTTTTATTTTTCTCCCCAAAAGCCCATCTGAGCCTTAAATCAGAGCAAGCACTGTGACATGTTTACATTTTGGGGGAGCGGGATGGGGAGGAAGCATAATTAATGCAAGAGAAGATTGTCTTGGCACCACTCTCTTCTGCTGCGAAACTCAGCACCTGAAAAGCCCTGGAGCCACTCTTATGCAGGAGAGATGCTGCCATGCTGATGAGCTATGACTTGTGGGGAAACAAGTCCAAGTGAGAAGTCTTCAAACCACCCTGAGTTTGAATCTGGTGTTAAGAAAAACGAAAGCAGCCTCAGGTATTTCTGCTAAAAAAGAATGGAAATGTAGTTACAGGGAAGGTGGGAGTTGGGGGAGATGAGAGCTATGAAATGCATTTATTTCAATCTTGTGAAGTACCGTAGCATATCGAAGCACTTCAGTGAAAATCAGGAGAGATGGATTTTGACACAAATGTGTCTTCTAAATCAGCTAGATGCATGTCTCCCTGCCAAGATTATGCATAGGTGAACTTTGAAAAGTGCTAGCCTCATCAAAATGAAAAAAACAGATCTCTTCTTCCCATCTCCAGACAAGCTAAGCTCTGAAGGAAAATGTATCGTTAACTGCAGGAATATGAACTTTGATGAGCATATAGGGCTGGATGGACCTCTGGAGATCAGCTACTGATTTTTTTTATTTTTTCCTGAGAGTCTGAGTAGCTCTACAAGGAAAATGTAATTTTGTGTTACTGAAATAAAATCAATTTCTCATTTCTGCCTACTTCACACAGGCCCTAACTTTACCAGCTACTCTTGCAAAAATAACTGGAATGTTCATAACTGAGAATTTAAATGGAATATGAGGTGCTATGATCCGTCAGCACACTCAGCTTTTCTTGCACACAGTGCAGGAGTGTTATCTGGAGTAGAGGCAGAACCTCTCTTCTAACACCACCAGGATCCATTGTGCTGTTGTAAGCTAAATTATCTCAAAAAAACAGTGAGGGTCCTACTGGTGTCAGGAAAAGCTTTCAGCTTCTTATCTTTTCCCCTCCAGTTTTCCAAGTGGGTATTTTCTGTGGAGTCACTGCCAAACCTAACCCATAACCACAGTGGTCAAAATACTGTTGTGCTGCTCGAGCAGCAAACTGTGTAAGTGGTGTGGAGGAAGGCTTGGGGGGGAACTGGGGAGGTGTAGACCAAATCATCAGGAGCTTGAACACCATCTGCAGCTACTTTGGCCTGACAGGATTGCCACTTAGACGAAAAGAAACCATGTTCTCTCTTTGCCTTTCTGTATTGTGTTGGATGCTGACAAGATTTGTGTTTGCGCTTTGAGAATTTTCTTTTATTTTTTGGATGTTTCTGTGGATGATTTATAATAGAAAGAGATAATTTATGAAGTAGGAGGTTTTCTTTTAAACTTAGACCTCAGATCAATGAAAGAAGGTATTGGAAAATGATGTAAGTAGATTTTGAGTCTGCAAAATACCTTATTTTGCTATGAAAAGAACAAGTAACATTTCCCAAATACTTAAATTTGATTCAGAACTCACAAAATCATGTTCTGATGTGGTGCAGAGGAAGGTTTACAAGATGATCTTCTCTGATGCTCACACCTGGAGTGGACCCATAAGTAGCTAATGTTTACATGAACACTCCATCTCCTTGGCTGGCTGTTGCCCATTGGGCATGCTCCCATCTCTACTGTACATGTTTCCAGCCAAGACTGCACCCTAAGTCTGAAATTTAAGAAACTTCAGGCTCTTTTACCAAACCTAAAGAAAACCACATTAGTTGTTGACCCTGTGTTTCCTCAAGACTGTGTCTGGGAGCGGTGACCCATCACCCCTGCCTTTGCTGATGCTCGTGGTAGAAAAGAAAAACATTTTTCTGTTGACTTCGGTGAGGCAAGGAGTGGGCCCAGCTTCATTCACACCCACACTCTATGTTTAATTAGAAACTATTTTCCTCTAAGAGCAGGCATTTGAATTTCTTGAGATGTTGCAAAGAACTTGAAGAAGGAGCTGCCGAGAGGTGGGGGTGTTTCACGTAGGAGGAGGCAAATAACTGTTGGAGAAAAAAAAATAATTAGGGTCTTGGATCAGTGTAGTTTTGTAATGTTCCATAATTAAAGGCTGTTTGCATGTTCTTCATGCAACAGAAGTAGTGTTTTCCATCCCTTTCAGTATAAATTTGACCATTATCTGGCTACATCTATTCTCTAACCAGAGTTAAGGTGGGCTAGGATTGCCCTGCATCAGGGAAGGTGCCACAGCCATGAGGAATGACCACCTTGCGCCAAAACTCGCTTTTCTTTGGATGTCCTTTTCTAGCCTGCCAGAATATTTTCCCATTGTGTGCCTTCAGTCCTGTCCCAAAGGGTAATAGTTATTCATTAGTGTTGTAAAGAGAAGGCTTGTGCTTGACTAAATTCACAGAGGCTGTATCCATAGGCTCCTTTCTGCTCGACCATCAGGATTTAGGGAGAAGGCATTAACCTTGTGTGTTTGCCTTGTGTGTGCAGTTATATATGGAATCTCTGCAGGTTACAGTCCCTGTGTGACAGCTTAATGGCAGTAGTAAAGCACAGCTGAAGTCAGAGATTTCACGAGAGCCGTTCTAATTTGTGCCCTATTGGAAGTTTGTGTTTGTAAATACCCTCGTGGCTTGCACAATATGCAAAACACAGAACACAGGGGATTGAAAGTCGATCTCTGACCACAGGAGGTAATAAAAATCCTCTCCTTATTACGGCCAACAATATCCAATCCCTACAATGGGAAGGTTGCAACTGAGATGGCCTTTGAGACTATCTGCTTTGAAAGCAGATAGTAATATTTAGAGAAGTGCAAACATGGAGTGAAGTGTCTCCAAGGGTTCTCCATTCCTTGGGATGTCTAAAGGGGAAATTGCCTTTGGCCTTCCAAAAAATCTGTCAACCCACCATGTCCATTTCAGCTGGCGGAACACAGAAGGGATTGTTGGGGCTGACCAAGTTAAGCAAGCACTGCTCTCAGTTAAAGGTGTGAGTGGGGCTTGCTGGGAATTAATAGCAATTTCAAGCCTTCTTGTTAGGCTCATCAAAGCAGATGAAGACAGGCAGGCATGTGTGTGGAACCATCCCACAGAGACAAGCTGGACTGACAGCTGTTTCTGAAACCTGGTGATAGGAGTGGCAGGAGGTGCTGGTTTCCTGGTGTACTGGAGCTGCTCAGAGTTGCAGTGATGAGGAACCCAGGGGGATGATGATAAGAGGGAGATGTGCAGTGACTCCTTGAAGCACTCCACTGCCCACAGCTTTATTGGATCCTGGCACAGCCCTTCCTTCTGCTGCTTAATTCGTTCTGATTACTTGATAGCTGACTAAAATTGAGTAAAACTGTCACTACCAGCAGTGAAAATTAAGATGTGCTGTGGTACTTGTGTTTATTTTCCTTTCAGTTTGGAGGATAACGTGGTGCTGAGGCACAGTGCCTGTACTGCAGCCTCCCCGTTTTGCTCTGGGGGTCCCTTGGCTCCTCTCAGCCGTGTGAGGAGGAGGAGGAGGAGGAGGAACTGGAGGTGCAGCACAAGGAGTTACCCTCTGAGCATCTCTCTTCTTAGGGACAGGGTGTTCAAACAAGCTGCTGTAGGCAATGCACTGAGTGCAGCTCGTAAAGTGGAAAATTACTGCTCCACACTGCAGGGTGGAGGCTACCTTAGAAAAGATGACGGTGTTTTTTAGCCTCGGCATGCCGGCTGTGAGGTCTTTCGGAAGAGGAACCAGGGAGTGGGATGTCACTGGGGATATCAGGGAGGGTTTAAGAAGCGTTAATATTTCAAGGGAATAGCAAAAAAAAAAAAAAAATCTTTATCGGAGGGGCTGTGTAAGCGACAAGGAGCCAGTGCCACCTCCTTCTGCAGTTTGCCATCTATTTAAGCCTCTTGCACTTGATATTAATGTTCTGATTATGAAAAATTGTTATCCTGTTACTGGATATTTTAATAGGTGAGTAGCCCCTGTTAGGCTCATTGCAGTCATTTGCTTGTAAATACTGTTCATTAGGAATTTCATGTTGAAATGTAGCTCTTCCACAGCCAAACTTTTCCACAGGAAGGGTTTTGGCTTTCTAGAAAGGAAAATGCAGATTAAATTTTTCATTTGCTGTAGGCTTAGCACTGCCTGAAATTTCATGTTTGTGGCATAGAAACAAAATCTGATTTCAGATTTTTGCCCAGGTGCACCGTAATCATCAATGATTAGTTTGGGACACTAGATCCTGACAATCACCTTTTTTCTGTATCAGTGGCTAAGTGAAATACGTTTTACAAATACTCACTTCTGGGGAGGTAACCTTTAAATGAGTAGAGATTTTTTAGTGCCATTTTTTGCTGAAAACACAGTCCAGGGTACAACTTTGTCTTTCTGACCTGCTCTAAAATTTTCTTCTGCCTTGACCCAGAATTGTTATTTTCCTCCCAAAGAATTATTATACTGTATTTTTTAAATTATATTTGTATGTAGTTACTACATAAGAAAGGGCCCAATCCCTCTACTGTAGGGCTTCTGTCACAAGGGGAAGCTAAGCATAATTGCAGCTTAAATACATGATCACATTATAATAAGGGTTTTAAAATCAGGAACCCATTATAGATAGAGGTGGAATTTTGTCAAGATACAGTTAAATATGTCCTGGTTTCAAAAAAAGCTTAAAAAGCAGTATTAAGGTGATCTGCTAGAATTTTGGTTTGGATCATATTAATTTCCAATACCCCACAGCCAAGATGTATAGGCTCTTTTCATTTTGGGGAACCATATAATAAAGGCTGTAGCAGTGAGTTATGTGTCCTCTGTGGTCACAGGATGTGATTAAAGGGAGCTGGACTTCCTCTTCACACAACTGAGAGACCAGAAAAAAGCCATGCTTCTCACACGAAGCAATCTAATTTCTTGCTGTGCAGCACATTCATGACTAAGTAACCATTCTTGCTGATGCTGCAGTCCCAGGGGAAACCCAAAATGAAACCCCAGCTAGCAATCAATATAGCTAATTTTCTTTTTACTCTTTTTTTCTTTTTTTTTTTTTCCTTTTGTGCAGTGAAAACAAATAATTGGATGCCATGGACAGCAGCTTGATCCAAGAGCTATATTTTCTTCCTCCCAATAAAGATAACAGTGAATTCCCTCGTTTTTAAAAAAATCTTTTATTGAGCTGCTCAGTGGGAAGTTCTGAATCCTTCAAGTAGTATTAGGGAATTTATTCTAGTGGAAAATTTACCATTCCTAAGGACCAGAAGTGTGGCATTAAAAATCACTAAAGCAATGCTGTTTACTTAAGCCAATGAGTGTAGTCAAGTTTTACCTTCTCCTGCTGATGAGTAAATTCATACAGGAAGGAGCCTTTCTAGGGAGTCTTCAGTGGACAACTACTTTCCCAAAAATAATGTTGCTCTCTAAAAATATTAGTAAACAGGGAGAAGCTTCTCATTCTGGTGAGGTTTATTCTATTTTGTTACTGAAACTTACTGTGCAAACCTTGATTCAAAGTTTTAGTTCCATTCTAGACATGGGAAAATGTTCATGAATGCTTCTCAACTGACTCAACATTTGGTTAAGGCCAACCCGACAACCAACAATCTGCTGATCTTTGATAGGTCATTATCAAGTGATTCTTAAACTGATTTATAGCCTTGGCTCCTCTGGTGCTTGGAGAACTGGAAAATTCAGAACTCAAAGCTTGCTGCTGAACCTGGCTGGCTGAGTTATTGAACTTTGAGGAAGATGGCAGTGGAGACTGTATTGCTGCTTATCATCTTCTCACTCAAGGAGTTATGAAGGGGATTTTATAACAGAAGTCAAAATTACAAGTAGGAGTTTAAAATCAGGCATGAAAATGCAAATATATTATAAAAATGCAAAATTCGAGATAATAACCTGAGTGTAGGTTGGACAGATTCTTCAATCTAAAAGAAATGAACATTTTTAGACTGCTAAGGGTCCTTCAAAATAAAATATCTGGGATCATAGCAGAAAGAACGAGGACGGCTTAAGAAAGGAGGATGGCAGTAAAGCTCAGAGAAATGGGCCCTTTAAGCAGCATTTATTTTTTTATATCAGATAAGGTATAGAAGATTCATGAGAAGAAAATTACTCCCT
>WEKY01023745.1:3786-29666 GCA_013390045.1 Picathartes gymnocephalus
TAATATAATGTTTCATTATCTGCCAAAATGAAAGTTTAGGCATTGTTTGAAAATTAATTTAGTGACTTGTAAAATCTTTAAGAATATTTCTGATACTTTCCTGAAGTAAAATTTTTCTTTTGAATAAATAAATTAAAATATTTCATTGAGATAAACATGAAATGTATTGTGTTGCTATTAACCAGTTTTTATTAGTCATATAAAGTAAGTTTAAATTGGCTCTAGAAGGAGACCAATCTGTCACTTGAAAATAGTTACACTATTTTTGAGACTAAATAATTGTATTTGCAAAGTTGCTCAATGTTTTCTAGAAATTTGTTCTGAAGATCATGGGGACAGACTGCTAACTGCCTTTGTTTTGTTTCCTAAAACCAGCAAATTAGACAAATAAAAATATATTTCTGCAAGGAAGGTAGAAATCAAGCGCTTTTTAAGTAGATTCTATGCGCAGACTAAAATTGCATTTTTTGTAGTTGGATAGAATTTCTATAAAGTTTTCAGGAAGAAGGGCCTGACATATCCCTCGCATCCAGAATGTTGAAGAGATTTATATTTTGAGTCTGCTAAAGCACACACTTACCTGGTACATCTTCCTGCCTGTAATCCTGAGCCCATACAATTCTGGGCAATATGGATGTGTCTGTTTTTGTCTTGCTGATAATGGAAGGTGGAGATGAACAAACCTATGCGGGAGCAACTGGAAATGTGCTGACTTAATCCTTAATGAGAATTGTAAGAATGTTTTTCTTGTGCAATCTCATCATTAGACTGTCATCAGTAGTCAAGACAACAATATAATCCTGTTACAGGTAGTCAAGATTATGAACCAGCCTTTCTGGGTTCATTTAGATTCACTTCACTGCTGAGGTTTGGCCTGAAGGCAGGGTTATTTTGATGTCTCCAGATGGCACAGTGTCTGCCAACCTGCAGAACATGCAGGCTCAAGTATCTCCCTGTGCATGGAGTTCAGCTTGACTCTTCATCATGCAAAGAGGATGCCTCTATATCACAGTTTTGTGTTTCTCTTTCCCAGCAGAAAGGTGGGAGCTGTTCTCTGACCATGTGTAAATGTGTCTCTAGTGAAGATCTGCATCTGGAGTCCCACTGTGACTGATATGAAAGTATTCATCTCAGATCTAAAGAAGGTCTGAAGATGCATGCCCAAACATTGCCCACAACTCCACAACATCTCTACAAGATCTCTGTAAACCGCTAAATTCAGATGAGATATGTGACTCCTCTCTTACAGCATTTACAATGTGCACTGTGAGAAGGTACCTGCAGGTTTGAGGTAAGGCTGAAGGCCTCTTATTTCTTATAATGACCTGATCCTTTTCATCTTTTTATTTTAATTTCTTGTTTTTTGTGTAGTAGGAAAGAGTTATAAGGACAGGCACTGATTCTGTAAATGTAGGAGAAAGAATGAATGTTTTGGAAGTGGAAGACATGAGGACTGAGGGCGAAACCTGAGAAAAACTTCTGTTATTCTTCTTGCTGCCTTAGTTGTGTTTAACCAAAGGGGGAAAGAATTGATATAAGAAACAGGCAGGAACAGCCCCAGCTGCTGTCTGTCTTTCCCATGAGTACCCAAAAGTCCTGAGTTTTTTGTGAAAATCTCCCTCATATTTTTATTTTGTCCAGCCTGAATTTTTTTCCCAGCAGATGTTAAAACCAACCTTTTGCTAGCAAGAAGTTTTGCTTTGATGATTCATTGTAGTCTGAAAAAATTTCCAAATCAGCTGTTAGATAAGCAAAGAGCAAAGCAGTACTCAGAGTAAAGCAGTGTTCAGAGAATATAACTGGCAGAATAATAACCTGGCTGATTACAAGGTTAGGTGTTGGTGTTTCACTTACTAAGCTAAATATTCACAATCTCTTTTTGAGTTAGGTGTCCAAACTATAGACATATCTTTTCTTTCTCAATGAACTTTTCATCCTTTTACTGACATTAGTTCTTCTTTTTATTCAATTAACGCAGAAAGAAAGCTCCTGGCAAGGCGAGTCAGCTGTTGTCTGCTGAAAAGAGACATACAAATCTTGTCACATAGCTTTTATTTCTATGGTCAGGAACCCTCAGGCCTATTATTAAGGCAACTTAGACTTGTGTGGAACTTTGCTGTCTCCTGCACACTCTGAAATAAGATTACATGATGGAGAAGATCAATTTACTGAGAACATTTAAGCTCAGAATATTAAGCTTTTTGTGCAATCACATCTCCTCTCTAGCTGTGTGGCAGAAAAGCTAGCCATAAAATCCTTGACAAATTAGATATTACCACATCTAACTGTGTATATTTAAGCTTATCAAACTGAATCGTTGCATTGTGACTGTGCTCTTACACAGACAAGGACTCCATTTAATAAATGCAGTGCCATTTAATAGTAATTAATCACCCAACTAAAATGTCACATTAAGGTCAAAGAGACCAGAAGACAAAAAGAAGAGAACATTAAATTCAGCTGACAAACATAGGAAAAGAGAATATAGAGCCAAAGAAAGTTCTGGGACATTGGAACTGGTAAAACACTTAATCCAAACTCCTTTACTTTCCGTTCAGTTCAGAAATAATCACATTCACTTGGTTCAAAGCAAGGTCATTTTTGTAACTTTTAAATGAAATTTCCTCATTGCGTGTGCAATGACAGCCCATTGCAAGCTTTGAATTGTTGGTGCATTTTACAGATATTGTGTCCTTGGTATTTTCTGTTTCCTTCCTCCCTGTTTTTCTCCTTTTTTCTTTGCTATTATGACATTCTTCATTTGTGAGGAATTTTCCTCAACATATCTTGAATATACACAGTTAGNCCCTAGAAAGTTTCAAGTTTTTGGAGTCTACAACAGAGAATTTGATTTCACTTACTATTGTGTAATGCTTTAGCTTTTGTCGTGGTTTCATCATTCAACAGAAACAAAACCAAAGAGACATTACTCAGTTAAATAAGAGGATTATTTGTGTTCAATGTTTCTATAAACAGAAACTCTACATAGGAAGCTCTGTTCCAAAAGAAGCATATTTACCATCTGCAGAAGCAAATATATTGGAGTTCCTTATACTAAAAGTGGGATATTGCAGAAAAGGAAAAATTCCATTGTTAACTCCACTTCTTCAAAATTGTGTTAATCAATTTCAATGTAAGTGTATGAACAGGTTTATACATGTGACCTTATGTGTATATGTTTGCATTATTTCTCAGTGTGTCCTTTTCCTTTCTTCTATAAAATATAGAAGCAAGCAATCACTATTCACTTTTAAAATATGTATTTTGAGAGGCTAAATATACTAGTTTCCGTTCATGAAGAAATGAACTTGTAAAATACAGTCAAGGATGAAAATATGTTATTGTCAGTGGACGTTACAAAATTCAGACAAATGGCTTCTAAATAAACTTGGTTTTTAAAGCATCTATCATTCTCTTTCCTGTTCCAGAGTTCTCAGTTTTATGTCCAAGGATTTTTGTATTAGCACTGTGAAAAAGAGTAATTCTTCAAAAATTACTCTACATTTGGCAAGATCTGTCTTTATAACTTCTGCGTCAGTCCAAAGAATTTTGGCCTTTCCAAAGGTTAAATATTAGCTTTCAAAATTGTGTAATTCTGGATTTGTCAGGAAATGTCTCCATTTTCTATAATAACCTTTTCTTTCCTTACCTTTAATGTCAAAAAGTTCACATATGAATGCTCAAACTCATGATATTGAAATATTTGGCACTAATTTCTCATACTTAGATGCATGGTAAATATTAACTGTCATGGCTGTGACACATCTGGAGAGACATTTTCATGTGTAAAGTGAAATCATAGTTTGCAGTACTGGTTATCATACATTTATGTACATTTTAGTTTTTAAGGAAGGTTTTGATGATGCAAGATTGCAGAGTTCTGATGGTAACATCTGAATTACCTTTGCAGGCTTTGTAGATGAAAAATTCTCTTTCAGTTGTCTACATTTGGGCTGGTTTCTGGAAGAGCACAATTCGCTGTATTTCCACTGAGCTTCTGGGACAATGCTATAGACTTGACCCTATTTCTTACTCAGCCCTGACAGTCCTCCAAGAAAAGCATGTTTGACAGTATAGGTTAAAATATTATCTTGTTTATTTCATAACCCAGTGGTTTCCAAACTGTGGTCTGCATTCCAACCTAGTGGACCGTCTTTAGTGGTGCTTGGCTGGTCTGTGGTCTGCAGCAGATCCTGTAGTCAGCTGGGCCTTCATTAGGAAGAACATTTTCTGGCCAGTGCCACAGCCTCTTCCAAACAGTGTGATCTATGGCTCTTGGAACACAACAGGGCCCTACGTTAGACTTTTTGCTTGTATGAATCAGCTGCAGAGGAAAAAATGATAGGGATATGTTCTCATGAAAGATGTGAATAAGTGAGAGGAATTCAAGTTACCTGTACAACTTGAACACTAGAGATTTATAACTTTGGGTGGACACATGAAAAATGTGTTTTTACTTATTGTGCTTTTTTTTTAAATCAAAAACTACAAAAAGGACCCACCTTAGAGTCAGTTCTGTCATGTGGAATAGTGTAAGACACCAACACATATCATAGGCAGACTTTTTTTTCCAAATCTAGTTTGTGCTGTGTTTGAACAAACTAACAGTTGGCCACGTAGCATTTGGTAGCTGTAGTAGGTGATTTGCCTTTTTAAGGCTATTTTCAGCAGCTAGAGGAAAGCTAGTCGTTTTTATAAGTACAATTCACAGCTTATAGCAGAGGTAGTTTGGAAACTTTTAACGGAAGTAGAACATTCACCAAGATTTCCAGCTTCCTGTTCTTGTTCTGTTCTGTTTTCTTTTCTTTCTTTGGCATCCCTACAATGGCACTCTCCCTCTACCTCTGCTTGTGTCTTGCATTCATCCTTTCATTCATTCTGGGTTTGCCCCTTCTCTTTTTCTTTGACTTCAGCTTTGGTTTCTACCTTTGGTTCCCTTCTCACCCTCTCTCTTTCCCTCTCTCATCTTTACAGCTCCTATAATTTGCTGCATTTCCAAATATGCCTTTTACTTGTCCTGGCTGTGCAGGCCACTTCTTTTACTCCATTGCCTCTCTGCCTGGCCTGCACTGAGTGGAAGGGCTTTGCTCTCCTCTCTGCCCTTTCCAGAGATCACTCTCATGCTATCTGTTCCTTCAAAAAACTCCTTGTTCAGCTCCTTGTAGCTCTAGATTGAAACATGCTCTTCTGACAGACTTCTTGGGGACTTACTAATTCTTGTATGTACACTCCAAGCATGTGCAGTGTGAACTTTTGTGGAGACTTTTGTTTAAATATAGGTGCAAGTATGTTGCTGTTGCTTTGGTAACCTTGTCAAAGTACACTGCTAAACAAACAAGTACACAAAGAAGAGAATATCTTTCTTTATGTTCCAGGTATTTGAAGCACATTTAGAAAATGTTTCTTTGTGAAAAAAAGAGTTAGTAAGAAAAACTTTCATTACAAAATGTACATTCTTTTGCCAGAAGGTTTGGCTCCAATGTATATAAGCCAGTTCAGTGTGTACGTTTGCATTTTTTTGCACAACAGTATGGGTGCAATATTGTGTCTTCACTTTCCACGTGTCATTTGCTTGTGTTCAGCACATCGTTTTCCATGGAGTTATTGCTAGAAGATGGGGCTTCCAAAACCCAAAAAATATGGAATAATTTGCTGTCTAAATGAAAGTTTGTAGCTTGAGTCACTATAACTAAAGGACAGGAAAAAAATGAACACTTTTAAAATAAATTCAAGTTTAGTTACAAAAAACCTCACAAGTCTTGCACTAATGTCTGTCACACCTATCTGCATTTGATGCTTCTATTGATAGTGACATAAACCCACCATCACAGTTGCCTCACCTTAAACTCCTAAGAAATTATTTACTGCGATATATCTCAAGGGAGAAATAAATCACTGATCTAAATGTTAATTTCATCCTTACCAAGTGTTTGCATGAGGCTGATTATGTCAGTGTAGTCCCATAACTAGCAAAAACTGGAGACTTCCCTGTCCAAACTCATACCCACCACATGAGCAAGGCCCCGTTTAAATGGATTTTGTTTTATGAGCTGAACTTAATGCAGATGTAACTGTGACACAATGAATTGGGACAAATATTTTAAAATCCCTGCACATATAGCAACCTATGTGTAACACAGGGAAAGAAGTCTGCTGGCTGTCAAGGGGGGATGAATATGCCCTTGATACAGTACTCTCCTGAGCCTTCGGGGGTACTGGTGCCTTCGAAAGACTGGCTCCCATGATGAGGCTCACAGGGAGTCAAAGCAAACACTGTACATCGTGTATGTATACATATATATATATGTGAAGGCTGTACATTCTGGTCACAAAACAGAGGAAGCAGGTGGTGCTGATGAAGTCCCTTTTTTTTCCAAAATACTTGCCTGCCTCCTGAGCAATGCCATAAGGAGGTTACCTTGTTGAGGATCCTTCGCCTCCTCAAGGGGACAGCATTCCCCAGCCCGTGCCTGCGCTGCAACATGCTGGGTGTCTTTTATTTGTTTTCTTTCCTGGTGATACTACTCCTCTTGGGGCAGACGCTTTAGTGAGATGGATCACACTCAGGTAACTGGCAGTTCAAGGAAGTCCTTCCCCGGGTTGTTTACACCAAGGCGTTTTAGAGCAGCCATTTAGCTTCCACCCTGTCCCACCCCGCTGACCAGCTGTAAGTGTAAAGGCCGCCAGTGGGCCTGCAGGTCGCTGATAAACTAAACCCCCATTTGGCAGGCAAGGAAGCCAGAACGATAAGGATGTTGATTTATGTTTTATCTGTCACTACATTTTCAGTAAAGCTGGGCAGCGAGCCTTAACGAAGCGAAGGCTGTTATCACCTCTCCTTAGCCCTTTAAGTGCAGCAGGCTCTTTGGTGTCTCTCGCTGAATGCCGCTTTGTTAATTGCGACGGTAAACAGGACACGGTGCTGACCATCACCGCGTTTTGCTCAGGCGGCACTTACCACAAAACCACTGGATTTAGGAAAGGAGCCTGAGCCCAGGGGGAGTCACACACCAAAGAGGGTTCGTAGAAGTACTCAGCATTTCCTGGACTTGTTTCTATCATTTAAAATGTATTGCATACCTTGAAGTGAATGTAATGGTTGGCTTAATTGGAGATAACTTCACTGAAGTGGCCGTAGTTACCATTTATGTCAGCAGTGAATGTGCCCTTTAATGCTGTGCCCCTCAGGTATGACTGTTCAACATAGGAAAAACCTGACAACGTTCATTACTGGTGAAATAAATGTAGTGAATTATATGTATGATTAGGCACCATTTTCCCCTCATTTTGGATATGTGAGCGTTATTTTTCTGAAAGCATTGTAAGATTTTACACATTATATTTAATGACAAACACATTTTTAGTTTTGTGAAGAACCATATGCTTTTTGGGGCCAGTAGAAGTGCCCATGGAGAAGAGGGTGGAAAGAGCTAGGAGAGAAATGCAAACAGTAAAATATTAAAGTATTCTGGCAAAACCAGAACACGGAAAATCTGAAAAATTCCACCCTAAGTAATTTTTGTTACATCCTATGCAGAATGTTAAAAATACAGATTTTTTCTTTTCCCTTGTCCCCTTTTGATTTCTTTTCCCTTTTTTCTTCTTTCTCTCCCTCTCCTCAAATATTTCATCTTACCTTTCAAGTCTGTCATTATATCTCTTTCTAAACAAGTCTAGAAAGAGAGAAAAAGGAGCTAGTTCCTGCTTGAGGTCAGTGGGAACTTTGCCATTGACTTTAAATAGGTCCAGAAGCGGGCCCAACAGAGCATTTTATAGCTTCCTTTATTTATCTTAGGTTTTATTTTGAGCAATGTGTCTTTTGTATGACTGCATTATTTCCACAGCGAACACCATAATGATGGCCTCATATACATTATTATATACAAATGTACTGAACAAAGCATTATTGATAGTTATGCTCTTTTAAACAAGAGTAAAAGACAGCTATGAATGTATAGGACAAGGATACTTTTATGGTGCAGATTCAGTACAGCATTAGTGTTCTCCATAAGTCTGTGCTTGGTTCTATTCCATACCAATTGTCAAGATATCTGTTGATTACTGAGAAACAGGTGCTTGAGTCTAAGAAGCCAGGCCTACAGTTCATCAGGTTTTGTAAATGTTGTCCATAGCTGATCCGTTCTTCCTGAGAGAAATGGTAGAATGAATCACTCTTCTCTCTCCAACTGGAATACAGCAGAAACTGTACTGAAATGCTTGAGCTTAATATCGTTAGGCTAATGGGCCAAGGATAACAATACAAGGTTTGGCAGAAATCTGGCTGATAACCAGGGATATCAGCTATGGAGTGTGGTGGTCACTTGTTATACAAGATTCGGATCAACAAATGAAGGAAAGGACTATTTCTGGTTTTTGCTGATGACAATTGTGAATTTTGGGTTTTTTGCAAAGCGGTCTCCAAGGAATCCCCAAAGGGCCATCTCATGCATAGAGATAATTTATCACAATTACAAATGTAGTGTATTAAAACCATGCCAACCTTGTAAATACAAGAAAGAAATGAAGATAGTTTTCCTGTAAAAGTAGCTGCTGCCATGAATTAGAACCACCAGCCTCTCTCTGTCTTGCCAAAAAATAAGGTAGACTCCCAGTTGGATAAAAGCTTCAGCTCACAGAAGTGTGGCAATGAGGATGGATCACAGGCATAATTTTCTCTCAGTCATTATGAGAGAGCTGGATGAGCTGTACTTGGGACAGACTAGCCTGAGAGTGCAGCACCTCTCTTACCCAAGCCAAAAGGGCCAGCTGAACTGTGTGGGTGTGTTGCAGGAACCAGAAAAAGTCATTGTTGTGTCTGTTCCCTTCAGCTAGCTGAAGTTAAAACTCAATTTTCCTTCCAATTAGTATAGACAGGTTTCTTGCAGGGCAGCTTTTATGCTGCTGGGTTTGTCTTCCACAATAAGTTACAGCACAACTTATTATCCTCTCTGTCTGTCTGGATAATATAACCTATTAACTTCTGGTTGTCACAGAAAGAAATCTACTTGTAGGCAAAACAGAAGCATTTATGGAAACCCATGGGTGAGGAGAGGCTGCAGAGCTTACAGCAACTGAAGTCCTGCCCTCTGAACAGAAGCACACAGACAGTGCCCTGCATGCAGGGGGAGATACTAGCTCATGGCAACATACACAGTGGGATTTGTTCTTGCACCCAAAAAACATTTCGGAGAATGAAAAAAGCCTGTAGTCATTAGTTACCACAAAAATATACTGCTGGCAACCAATTGTCACTCTAACAACCTCAAGAGAAGAAACAACTGCTTGCTGAATGTTCAGCCCTGGCTGCAGCATAACAGTCTAGTATATTTGTTAGACTGGAGCTGAGTAAGAAATCTAATAAATATAATCTGTTTTTTTAATTGGTAAATTTCCCACAAACCAATATGGCTAAACTACAGTATATTTGCTTTCCCAGGTATTTGCTGAAAGATTTCTGCAAACACATCTTCAGTGCTCATAATAAATTTTCCTGCACAGAGTTTTCTAGTGTTTTTGTTATTTATTTGTGGCAGAACAAAGAAATCTCTAAGGATTTGGATCTTATAAAAACATATAATGTTGAAATGCCATATATTCTTGCACTGGCTCTGGTGTCTGATTTTTCAAGCTTTCCTACCATTAAACTGAATATTCATGGAAAATAGATTGAGAAAGGGTGTTAATAACACTGAAATAAATCCAGTATTTTATACAAGTGATTACCCAGGAGCAGTTTTGGGCCACTTTCCCAATTCTTATTAAAAATATTTAAAAAGAAGAGAGAAAGAAGTCCTCTCATCCATTTATGAGTTATGTCACTTTAAAAGTTGCTATATTCCATTACACAGTCCCCCACCCACTTGTTTGCCCAAATACAGTTTGCTACTAGATGGATCCAGAGCAGCTGCCTTGCCCCAGAACAGCTGCTGGTGCTCTATATTTGCAGCTTCCTCTTGCTCTCTGATACTCCATAAAACTGTTTATATTCACTGTAAAAGTATTTTCACTCTGTTTGCTTAGTGACCATGCACCACAAATATTCTCTTTACCACTAACAATCATGAAATGAAAATGTTTACAAAACTTTATTTAGTGCCAGTACCTAATAAACTATAGAAATGCTCTGAAGTGAATGTGTGTATGCAATGTGTGTATGCATGTATGAATGAAGTATTTACCTATTTTTCTGTGCAGCAGAGAGGTGGTGATGTACTTTTACTAGCACTACTCCAACATTGCATGCATTTGGTGTCTACTGCCTGGTTTTACAACTCTTTGAAGTTTATGTGGTCTGTGGAAGAACTGACATGTGGACTAGGCTAACTATTCTTGCAGCTTTTTTTGGAGCCTTGGTCATATCTATTCAAGATCATGTGTTTACGCCACATCAATGCAAATTTGTTGTTTTTCCTACCTCAGATCGGTATTTGATGCACTGCTTTGATGCTACCCATCATAAACCATTTGCTCTTTTCTCCCTGCATTGCTGTAACCCCATGTGTTCTGAAAGAGGAATTGTCCCACAGCTTTTATTAAGGTGACATATTTGAAAACATTTGATTCAATATTAGGAGGGCAATTGACTTTGAAGGAACTCTGCTTCATAAGAGGGAATCACAGCACATTTTAGATCATTGAGTTAATTGCTACTACCCCAAGAGTCTGAGGCAGACTTGTTTGCTCTTCTGTTTGCAGCTGGCCTGTCTTTCTCAGATGATACACAGGGTGGCTGACCAACACTTGGTGGCTTTCATCCATTCCTTTGCTACTTTCATTTGGTATCTCACACACAGTATGTGTTGCCAATGCCAAATCCTCTTTATCACGCTCACAAAAACAGGCTGTGATGTGTTGCCAGCAGGAACAAAGTGCAACAGGCTAAAGTCTGGGAAGAGAAAGCTTTGCTTCTGCACAAAAAGTGTTCATATTCAGCAACAGCAGGATTTGCTCTCTAGCTGGGCTCCTTTCAAGGCAGGTTAGAATTTAGGCAGAACCACCACAGTACCCACTCTGAACTTCAGGGATTGAGCAACGAATACTTTACCTACTGTTTAGGGTATTTTTAAAGCATGCAGTTTTGCTTAGAATATTTATTGCTTTTCTTGTGATCCTGAAAGCCATGACTACTCTCAGCATAGTAGCTGTATTTCTTTTATGCCTAAATTTTGTTCACACGGTTTGTGTGTGTTACAGAGATTCTTTGGTTCAGTGTTTTTTACTCACATATAGGTGAATAATAATATATAGATGGATTCCATATTCTTATACATTCTGATAATCTTGTAAAAGGGATTTTTTCTATTAAGATTTTTTTCTGCTTAATAATTTGTTTTACACTGCAAAGCAAGGACATAACTCAGAAGCCTTCAGTTGGGTGTAGTGTTTCAGTTCCTTTCCTGCCCTCATCAAGTGCAGGAGCCAGCATTACGCAGAGGCAGACTGGCAAAATTTTGCTTCAAAAATACATCTCTGCTGTCTCCTGCATTGCAAGAATCTCACACTCAAAAAATTAGAGACCTTTACCTTGCACAGCAACTAACTGTCCATCTACAGAGGAACCAAAAATGTTGCTTACCAGCACTAACAACACTGCCAGACCTTATGTTCTCTTAACTGGATCTCAAAACCCAGCTAATATATAAACCCACATAATAATAACTATGTTCTGACAGGTGACTTTGGGCTAAATGAGTTTGCAACAAGACAGTACATAATATACTCTTTTTCACCTGGGATCTCTTTAGCTGAGCCATTCTTAAAATTACCTTCCATTTAAAACAGTATTTGATTTCAGTATCTCTTGACAGTGAAGAGGTTCTTTCTCTTTGAAGGATTAAAGGCATTGCACCTGCTCCTCTTTCTCCTTTTATAGGGCATAAATATATTATATATAATACTTTTACCTGGTATTCTTCCACAACATTCATGTTACAGCAGGTACCTCTGTAATTCAATTAAGATACTACAGATTGGCTTCTGTGCACTGAGGAACAGGGTTTGTGTTTCTGCGAATTCCTCTTTGTCTTTGGGAAAGTAGCCAGAGCTACCTCATGCACCCATAACTTAGAGACGCCTTTGTTTGTCCAAAGCAGTTCAGAATATCTGATACTATAAAATGTGTGGGAGAGATGGTTTTATGTCTTAAGTATCCTTATCCATAGCTTCAGGAATAACTAACTTTTCCTTTAAATCCGTAGACTGCATATGTTTTAGATTAGTTTCATTTCTGTTTTTGTAGGTTTTATGAGTTTTTTTAAAATAATTTTCCTGTTTTCTGAGTAAATTACATGAAACATCTGCCCTAAATTTAATCTATCAAGCTCATAAAGGGAAAAGGCAGACGTTTTATGAGTGATATTACAAAATTTAGATAATTATCTTGTTTGTTTTAGCAGTTTCTATTTTGGTCTCTGTACAGTATTCTTCCATTAAAAGACAATTTTTATATGGTGTACTGGTCAACAAGAACAGCCTGTGATCACATAAAACGTATGTTTAATCGTGGTCCTGTTAATCAGTAATATTTTACGTATTTTTAATTGAACTGTATTCATTGTGTAAGCATAAACCCAATCTCAAACATGTTATATGCTTCTCAGATTAAAAAAGGAAGAAAAGTCTCTGTAGAGACAGCATGTAATTCCTGTAGCCTTCACTAGCTATGCAACTTTTGCAAGATCAAGTAGGATGTATAAAATATGTCCAGAGCAATGAAGGCAAGATGGACTCATGGTACCCTTTTCCCTGTCATCGGCATCAGTTCACTGAAGTTTTGTTGTCTTGTATCTGCCATATATACAAATCTTTTTAATGGGAGGTGGAAAATTATTCTGGGGAGACATCATCATGTGCACGGCAGTTCTTATCTCATTTACTAGGCATCTGCCACTGTCTGCTGTCAAGGACAGTATCCTGTGGTAGGGTAAACCTCTGGTATGCCCTGATGTGGTTATCCTTGCAGCTTATGTGCTTATTCCTGCCTTTTTTGGTTGGTTTTTTTGGTGGTTTTTGTTTTGTTTTGTTTTGTCTCAAAGCAGCTACTTCCAATAACTTCGTGGGATAGAACCAAATACAGGATCAAAAACTGATAAAAAAAAGTATATTATTTAAGAGAAAATGCTGATGGTTTAGCTTAAAAAAACAAAACAACAAAAAAAAAAGCCACTGCAGCTCTCTTCCTTGTAGTCATCTGTGAAAGTACTCACTAAACAAACCTTACTGGAGTTGTAAGTGATCTTCCTTCTCTCAGAGCTGGATCACAACCTTTCAAAGCTCCTATGGATTCACAATAATGTTTTGACTATGTTGGTGAGACCTCACCTCTTCTGGGCAGCTTTTGGATGACACTTGCTTCATCTCATCTTATGCCTTCTTTAACCTCTTCTAAGTGAGTGCTCTTCTAGTTCACATATTTTCTTTCCTGGTTTCCACAGTACTTTCCACAGTACTTTGCTCAGCTTGCCACCTGGGACTTTGTGCAGCTCAGGAGGTCCAACATACACCTAATTAAAGTAGGATCTGTACTGCCCCAGTGGGCAAGACTGATCCTTACTGGTTTCAAAAATTTTTGCATGTTCTGTAAAAAAAGATTAAAAAATGATTGAAAAAAAAAAATGCCCCATAGAAATGTAGAAATTTTTTGGTTTTGTTTTTTTTTTGCTTAGCAATGTGAAATCAGTGCATCCTTCTGAGGACTGTTTATGTTGCAGAGGAGCTGAAAGGGGAAGGTAAGAGAAGCATGCATGTTATTTTTCAGTGCAGAGAGTCTGCATTTTTCTCCCCCCACTACATATCAGTGGATAGAGAATTCATTCATTTGGAACTTGCTAAGTGGTGCCAGAAGGCAACAGAAAATAATAGCAGTGCTAAAGGCTTAGCTGTATGAATGATATGCAGTTTGTGCCCAGAATCTATTATAGTTCGTTGGAACTTCAGGCTTTAAAAGACAGATTTTTCAGACTTTTCTGTTAATCCAAACTCTATGCCAACAAGGCTCCAAGGTTACTAGTTAAAGTTCAAATTCTTCCTTATGGGTAGAATATGCTATAGCATGCATTTGTAGTCCTTGATCTCATACTAGTAGGTAGGAGTAACTGAGTAATTCTCTGAAAATATCTGAATATTTTTTTCTTGCTTTCTGTTTGAAGATTCTTGATTTACACAGAGTCATCCATGGTTGAGTTTTACTGAAATATTTTTTTCAAGTTTTTCTGACTACTCAATACCCTAAATTCAGGGTTTTGTTTGCTAGCTTCTCTTTGTTGTCTCTGCTGTTATTCCTGCTCCGTGGTTGGATAAACAAAATAATTTTCTTTCCTGATCAGTAGTTAAAGTGGAATAAGCACTACAGAGCAAACAGAGAGATCTATGACCCCATCTGGATTTCAGGCTCTCACTGCAAGCCGGTACCACACCTTCATGGGGAATTTAAACCGCACGGACCCAGGATGGCAGTGAGAGGCACTGCGGCTCTCCCCGCGGCAGTCCGGGCAATCCGTGTCCGCTCCGGTGGCACACGCACTCACAAAGCTGTGCACTCTGCTCCGGCTTGTCCTGCAGCCCATTCCCCTTACCTGTGCTGCAGGGGCAGGAGGAGCAGGGCACAGTGCCGTGGGCATTTTGCATCCCATGAACAGTGGCATTCTGCTATCTTAAGTTGGCCATAAAACGGTGGGCTGAGTAACAGTAACCGGTAAATGCAGCTGCCTGCCTTAGGGTGTGGCTACTGGCAATTTTTCTCCATTTCTGGTAGCTGGCTTTGATATTTTTCTTCTCTAGGCAAGTGTCTCTGACCAGTCATTTAAACTTCAATTTTTAACCAAGCTGTACTGCTGTGTTGGTGTGGCCTGCTTCCACGCATCATCAGAATCCCAGAAAATCAGTGGGCTTTCCAGTACTTACAACAAAAAAAGTCATGCTTGCCTGTCATCCCATGCTGGGAGTAAGAGCAATATCTTAAGTGCATATGAGAAATAGCAAGGGACATTTTTACCTCAGAAGCCAGGGAAGGAAAGGGAGTTTAAGTGACAGGAGGCTTTGGGGCTTCTGTTTAGTTGCAGTGTGAGTGGAGCCAGAGGGCAAATGCTTCCCTCCTGCTCAGTCTCATTATTCTGCCCTCTGTATATGCCACCCAGCCCACTGACGTCCAGAGCAGGGAAGGGAAAAACACATTTCCGGAACATAGTAGGAGAGCTGACTGTGTCTCCCTATTCTCCTGTATGTGTGAATCTGGTATAAGCCAAATCAAAATGCAAAATTAAAATATTTTCTGCCTTATATGTTTTCCATAATACCATTTCTTTGAGGATTCCAAATGCCAGAAAGGATTGCCCATGTTTCATCTGGTTAGCTTACATGCTGATTGATGACTTTGATAATATGTGTAGTTTAATGATATTTACACTGTTTGTCCAGCTAGGTATATTAAAAGAATGTTGAGAAAATAGTAGACGTGCTAAAATCCTATGGTAACAGCTCATACATTAGTGGTGTTTTGTTGTGAACAAAGTCATTTTTCAGCCAAGTCATAAAGTAGCCTAAAAACAAGTGTGGCACTGTTTGCTTCAAATGAGACTGTTGCCATGTGACCACTATTCATCTGACATCATTACTGACACAGCTTTCGTTAGTATGATATCTGATTAAGGCTCCCAGCCGTGGTGGAGCCAGACTAAGTAGTCTGAGTGAGGTGGCTGAGGAAAGTTAATGTGTCAATGTTACTACTGGGTGAGAGCGTCTGCTCAAAGTTTGCTTTGGAGCACGAGGGTGGAAATGGCTGATGATCTTTCTAATGGGAATCTTCTGAAAATATTTGAAGATCTGGTAGTAATTAAAGATGTGCTGAACTCCAAAGAGAGATGTAAGCAGTTCAGCAAAACATAATGATACCCTTTCTGTGTGAGGAAATGCAAATATGGAGAAGAATTTAAAAAAAAGAAAAAAGAAAATAAGCTAAGAAATGAAATTAATCACACATTTGCAGAAACCAATTAATTAAAAATTTGTGTAGTATGTGAATATATTTCTGGCTTGTATATGTAAATAAACAATCAGCCTTTTTTTAGGTCTAAATTTCTCTTTTATTAAAAAAAAATATAAGGCTTGAGGTATTCTTGTTACCTTAGGAAAAGAGAGTTTTCAACAGGTACAGCAAAAAATAATTTGCAGTGTCGATCTGATATGGGATAAATTCTACTATTTCTTCTTTGGCTTTTGAAATCCACAAAGATTACCACTATATCTAGCAATCTGGAAAACATACTGACTAGCCTGCTATTTTTTGAAAGCATAAGGAGTAGCCTGAAAAAATATCTTAATGTAATTTTCTTTATCACTATGAATGGAATGATGAAATAATTTTTTTTTTGGAATTCCATTTATTAAGTCTGCTATTAATATGTGCCCCTATTTTGGTTTTGAACAAGGGACTTCTGCTATTGTTCTTCATTTTTTCCTTTTAAAATTAGAATATGGTAGGTTATTTTCCTTGCACAGATGCCTTAATGCTTGATGTATCTTTATACTTTGACGTGCTGTGGGACTAAGACACATCTTAGACTGGTATGGGACTCAGCTCCACAACTGCGACCTCCAGAGTGCTAGAAGCATTACCTTCTCATACCTGATGCTCAAGTGATTTGGGAACATTTCTATTGTCAGGGGTGACAGGGAAGCCTAAACCAAGTAAGTTTTAGTGGGAAGTCTGATTCCCAGTGCCTAGATGCTCTTGAGAAAAAGTTTTAGGTCAAAGAGAGGAATTAAGGATTTGACATCGGAAAGACGTAACACTCACCAAAGTGTAGGTTACATATAGTTTTAACAATCACTTTTAGGTCATGGGAATCTTTAATTCCAATGCTAAATTATGGTCTGACCCATAGTATCTGGGCACTGACTTTGACTAGATGACCAAAAGTCAGCAGTTCAGGAGGTGTACTGCATTTGCATGGCACCATTTTCTTAAAAGCACAGATGTTGGCACCATCAAGTGATACAGGCCATTGCAAATTCTAAAAGGGAAAAAACCAAAGGATATGGCTTCAAGTAAAATTGTTCATATGGGTCTTATTTTTTCTTGTACTAATATATCTGAAGAAGAATAGAGCCTCTTTCTATGAGCTACTGAAATGTTCTTGGTATGGGTTACTCACCCACATTCAAAATCTTTAATGGTCTAAATTCGTATCATTTGGCTTGTGGCAAGCCAATGGGAAGTGCTAAGATTTCATGGGGGATTAAGTTGGTGCAATTTGAACATTAATTCTCCAATAGAACCAGTGAAATGAATGGATAGACTTATATATTAAGCTGCAGTTAATTTTTGCAAGAAAATGTAGTAGAATCTGCCCTATCTTCATATAGTTTGTAAAAATTTAATAAAGGATATTTGTTTCTGCTCAAAGTAATAATGATAAAATCACTTCGAAATTGTTAGAAAAATGCTGGCTATTAATCTACTACAGCCTTTTAAATGACTGTTCATATACATTTAATCATCTTTTCCTTTAATTGGAAAAGTTTGTAATGTGATAGATTCATTTGATGTTAGACTCAGCAACACATTACTTAGATGAAATCACTCTTAAGAGTACTGCAGACTGGATCTAAGTAGCTCAGCTGATAAAGCACTGGTTTGTCATCTACAAGACAAGACTTCAAGACTTCTCTGATTTCTTAAGTCAAATTAATTTAGTTATGTCAGCTATGCTGCCATAAGATGATAATCCAAGTTGCATGGATGCCAGGCATACTATTACCTTCTTTGGCTAGATTGAAGCTGTGTCAGAAACACTGGGGGTAGCTAGAATTCATTGCAGGTGTGGTGGGAAAAATGGAACATGTGAGTTTCAAGAATTATAAAATAACTGTCAATATATAATTGGTCCTTTGTTTCAACTGGTCTATGTTTTTTTTTATTTCCTGTAAGACCCAGCGTGAAATATGTCAACCCCACTTGAACTCTGGTTGGACCTAGGGTCTATCTATTGGGTTTACTTAAAATAACGCCTTAACAATCACATTGGAAGCCCCACGTCTCTGCCTTCTCTGTGCAGGGCTCTAGCATGCATTATTATGATGACTCAGCAGAGTAATTGGTCACCTTGTGTGTTTCTAGGCTCAACCAACACATTGCAAACCATTCCTCAGAAGTCACACAGTCTCCACTGAAAAACTATCTCTTTTAGGGTGCCTATTTCCTGTATGAATTTCCATTGTGACAGTAAATCTTCACAGGAGAGATACGAGGATAACAGAGTCTAAATGCTAATAGAGAAAACACAAACATTCTTGGGCAAAAGTGACTCACTCAGTGAGAGATAAAGGGGCTGGAATTTTCCTAAGGAAATGTCTTATTAACTTATGTTTTATGCCTGTATCTCTGTCAGAAAAAAACAAAACAAAACAAAACAAAACAAAACAAAACAAAACAAACCCAACCAAAACTGTCTTTCCCTCTACTTCTTCAATAACTTCCATTTCAGTAAATTTTGTAGAGGAAGAAAAGATGAAAATACCCTCCAGTTTTGTCAAAATATGTGGCTGGGTAGGAAAACAAAGTCTTTTATCAAGCTCAATCCACTAAAAAAAAAATTTCAACATGAACCTTCAGGATATCCACTTATGAAAATATTGCTATGAAAATTCTGCAACACATATATGCACTGTACTTCTAGCACTGTGCATAGATTTCCATCCCTAAATGTCTGCTGTTTTGTGAGTGTCTATGAGAGCATGTTGACAGAAATCAGCATAAAAAAAGAATGAAATAATTCTGATACTGGAATGTCCAAATTTGTATAGCTTTGCAGAGATCTGGAAACACTGATACCATTCAGTAATCTTAAATCTGAAACTAGAGATGCTAAAATAACATCCCTCTCTACTTTATTGCCAAGAGAAGATATTTAAGCTTGTTGCAAAATATTAGGATATCAGAGACAGAAAGAGAGGTGCAAATAAAAGTCTGGAAGTAGTATTGACTGTAGAGATTCTATCAGTTTAGTGTACTTCAAGCAAGGCAACTGATAGCTCAGCTTGAAGATAACAGATCTCCTGAAAGTGTGGCGCTATCATGCTGTTTCCAAGAGATCTTGTTTGCTGTGGAGGTATGTAATAGAATTTCATATTCACTATTAATAAATATGCTTAACATTAATCTTCTCATGCAGCTTCTACATCTGTTGCGGCGGTTTTTCTTTTTGTATGTCACTTGGTTTGTTCTACGTACCCCTGTATTCATAGTTAGTTTGTTCCCCCTGCCAATCATTTATGCCCTACCCCTGGTTGAGCAAGAAGCACTCTCTCTCCAGTGTCAGTTTTCCTTAGGCCCAGCCTCTGTATCTAGAATGTTCCCAGTTATCTTGTTATTGATTGGTTTGTTTAAATGTATCCCCTCTTCCCTGTTCCCTCATTTGTTACTATGTATGTCACTCCTACCCGAACTCCACCCCTGAGAAACCTTGATTGGTCTTATCCCTGATCCCACCCCTGATATTCTGTTGTATAAAACCCCATGTCACGAGTGTTCAGGAGGCCACTTTGAGCTGATCCTTCGGGTGGCACTCTCTGTGGCTAGGCCCCTCAGGTGTAGCCCTCCAATAAATTCTTTGTTGGATTAACTACATCTATTGGGTCCCTCTCGTGCTCTTTCACCCTCACCCTTGCACTCCACCCACTTGCATTTGTGCCACTGGCTGGTCGCTGTGGTCATTCAGGGAAGTTTCGCCAAGGGGACTTCCCGGAGAGACGCTCCTCTTTGACACAGCCTTAGCCTTGCCAGGCAGACGACAGGCAGCGTCATACATCCATATCTCAATTATAGGGTTTACTGGGCTGGTAGCATATCTTCAGTTTTTGCAATAGCCTCAGTGATGATCAAATTTCTCAGGAATGACTATCCACAATCCTTCAGAACTTGTAAAACTTTTACATTTATCACAGAGCAAATAATCTGGTAAGCAGCCAAGCCTTCATTTTCCGTCAAAGAATACTAAAAAGAATCCAATTCCTGGAATCCGATGCAAATGTGTTTTCCGTGAACTGCTGTTTATCCATGCACAGTTTAGAAGACAACATCAGAGAAGTTATTTAATGAGTAAAATATTGTTTCTTTCCCTCCCTCCACTAGAATTCTACATATCAAGTTTTCCAAGACACATATGCTTTTCTTAATAACTTGAAATACTTTCCTAATGATTAAATTCTGCTTAGCTCTAGTAGACTCTTCCAGAACTTTTATAAGCCAATATAATGTATGCATCTGATGATAGGCTATAAACATTCATTTTTAGGTCACTAAAAGCAATGCTTGGAAAACTGAGCTGTCCATAACCAACTTTGTTTAACAGCTTGTGTGATAATCATTCCTAAAATTATAACTTGTGACTCAATAAAGTCATTTGGCAGTGCATAAGTGCTGTCCAGCTGTCCAAGATGTCCAGCTACTTGTAACTATGATGTCTAAATTTTTCAGTTGCATTTCCACAATACTTCTGAGTCATGAAGAATATTTTTTGCTTTGAAGTTCAGTAGGCTGCTTGACCGCAAGGAACTTCTTGAAGATTTGAAATCAATTATATAATGTGAAAGCAGTGTTTTCATGCTAGTAGTGATTTCTGGTTCCTGTATTTTTCAATAACTTCCAGACACAAAAAATGGGGCAATTTTTTCAGTGTGAAGCAGAAGGCAACTGTCTGGCACTTTACATCTCAGAAGCTTCAGGAGACAACTGGTATCTACACATGCCTGTTGGCAGAAGCTTGGCCAAACACAAACAATGATGTGGACCTTCTGTGGTGAGGCTCATCCGACTCATTTTCTCAATCAAACAATTGTTCATTAGCATGTAAAGTTATCAGCTGTGCTGCATGTGGAACATGGAATGTAGTGCTGTCCCTGTCAGCATCTTCTATGCTGTTTGGTGTCTCTCTTCACAGTAAGTACTGAGAAGCTGGGTGCTGCAAAATTCAGCACCCACACTTCATACACAGACTGGCAGGGGCTCCATGTTCCTAAGTCATCTTCCCACAGCTGCTGACAAGGAACACAAATTTGTATGTTGTATGAGACTTCCTTTCCTGCTCACCCACAACCTTATTTAACGAGCTGAAGCATTTACTATAAAATCACCTTATTTATTGTATAATTTCCAATTGTTCCTAATGTCAAGAAGACGTGACACAGAGCAGTGAAGGAGACCTTAACATGGAAATCATTGGCCTCTTTGTCACTGTCCATCCCTCCCAAAACAATTTACGTATTTGTCTCTGTAGGGATTAGGAGAACCTTTCAGGACTTTGTGAGACAGGGGTGACACAGGAACTGTGCGTTTCTTCTGCAGCCTGAGAAGCCAACCTTGCCCAGGTTCCTGGCCATTCATCATCTCTATGCCTAGTGTGTGCCCTTCACCAGCTCGTCCTTTCAGTAACTCCTGTGTGTATGCCAAGAATCCCACAGATCAATGACAACCCAGCTTCCATCTTTTACAGATGTTCATCTTAGGTATCGCCCTCATTTTTTATTCTGGTGGCCAAGTTGCTAGTCCTTCTGACATCTTGACTCTGGATCCTTTTACTTATAAAATTTTTCCTGTTTTCCATTGAGACTTCCTGCTCTGTTCTCTGGGTTCTTGCCTTTTTTTCATGTTTCCAAATCCCCTTTTTCACTGCTTCCTCTTTACCCCACATCCGCCATTGCTTTGTTGCCTGCTGTTTCTGTCTTCCTGTATTGAAGCTTTCGTTTCTTCCCACAGACTGCTCTGGAAAGCTCTTTTTATTTTTTCGGTAGACTCTCAGCCATTATCTGCTCACACGTAAGATTAATTTACTGCCTTTGAGGTATGCAGGCAGCAGAAAGTAGCAATATTAGAATTAAACAGTCTGGAAAGTGTGGCTGTTCTCCAAGCAAGGTTTTTCTTGTGTTTTAAACTGCATGAAAATCAAAGCAGCTGTGTCTCTGGGTTTCTCGAACACTTTGGCACTTATCAGCTGAAGTGCTCCCTGATTGACATCTTATAAAAAGAGCAGCTGGGGCTGGTGTTGGATTTTGCTTTACCATGCCACTCAGAAGCTAATGGCATGATCACGGAGAGAGAAAAAAAAATTAAGTGCTGTGGACATTTTGTGGAAGTTTTTTGAATGTTGTATAATTTTCTTATTTGAGCAGTGGGGTTTTCTTTGCAGACTTTTACTGATATGTACAGATTCCATTAAAATATGCAGTTTCTCAAAATCCAAACCAGAATGGTTCATAGTCACCTACTGATATTTCAAAGTTCTTTTTTTAAATTTGGTACTTTGAACCTCCGAAGGAAAGAACCATGCAAATAAAGATTTAAAAAAACCCAGCAACAAAGCCCAAAGTGAAAACCTGAACTTGGTGTTTAGTTTTCAACATTACTACTTGTAGTTCGTTGGAATATCTTGGCCTTGTAGTATGGTTTTCCCATAGTTCAGATGACACCATGAATAAAGAGTTCTGCACAGATCATCTTAACCTCTACTTCATTATACAACTGTAAATCCAGATGACACCTTGAATCTCAAAAACAAATAAAGTAGATCTGGAAAATATTCAGAGATGGGGGACAGGATTGTATCAAAGCAAAGAAAGACTTGCTTTGAAAAAAAATAGCATTTTGGGAGAGAAATAGAACAGGTGAGGCAGAATATGAAAGAGGCAAATAAACTTGAGACTAGCATGGAGAAGTTAAAAAGACGTAAATAGTTTGTTATTTCTCTGACTATTGCAACTAAGGATCATCAAATCAAACAGAGAAGTGGCTCTTAGTGCAGGTGGATAGATCAGTTGAGAACTCTTTACCAATGGATGTAGCAAAGGTTAAAACGTCTGTGGTTCATGGAGAAGTTTGTTATATTCATGAAGCAACTATTTGGTGTGACTGTACATCCAGAAATTATTTCTTAGCTAATTCCTAAGTTAAAAAAAAAAGAAAAAAAAGCAGATTTTGAATTTATCTTCATTTTCAGGAGCTTTTTAGGTGTTCCACTCTTGAAGATCGGGTGTCCTATATAGACTATAAATAGTGTACGCAGTACTATTTTCTTGTAATTTCTCACTTCATAGAATTGTCTGATAGGTGATTTTTACTTTTTCCAACAACCATATATCTACTTAGCATTTTATTGCAAATATTGTAATGTGTAAGCTGAAGGCGAGAAAAAAAAAAAAGGGGAACAAGAGCACTACAGTTTGTATGGATTTATTATTATGGGTGAATTGATACTTCAAAAGATCTTGTTTCCTACTGACTGTCCTTTCTTGGCTGTCGTATTTTAACAGCTTGATTACAATTCTCCATTTTATTGGCTCTTTTGAATGACAGATATTTAACATCCATTGCCAAAGTCATGTATTTGAGAACTTTTTAAATAGAAGCAAGAATGTGACCATGCCCCAGAAATGCAGAATACTGTTTGTGAGTAAAAGCCCAAGCTGAGAAATCTACAGATACAACTTCTGGGAGGGTATTTCCTGTTCTAATTCTCAAGACAGATTTGGCAAGACACAACAGCAGGGACTCTGGTAAGGAAAATAGATTGCAGGCTTTTAATCTCTGCAGGCTCTCAAAGTACTCAATCACTCAGAAAAAATTTGCCCTAGAACTTAATGTGTACATATTATCTATTTTACTTCTCTGTTCAATTTTGTTTTATTGAGTCCTGTTAGATAACATGAAGTCTGGTAGCAATGCTGGATTTCTTTTCAAGCAATTTTAATTTTCATCTTGATCTTTTACATTTTGCCTGCTCTTGGCTTTAGAATATATAGCCAAAAGCTTTTTTTCTGTGTCTACTTCCTTAACGGTTTTTTTTTAAAGATATGGAGAAAATTGAGAAGAAAGCTACTTCAAAAATTATTAACAGAACATAATACAGAAAGGTATACTGGGATCAAGGGAGATACCTTTCCTAACCTAATAACTTTAATACTTGTATAGGTAGAAAACCCAACTAGTTTTTTCTTTACTAAAAGATATGTATCTATAGGCTTTTAACTGATTAGCCGTTCTTAATTTAGTTTTTTAATAGCAAGCTAACATAAAACAAAAAACCAAAGGAACTCAAGACAGCTTTATTTCTCACAGTACTTTTCTTCACACCTGGGGAAGACAAAAAAAAATGCTGCATGTGTCCTTTCTTCTCTTGCAACCTATTTTGAATTTGGGCCAATATGGGCATGGAATTTGCATGCCAGCTCAAAGTTTTGTTAACTGTAGGCCCCGTTACTAATCTGTCCAGTGTAATTTGGCATAATCCTGAACTAGGTCTGTATGTAGATTAGGAAAATGAGGTGGGCAGAAATTTAGGTCTGGGATGGCTAAAAGCACTTGTAATTGTCTCCAGTGGTCGTGATTAATCCTCAGAACAACCCTGAGAAGAAAGTTGCAATGACAAGGCTGGCAGGCCCTCACGGGGTGAACGAAGTCTCAAAATGCCTGTAAGTTTTGCAAGGCAAAGGTCATAGGAGCAATATTGGGCCACTCCAAGCCTATGTCATAAACTGTCAATAAAGAGCTCTTGTGCAGGGCAGGCCTCATGTTTTCTCTGCCTATGTTTGTTTTTCCCCAGCACCCCATCAATTCCCAGTGCAGGGTTAATAAAATTCCGCACAAGTCTCAAGGTGTTTCCTTTAAACTTCTTTGGAGGTTGTATGGATAGACAATAACACGTCTGACTGCATGCTCAGACCTCTAGTGGTCCGTGCTCTTTTTGCAGCGCTTTTTAGCACATATTGCACATACCTGGCATGATTAAACTGTAGGGCTGCATTTTTTAATGACGTTTATCTGGACCAAAATTTTGCACGTAACATAAATCGTAGGAATCTGTCACAAGAAGAAGACCTGACTCATCTTGGCCACACTGCCAGCATATCTAATCAAATTTATCACTGCATGACATAGACTAAACTCCAGGTCTGGTAAAAGAGAAGATGAAACTTTTCTGTCTGATCTTCCTGGACCTCAATTCATTTTTATTCAACTTTTTAAAAGGATATCTATGACCTATAATCTCATTTTGTCTCCTTAAACATCTTCTCTCTGTCTTCAGATTCCACAACATTTTACAAAATTGCATTTGGGTTGAAAATTCATATTAATAGCAAGGTTGAAGAAAGGAAAAACTAATACCTTGGAATCACAGCAGCTATTCATCAAGTCTAACTGCCATCAGGTCTACTCAAAAGATAGCTGATTTAACTACACTGCATTGCACAGTGAAGGAATATCACATGGAAAATACCAGGAGGACACAATTATTTTAGCAGGTGCAGACTGATTTGTGGTTGAGCTAATTTCCAACATAATGAGATAAGTTCCCATATATTGTGTGGTTTTTTCTTTTTTTTCTCATAACAATCTGAAAAGAGATACTCTTTTACAGGTCAGTTTTACCAAGGATTTCTGTGACCATAAAAATATTCTGTACATAAATGACAGAAAGCCAGATTGTTGCTGTTCAAATGTGGCTAGATTTTGTAACCCACTACATTAAGATACAGATAGAACAACTGAAAATCATTTGATCAGTTGTCTGTCATCTGCAAAGGTTCTGTGATGTTTTATCTTCAGTTCTAGTAATTTAAAAGGTCAAATGATTATTTTAAAGAAAAAGCAGCTAAAGCAGAGTGTCAGGAAGTGAGATAAAGAAAATCCTTTTATGTTTGAAAATATAGCCTTATCACTTTTCGTGTAAAAATAAGGCCAACTCTGAAAAGAACAAACAATATTTTATTTTGTAAAGGAAGTAAATACAATTGGTGCATTTTTTCAGTAGAATACAAGCATGTTTTTTTTCTACAATTGTCAGTCCTGCACCTATCATAACAACTGTGGGTTTATATATATATATATATAT
>WEKY01023746.1:0-22724 GCA_013390045.1 Picathartes gymnocephalus
AAAAGACTAAGTATTTCATAAGGCCATAGCATTTATGCTCCAGGATTATCTGGCACAGGTAGCTTTACTATCTGATATGAGTTGAGACAGGCTTTTTTTCTGAGTCCAGACATCTCTCCCTGCCAGTACAGGAGAGTAGTTATGGCTCCCCCCTTACTCCGCCTAAGAGACCTAAGAGAAAGCTTCCTCCTAAGAGGAGACAGGAAAGACCAGTTGAAGCTCCAAAGAAAAGAAGAAAAGTACATAGAGTGGATCAATATTCTACGGAAACTCGTCGGAAGAAAGTAAGTTCCAAAAATTTATGGTGGAAGTGCCACTTTTTAGGCACTACGCTGTCTTTATTTTTTTCAACTTGGGAGTTCACTCCATGCTTCAGGTTGGGATTTTGCAGCCAAAAGTTTTATAAAAATTACTGAAGGACCTAAAGGAGAGCAGACAAACTGGACTGAGCCTTCTGGGAGCTGTGTTTTTCTTGTTTCAGACAGTTTACATCAGGGAAAGTTATCTTTATAATCACTTTATATTTTAAAATCCAGCCATCAGCTGGAGGCAATGTCAGAAAAATCTGTGGGAAGTCACTAGCACTGTTGCTAACCCGTCTGAACTATTAACAGTTCTGCAAGATGTTGTAGCCTCCGTAACTCCCAGCTCATGGGAGCATGGTGATTATTTGAGATTTTGTCTCTAGTCATCATGATTGTAGAAATGTCCTGAAAATGTGGCTAATAAAATCTAAAAGGGAAAGAACATTTGTTTTAAAAATACACACTTTAAAGTCATTTTGTGACTTTGGAGGGTAAGGAACTTTATTACAGGATTTCTGAATGGTGTATTTGCAAGAGGTCGTGCATAAATCTGTTTTCACAAGGAAAACATCAAATAGAAAGTGCTTTATTAGGAAAAAGTGCAAGTGGATGAAAAGAGTATTCCTTACTACACTGCCTTTCTCCACTTGGCACTAACAATCTGTTTCTCCTTTAAGCTTGAAACAAAAGCCTTTACACTCCACAGTATCCTACAAGAGACTATAAACAGTCTTCTCAAGAGATTTTTTTGTGGGGATGTTTTTTGACTTGTTACACAATTAAACGTTAAAGAGTTATTTTGAGACCCATTATTTAAGTACAAAAACATGGCAGACAGGGACATACAAAAAAAATCATGTATAGAACCCCAGGAATTTTCCAGAGAACTTTTAACACATATTTACCTGAGAGGAGAACTAATAATTACTATGGATGATATTGCTATTATTCACTAATTTGCTATTCCAAGCTATAGCCTTCTGACATGAAATAGAGTAGAAATATCATTCCTGGTGATACGAACATATGTTGCTCTTTTTTTGCCTTTCTTTCTCTGAATGAAAAGGTCATCCAAACTTACCCCTAAAAAACTCTTTCTGATAAGGCAACTGTGAAAATTTGTCACCATTATTTCAGAAGAAAATCAGTAGTATTATGTAATAGTTGTCATCATATCTGCAAGTTAATCTTTTGATGCTGTTTGGCAGCAATGGAATGCAGTACAGGATGGACCCTACCAATTATTTAAAAAAAAAAATTAAAGTAAGATTCTTTCTTTCTTCTTTCTGATCAGACTTCTTCTGTGGGAAAACTTAGGAGAGAATCCAGCTGTTTTTTGCGTGTTTCTGATCCCACTTTCACAATGCTGCAAAACTCTTTATTGTAGCACCATCCTAGAGATCCTTGTCTCTTGAAAGATAAAATGTTTCTGTACAGTCTTCCAAAGTCTTGATAGGTGAAGAAAGCTATATGCAGGAGCTTTATTTGTTTGCCAGTAAATCTTTGAAAGTTACATCTGGGAAGCAGCTGTAAGAGGTGGTCAGATTGCTGAAGAGGGTAGCTAAACAGAACTACTATCACTTGAAATCCTTGAATTATTGTTGCTCTTTTTATCATCATTTTTTTTTTTTTTAAAGGAAGATTCAAGCTTACTGACAAAAGTAAACATTAATGGGAAATCTGTCTGGATTTCCCATTTCCTTGAATAAGCTTTGGATTCTGAGTAAAAGTTGTATTTCCTTCTATGATTGACACAATATAAATAGACTTTCATAAAAATGGAATTCCCATTTGTAGAAGAAACTCTTTGTATTGGAGAGTGAAAGAATGCTGAAACAGACAGTTTTCTTTTTTTCTGAACTTGAAGGTTTCAAAGTTTTAACTTAAGTGACTACTTGGGCTTTCCTGAATTAAAATATTTCAAAATTTCACTCTTTGTCTGAACCACTTCCATATGTTGCAGAAATTGTTCCTCCTGTTCCCCATTGTGATTCCTTCTCCTGTAAATCCCTTCTCTGTATATTTATAGTTCCACATGGGAGTTGACATTTCCTGTCTCGTAACCTAGCAGACTCATTCAGATTCTATCCCTTAATGACTCAGGCAGAGGAAAAATTTCTGAACCATCTCTTTCTGAGTCACACTAACATGCTGTTTATTTTAGAAAATTCTGCCAAAATCTAGTTTTTTCTCATCCAGAATTTCTTATCATTCTGTTTGTCATTGGGAGGATTTTTTATTGTGGATACTTGAGCCAGCCAAATCAAACAGACAAGTGAGGAAGAAATTGCCATACAGCGAAAACAGATGTTTTCTTCTCAAAATCAAAACGAGTCCTCTGTTAAAATATTGCTTTTCCCTTCTCTGTGCCATCAGGTAAAAAACGTTTCGTTTTCTTAAGGCTGAAAACACAGTCCTGTGTCTTGCTTTTTTCTGGTTTTTGGGGGGTTCTTGGGGTTTTTTTTTGTTTTGTTTTATTTCTTTTTTTGTTTTGGGGCCTTTCTAATGAAAAAGAAACTTAAGAAATCACGGTACAGTATCTGTGTCCTCTGGGGCCTGCTGACGATTTTGCCAGAACTGTCATTTGAGCTGTTGGAAACTCTTGGCTTTGAAGCTGCAGAACACTCGCTCTGAGTCCCATGTGCTACTCAAGTGATGAGTATGTTGTCATCCTAGTATCAGATGTCCTTTGAAGTGAATTTCATTAAATGACTTGGCATGTGAATCCCGAGTCTAAAGCTTCATTTCATGTTCATTTTTTGACCAAATCATTCACATAAAATACTGTTTTCTTTTAAAAGTACTGCTTTCTAGCTATACGAAACAAACTGAACCCCAAAGTCACATGTGTTTTTCTACTATCAACACATTGTTTAACCAACTGTACACATGCTCATGGGAGGCCTAGGATCAGCCATAAAGATCTTTTGCTGTCTTGTGTCAGCATCTCAGCAGGGCTTTCTCGTGATGAAATCATGGTGTGGATTTACAAAACGCAATGGTGCAATAATTGTAGGAGTAATAGCTCAGCCAAGGCTTTGCCTCTTGACATGGATGGTTTTCCCATCAGAGTTTTGCCAAAGGACCTCCATTTGTAGAAGTAGTACCTTGCAGTGACAGAATTAACTTTTTTTTCCTTCTGAATATTTATGCAGATGATGGTGAATCCCCTGAGAGAGATTGACAAGACAGTAGGACAACTAATGGATGGACTGAAACAGTTGAAACTACATCGATGTGTCAATGTTGTATTTGTTGGCGATCATGGTAAATTTTAAACCATAATATTTATCAGAAGATAAATGCTTAAGCAGTGTAGCTGTAAATGTAATAGGTAACCTAAATCAAAGTTCGATTTAAGTTATTTTTGTGCTGATCTTTTTTTCTGATAGCTTAAGTCTCCCCAAAAAAGCCAGCTGGTGTGGACTGGCCACTCAGCTCACCTGTTAATTGTCATGGAGGGGCACTTCTCTTTCATAACAGTGATCTTTACTTCTTCACTCAGAGCTTTTCAAATCTTGGTGTTTATGATATCACAACCAAGTGTAGCTCTTCTTGCATGTATTGGAGGGCTATAATTTGCCTAGAGTAATATTCTTGTCAGTTTTCGTGGAATGAAAAATAGCCCTGTTCTCCTGTACATGAGGAGAAGAATAGGACTTTAGATTGAGGCATTTCCATGGCAATTAGTGGGTCAAGTTATCCTATTAGAAGAAAGACAGGAATATCTTTCTGATATCTATGGAATATAAGACTGTGCCCAGCTTAGATGGAAGAGTCATCAGAATACTGGAGGAAGGAGGTAAAAAGATATTTCATGGTCAGATGTAGTCACCTAAAAAACCAGATACTATTTGGTAGGTCTTATTCCTTCAAACGTTAGAATAAACTTTGCAATAGAGGAAATAGTAAATATTAGCAAAGATAAAAAGAAAAAGTTTTATTAAAGGAAAACCTGGGTTTGCATAACTTTTTTAGCAATACCACCAAAGGTCCTCTTCTTTTTAGACCTTTATTCCTGACAGTCTCACATGAACTTCTATATCAGCAACAAAATGGCATATGCCTCCTTTCTGGCTGTGGGTAGATACGGGTAAGGGTCAGGACGGATTTCCGGGGGGGGCAGTTTTGTGCTGAGAACCTCCTGTGGCTGGCAGTACGTTCCTCCCCACCACAAATGTCTGCAAGAGAATATTGTTTTATCTGCGGCTGCCTTAGAACAGACCACCAACAGACAATACCTTTTGTGTCCTATTCCTCTTAAAATCATTTGTTTAAAAAGAAATAATCCCCAAAGTAGTACATTAAACTAGAAACAGACTTTGATTTTTCCATGAGTGTAATTTGGAGTTGAGTCAGTGCACACATGGTGTATGTGGTGACTGTTCCTACAATGCCGAGACTGGTATCTCTCTTGCACAGGCACTCCTAGTTTGTGTCCTACCAGTGTATTATGTTGGAATTAGATGGCTGTAAAGAGCAAGATTAGTCATCCAAAAGGAAATAATACATAGGGTGTTTGGCGGGGGGGGGGGGCCTCCTTTTGTTTTGCTGTTTTGGAAAANTTATTTCAGGGTGGATTAATTTTGCATTTTCCTTCTGCAGGGATGGAAGACACAACTTGTGAAAGAACTGAATTTTTAAGCAACTATCTGACTAACGTGGATGATATAATTTTGCTGCCTGGATCTTTGGGGCGAATTCGCCCTAGGTCTAGCAATAACCTAAAGTGTAAGTTAATTTAAATTTACCTCTTATATCCTGAGAACTAGACTTTATTCCTTCCTTGAAATGATGCTGTCTAAGGGATGTAAATTTGCACGGTGTTGGCAGGAATTTCAGAGGGAATCCACTGAAGACAGCTGCTTGCTCCCTTTCCAGTCTGTACTCCACAGTGGTAGAACTGTCAAGGGGAGGTCTTAAATGTTCTGGGTTAAGTGCCACTCTTATATTAAGGAGGAATGGGAACTACAAGCCAGTTTCACATGCCAGCTTACGTGGTCATTGTGAGTTTATTCATGCACTTTTCTCTGTCAACAAAAACTGTATTTAGGGGATCTCAGCACTGTACAGCTTGGATAGATACTAAAAATAAAAAAGCATCTGGTACATTTTATGAGCTAATAGGGAAAAAAAGTGACTTGTTAATTTTGAATTCAATAGTTTTATCATACTTTTGACATAGATGAGAAGTTGTGTGGGTTGCTAAACAGCAACAGACTGGAGTTGTTGAAGGATATAAGGAAGATTAGTGGATGCATTCAGGGCTGATATTATCAGTAAAACTTGTTGCTATTTTGAACCATGCTTTTAGAAGTTTACCCTTTGTGTTTGAGATTAACTGATTTTGACAATAGCTTTTAGAGCTCAGGCAAGAGTCCTCTGGTGAAACTAATTCTGTGATTTCAAGCATTAAGGACCAGCTGCCCTCCTTTTGCCTCCAGGGCAGCAGTACCAGGACAGGACTTGTGCCAGCACCCTGACTGCTCTGGTTCAGCATAGTAGGGCAAACCTGGCTTTGCCAGCAGTTTAAACTACCATGCAAACTGTGTAACTCATAAATAAACCATAAGTACCTGTGGTTTTTGCACTGTATGCTTCCAAGAGTGACAACTTTTGATAGAGGGGAAGATCAGATAGCTGGGATAGCCGGATGTTCCCTAACAACACTTCAGATATGCTCTGGTTGAGGACAAATATCACAGAAAGATCCGTCTTTGAAGATTAAATACTTCCAGAATAGTAGCAAAAATCATAAGAATATGGTAAAACATCCTTAATACTACTGATTTGTGTATGCCTTTATTTTACTATAAACATTTTTTGCTTGGGTATTTATGCTTGAGGAATATATGGTGAGTGTGTAAAGATTTGTTGAAAATAGTGCACATGTAGTTCAAACTTTGTAGACTAGCATGAGACTGAATTCCTGCAGTCCACTGAGAACAAATTTTAGTTCTGAGAAGTCTTCTTTTTTAAAGAGCTTTCAATCCTTGTCCTCGCAAATTGCTGAGAAAAATAAGTTTTCCTTGGAGGATGAATGGTAATATCTTTCAAAAAGATCAGCTTGTCTGTCTGACCTCTGAGTCATACCATTGGTTTTCCCACATAACATTTTCCTCTTTTGGCCTCTGTCTGCAGCTTCCTAGTTTGAGTATTTGCAATTGCTTATAAACCAGCAGTTTGAACATAGAACAAGGAAACACATTTCTTACCTTTAGAACTTGGATTTACCTCCTTAAAGGGCAAATTACAAAATTCTTTATTGTTCCATAATACTGTCTTGATAGTGCAAACACACCTTTGCAATGCAAAAGCCTTCAGCTTGTGTTTTGAGATGCAATAGAGCCCTTTCAAGTTCAGCAAGATGATGCCTTAAGCAACCAAAACACTAGTATTTGAACAAGAGATTTTCACTTCCCAAGATTTTCTTTTAGCCTGTTTTTTCTCTCATAACAGAAAATTGTTTCTCCCATCCCTCAGAAGAAGTTAGTATGGACTGTTCCTGGGTTTGGGCTTTCTACATCTTGCATGTCCCTTTAATAGCCCAAATAAAAATCCGGAATATTTTACTGTGGTTTTGCACTTACTCAGCAGTAGCCTATGAAACCAGTCAAACATTAAAAGTGACCAAAATTTGCTACATACTTATCTTGCTGATTCTAACAAAGTGCACTCTGGCATTCAAGTGTGCTTTCAAAATTTTTCAAGGAAAGTCGTTGTGTTTGGGGATAATTTTTTCTTTTAAAATGAAACAGCCAAAAGTCTTGGAAGTATGTGTTTTCAGAAAACAAAATAAGTATTAAGCTAAGGCCCAGATTATAAAACAGAGAGAACGCTACCTAAGCAACTACGTATCACCAAGCCATCACACAGCACATGCAGGACAGCCAGGGAATCAGGCCCAACCAGCATGGGTTTAGGAAAGGCAGGTCCTGCTTGCCCAACCTGACCTCCTGTGACAAGCTGACCTGCTTCTGTGGATATTGTCTGCCTGGACTTTTGTAAAGTCTTTGATACTGTCTCCCACATCATTCTCTTGGAGAAACTGGAAGCTGTGACTTGGACAGGTGCACCCTTCAGTGGGTAAAAACTGTCTGTATGGCCCACAGTGGTCCCCAGGGCTCAGTATCAGGGCCAGTTCTGTTTTAATATCTTTATTGATAATCTGAATGAGACGATCAAGGGGACCTTGAATCAGTTTGAAAACAACTCCAAGCTGGGCATGAGTGTTGATCTGCTGGAGGGTTGGAGGGCTCTGCAGAGGGATCTGGACAGGCTGCATCAATAGTCCAAGGCCAGTGGTATGAGGTTAAACAGGACCAAGTGCTGGGTCCTGCACTTGGGTCACAACAACCCCCTGCAGTCCTACAGGTGGGGAACAGTGGCTGGAAAGCTGCCCTTGGAAAAGGACCTGGGGGTACTGGTCAACAGTGACTGAACATGAGCCAGTGTGTGCCCAGGTGGCCAAGAAGGCCAATGGCATCCTGGCCTGGATCAGAAACTGTGTGGCAGCAGGACCAGGGCAGGGATTGTCCCCCTGGACTCAGCACTGGTGAGGCCACACCTCGAGTGCTGTGTCCAGTTCTGGGCCCCTCACTACAAGAAGGACATTGAGGGGCTGGAATGTGTCCTGACAAGGGCAACAGAGCTGGGGAAGGGTCTGGAGCACAAGTCTGATGAGCAGCTGAGGGAGCTGGGGCTGTTTGGCCTGGAGAAAAGGAGGCTGAGGGGAGACCTTATCACTCTCTACAGCTCCCTGAAAGGAGGCTGGAGCCAGGTGGGGGTCTGCCTCTTCTCCCAGGTAACAAGGGACAGGATCAGAGGAAAAGTCCTCAGGTTGCACCAGGGGAGATTCAGATTGGATATTAGGAAAATTTTCTTCACAGAAAGGGTGGCCAAGCACTGGAACAGGCCACCCAGAGAAGTGGTGAAGTCACCATCCCTGGAGGTGTTTAAAAGATGGGCACTTGTGGACATGGTTTAGTGATAGACTTGGCAGTGCTGGATTAAGGGTTGGACTTGATCTTAAAGGTCTTTTCCAGCCCAAATGATTCTGTGATTCTTTGATATATACAAAGCACTTTTACGTAAAACTCAGGGAAGTATTAGGAAGTATACTTCTGTAAACGTTGTGTTTTCTTTTCAAATTTTTAATCTTTCTATTTTTCTTTTTTACCTTTTCTTAACAGATGACCCTAAAGTGATTGTTGCCAACCTTACAGTAAGTATTTAGGACTGGAAGGTATCTGTCTATACTTCACTGCTCACTTCTTAGATTTGTGGCATTATTCAGCTTTCTTTTCTCACTCTTTAAACAGGAAAATCAATTAACTATTATTATAAATAAAGAATGTTAAATGGTGCCCTTCATGAGCACAGATTAATATTTGTCGTGTTTTCCACTGTTTGCTGCTCTAGTAGCTTTTATAACCTTTTCGGGCAGTGCAGGGACAGAATCTCCTGGACTGTCTTTACTCCCTGAATTGAGTCTATTTATTCATTGCTTCAGAATTGGAAAGTAATCTTTTAGGGTAAACATTTTACTAGCACTTTGAAGATGCTGAAAAAGTGCATTTGATAGCCTTCAACTCTAACCTTGCCATTAATGGAAGAAAAGTGTTTAAAATTAAAATGTAAAAAAAAATTTAAAAAATCAACCCCCCCCAAATTTTGTAACCAGATGGCTTTAAATGTATCTGCAGATGAGGTGTATTTTTGAGCATTCACTTTTCCGCTGGAACTTAAGCTTTGGTCCAGTTAGAATAAAATTCTTCATCTGTGAGTTAAATATGTGTGATATTTTGTTTGGTGCTATCATAAGGACTGTCATGAGAATGAAACTTTCCAAATATATCTCTGAATGGCTCCCTGAGCCTTGGCTGCATGCAAATACTGCACAGAAATGACTGGACTACATACTCTAGACGTACACTCTGTTTTCCAGACACTGCTGGTGATGACCTTAACAGCTTGATTTCTGTAGTCAAAGGTTTTATTTGCGACTTAATCTCATTGACAGTGTGCTATTTGTAACCATTTATTTTTCAGTGTAGAAAGCCTGACCAGCACTTCAAGCCTTACTTGAAACAGCACCTGCCTAAACGTTTGCACTATGCTAACAACCGAAGAATTGAGGATGTCCATTTACTGGTGGATCGCAAATGGCACGTGGCAAGGTAAACCTCTGCTTGTGCTTCCATCCTGATTTTCAGGCTTTCTTCTGAGGAAATGGGACACCTAGGATTGCCCTGTCTGTTAGCATCTTGCTCCTCTACCCCTGAGTTTTGAGAACACAAAATATTTTGAAGTGTGGGAAGATCAGTTGCTAGATAAAAGGTAGAAACCCAGACTGATTTGCTCAAGCAACTTGGTTGACTTGATTAGCTCAAATGTGGAAGCTGATAAGCCTTTCTAATGAGGTGCAACCTTACTCCAATTGGGGAGCAGAGAATACGGGTGGAAGGGGCAGGCTTATGTGGTGAGGGAATGTTAGGGAACAAGAATCTAAGTGTATGCAGTGGGTGAATGGAAAGAAAATGGAGATATTGACAGAGTGGGTGAATGTCTGATAACATAGGGAAGGATGTGATAGGTGGCCATCAAAGTGCTGTGCTGGCAGTGTATCGTGTTTCAAAACAAATCCACAGAAATCCAGGATGTTTTAGCTCATGCAAAACTCTGGTTTGTGTTTCTCTTACCATATGACACTGAATTTTTGGTTGTAGAATATGGGCAGTGTTTATTACCTAGCTAAAAATTGAACGAGCAAAAGCAAATTGGCACATACATGTGTGGAGTGAACAAGAGAGGAGTAGCCTTTGTTTATGGATCATGCATGGCTTTCCATTTGAATATACTTTGACACGTGTTGTATATTACAGTATGACAATGGTAGGGTCTTTTTGCATGAATCTGACTTAGTGCTTCTTGGAAGATGACACAGCTTTTGGCTCATGGTAGTCTGTTATGAGCTTTAAATTATGGTAGAGTTTTTTGCCCATATAGCTACCAGGCAAACACACAGTGTGTTGTAAGTGCCTTTTGACATCTGTGCTTATCTTTCCTTGAATTATGCAAGGACCACTCTGCCGAAGCAGTGAATGAGAAACCCCATTTACTTTCTTGCATAACTCCACTGGCTGCTGGCAGGCTGCCCCTTGGCTGGGGTTGCGTGTATTTCAAAGAATCACACTCTGAATTTTAGGTCTATAAAGGCTTTATTTTTAAGAATTTTACTGGAATGGATGGGATTAGTAATTTTTTATTAATTACATCAGTCTTTCTTTGCTTATTTATTAATTTTCAGAGATCTCATTCACAATAATTCATTCATTAGTGTAACTGTAATTGGTAGTTACAGGAAAATGGTAGTTACACCCCTGATTGCCGTAACTCTAGTAATTTATAAGTCCAAAATCAAACTTTGACTGAGCATTATTTTATTGCAGATGAAGAAATTAATTTGTAGGATAATGTGGTCCTCTGCATGTATTCCTTGCACGTGGCCCTATAAAACTGTATAGAACTACTCTGAAATAAGCTGGTGATTATAATTCCTATGATACAATACTTATTTTTCCCACATATTTTGTAAAAAACCCCATCTCAATAACAAGCTGATAATTAGCATTCCTATGGCACGGCACTTATTATCCCAGCTATTTTTCTTCATGAAAATCTTTCTTTTTTTCAGCTTTGTTTCTGCTATCCATTTTTGTTTATTGTACTGAAAGCAAACAGGCGAAAGCACTTTATAGCATTGTATGATATTTGCAGCATTGTAATATCACAAAAGTGCTTTCTGAGCAGCCTCTGTTGGCCTTTTGAGGGTTGGAAGAATATGGTCTAACACCTCCAGTCTGCAGGATATTATGTGATATGAAAAAATTTGAGAAAAAATAGATGCTAAGGTTTTCATCTAAGACTGGTTACTTAGAGTGGGGGTAGAGGGAGAAACCCTGGGGATACTGTATAAGCCTGTATAAGTCCCTACTGCTGCTACTCATGAAAGATAAACAATGCATTGCCCTGTAACCGTATCCTTCCCGCCCCTAAGGATATTGTCAGGTCAGCCACCTTTCAGGAAAATTTCTAATACTTTTTCAATTTAGGAAAGCTGTGGACGTTTACAAGAAACCAACAGGAAAATGTTTCTTTCATGGAGACCATGGCTATGACAACAAGATAAACAGCATGCAGGTATGAGTAATGTCTGAGAGGGTCATTGAAGGTCTCTGAAATATAATTATTCAGTGAAAACTCCCTACATTTTAATGCTCTTCTTTCGTATTCTTCTTTTTTTTTTTTTTTTCCCAAGACTGTCTTTATAGGTTATGGCCCTACCTTCAAGTACAAGACCAAAGTGCCTCCTTTTGAAAACATTGAACTTTACAACGTCATGTGTGGTAAGCTGCCTGCTTGAGAAATTGCAAAACCAGCAACTTATTTTAACAGGGCTTCATTTAGGTACCAATGAGCTCATGCCCTGACTTGCTCTCAGTGTTTTTTACCTAGTCCCCCTTTCCCAAGCACTTACCAGGAGGGCTGAAGGCATTTCTTACGGGTCTCAGTTTGCCTGGAGCTGGCCAGTAAAGGGGGTTTCTATAGTTTTGATGTTTGCAGCTTGGCAGAGATCAAATTAACACCCCTACAATGTGTGATGTCCACATCTCAGCTGTCTAGGAAGGAGATTCAGAGAATGTTCAGAGAATGATTCTGCACCTGTATGTCTCAGGCAGCAGTTCAGGTTGATCGCTTAATTTTCTATGGCATTTCCTGGTATGATTATGTTTCCTGAGTTTGTAGTGAAGCCATGAAGAAGAATCTGATGATGTATACAGGTATTCATTAAGGTCTTTTCTTTAGTACTCATTTTCTAGAAGAATAAAACTTCCAAGGTGTAATTCACAATAAAACTTGAAGGTGTTTCAAAGATGAAATTCACTTTTTTTTCCCCAGACTTGTAATACCTAAGGGATAGTTAGCCCTTATTTAGAAATCACTGTGTTGCAGATGTTTGGTATGAGGTCAGCACATTGACCATAGGTTTGCACTGGAAGCTGAAGGAGTAGTTATAATAAAACTTTGTCCAGTTTTAAACTTTTCCAGTGTCTTGATGCAAATTAACTTTCTGTTATAAAGACAAAGATACCATTCATGCGACATTTGCAATTTTATGGTTTGGACAAAAGATCAGTGTTTCTATTACATTAAAAGCTTTTACTAAGCTGCTGTGGGTGTAAACAGTATTACTAATAAATGTGTTGGTTCAATAAAGTTGCTGCTGAATATATGTTTGGAGTCTAACCACCATTCATTTTTCCTTGGTGGTTTCACAGATCTGCTTGGGCTAAAGCCTGCTCCTAATAATGGCACCCATGGAAGTTTAAATCACCTGCTGAGAGCCAACGTTTATAAACCAACTGTGCCAGATGAAGTTGCTAAACCACTGTATCCTGTAGCTCTGCCTTCTGCATCAGATTTTGATATAGGATGTACATGTGATGATAAGGTAGGTGTTTAGGAGCTGGGGAAGTAGTTTTTGGTAAAGTTGTAGGCATTTTATTTATTTTTGAGAGGGTTTCACCTGTAAGAATTCCCCAGGTTCCTCCTGTGAAGACTTTGTGCCCCCTTGGAAAAATTACGTCTTTTTGTAAAAGAGGAGACAAGAAAATCCTCACTGTCTTATAGCACTAGTTTTGTTTTGTTAGATGCCTAGTAAAACAAGATGTCAGAGTGCTCCAGTGGTCCTAATGTCATTCCTTTTTTTTTCTATTCTTGAGAAGAATAAGTTGGATGAACTGAACAAGCGCTTTCATGTCAAGGGAACAGAAGGTAAGAGCCTGGTGCCTCAGTTAATGAAAGCTGATCTCATTTTCTTTTGTAAATTACTTTGCATCGTTAATATCAGAGCAACTCCTGCTGTGATTTATTTAACGTGTAGTAAACTGTCTTTTTGACAGTATTGTTCAAAGTAATGCGAGTTTTAACTCTTCCATTCCATCACCTTTACAAGTTTTAAGCTCAGATGTGAAGACAGAGACATTAGGAAAGGAGAGGGTGCATGAGGCAGTACCCTGTTCAACCACAGGCTGTAAATGGGGAAAAAAACAGACTGCATTTGCATGCTGGCTTTTACCATAGTTATCCAGGCTTTGGTTTCACCTAGAAAGGATGCTACAGCTGCTTTGACAATCCCTAAGTCTTAATGCTCGGCTCTTAGGGTGCAGGTTACACAGTGAAACAAGTGCTCTACTAGTTCAGGCTGCTCAGGGCAATTCTGTTTCTCTTCAGTGTTCAAGGCAATGTTACTCCCAGGAGAAAGCATTCCCAGCTCTCCTGGATACTGATGCCTGCTGTGTGCCAGCGCTGACTTCTGTGTGGCTGCACTCTCAGCTACATCAGGGCTGTGGTCTAGGCTAAAGTGGAGCAAAGCAGCATAGGAGAGGGAATGGGAACTGCTTTTCTGAGCAGCACTACTGACTGAAAGGTGAACCAAAGCAGAGTTTTCCTTCTCACAGTGGTGATTGAGTTCAGCATAATAATGCACAGCATTCCCCTTACCATAACAATTGTCCAAATTAGCAATTTCTGAAGCTTTGAGTTTAGACATGGATTTTTTAGGTACCTCAAATTGCATTGCTCAGATGATTAGCGAGATTTAATTCCCCTATGAAGGTATTTTCAGTTTCTCTGTTCTGAATGGGCAATGCAGCCTATCCTTTAGTTTCTAAAGGTGACCTTATTCCTCTTTGTGAGTTAAATTGCCTTTCTGCTGCTTTCATCTTGTTAAAGTGATTTTCCCAATTAATGAAGAGCTACTCCTCACTGTGGCAATTTATGGTGTCAGGCAAAAACACCCTCAGTGTTGTTGTTCAAATCTCAACATCTTTATTTTGGTTTCTGGTTTTCATTCTTCTTCACTGTAGTAATCTAAAAATACTATTTTTGGTGTATTTTAAGATGTAAGCATTTAAACCAATTGCACTTGCTCATTTGTCAGTTCTCTGTTAAATGGTATCAGGTGTCCTTATTTAAACAAGCGGTTCTGCTGCATGCAAGTTTTGTTTTACTTCATGGTGCACTTTACAACATGGTTGCACCATGTTGTTTTTCACAGGCAGAAGAAAAAGATGACTTCAGCTCCTCTTGAATAAAGCAGTTTATCATCTTTGTCCTTAGGCTAGGCCTTTCCTGCTTTTTTTCTTGTACCCTATAAAAAGATTCCGTGTTTGTACTCAAGCACTAATAAAACATGCCCTTTTCTTTCAGGTTACATGCCTATCTGGGAACTGTGTTAGGCCACTTTCCTTGTTTCTATGTTTTAATTTCCAAAAGCAAGCCAGGTGTGTTTGCCAAAAGGTTATCAAATTCAGTGAACTGTACAGGGCAATGCAAGATTATCCAGGAAACTTCTTTTTCTTCTATCTCTTTCAGTGTTTTTGTCTTTTTTATAAGCAAGCTTGTCAGAGTTATCTAGGGACATTTAACCATAACTTATCACCAAGACAGAAGGAGGACCGTTTTTACAGAGCTGGAGGTATCTTTTTGTAGCCAAAGTTAGGAAAAAGTTTTTTTCTTAGTTTGTTTCTTTGATATTACTATCAAAAAATAGCACATCATTCTTCAGGATAAATCTGTATCATCCAAGTGGGAAAAAACTATTCTTTTAGTGAGCGACCACTTTTGCCTCCCTTTTGAGGGCGTCTTTACAGAAAATATAGGAAAGAGAGGAAGTCCACTGAAGAGTGGCAGGACTGATAGACTAGGGACTGATTTAAAGCTATGAAAAAAAAGTGCTTATCATCTCATATGTGACTGAGATGTGGACACAAAAATCATTTAAGAGTCTCCAGTTTTTGGAAAAACACCCTCTCTACATGCTGTGACACAAACAAGCTTTCAAGTGTAGAAGGGACTTCTAATCCCAAAGGGTATTTGTGAGCCTGGAATGGGGATCGCAGCCAGAACAGTTGAAGAGCTGTTTTTTTCTCTCTATCAAAAGATTTCCTTAGTAGTTATTTGGGGTCAGTATCCCATTAATGATCACTGAAAAATCAGCATCTGATGGAAAGCCAACCCACTTTTTTTTTTTCATCCTTAAGGTTTTCAGTAATAAATGTAAATATTTCTTTTGATCTTCAGAGAGGCATCTTTTATATGGACGGCCTGCAGTACTGTACCGCACAAAGTACAATATCTTGCATCACCACGACTTTGAAAGTGGCTACAGTGAAACATTCCTGATGCCTCTTTGGACATCCTACACTATTTCCAAACAGGTTAGTGTTGTCTCTACTCTGGGAATGCGCTTAAAAAATCTTGGGGAAATTTCTTTGCTATCTGTGTTCTTGAAGTTCTAAAATTTCCTTTCCCCAGGGAGAATTTCTCACCAGAAATTATGTCAAGTGCCATTGTAAACGATGCCCAAATTCTTTTATTTTCTTCATGAGAGCAGAATTTTAAACCAGAAGGGTTGTATATTTCTTCTCCTGTTTTAATTTTTTTTTTAAGTTTTGTTCAATGGGGATTTGTTTTATTATGAGCGACTTAATTTGAATTATCTCCCATGGGGATTTCTGCTCCCTGAAGAAGGGGCTATGCAGCAATGCAGGAGCAGTATTTGGTTGTAGAGCCTAGTGGTTTATTTTACTGCACACAAGGCCTTCTGTGTAGTCTGTCAAGTGTATGACCTAGTTTCCTTTTATCTCTAAAAGGTGAAATTACATTTTTTTGTTGTGTCCATGTTCCTCAATGCAGGCAGAGGTATCAGGTATCCCGGAGCACCTGGCCAGCTGTGTGAGGCCTGACCTCCGCATTTCTCCAGGGAACAGTCAGAGCTGCGCTGCCTACAGAGGCGACAAGCAGCTGTCCTATGGATTCCTTTTCCCTCCTCGTAAGTTTATACAGCTTTTTAGTACCTAGGGATTTTTTAATTTTCTTTTTTTGTTAGGGAAAACCTTTGGTATGAGCATACTCCAGGCAAACCCCACCAGATATAAACAGATTAATTTTGAATAAAAACACCAGTAAGATAAACATATCTTTAATTTATAAATCCAAATTAGACTCTTGCATAGTGTAAAAATTTCTACCATCCTATAGAAATAGTGATAACCCTGTGTAAACAAGCATCCTCGATTCTCCTGATGCACTTGCTTTGCTTCAGGATTGGATCAATGATCTTCTGGGATTAGTAAATGTTGAAGGGGCACAACTGTCTCACTGTGAACTTCATTGCTCTGCCTTCCTTACTCAGTGACTGAAATATTTTATGGTAGATTTCTGAAATAGAATTACTGGTGCAGAGGCTTGCTCAGAACTTGAAGATAATCCCACACTCTTCTCCAAGGAAATTCTTGGCCTCTTTTATAAAAGCCAGCAGAGCCCTCTGTGTTTTAAGACAGCAAAAATAGATGAGCTATATGGAAATATTTTGAACGGATTGACAGTTTAAACAAAGATAAAATTCTTCCTTTCCATGTTCAGCTGTCACATTAAAGACAAATTATGTGTATGCAGTGTGTACTTCTGAATACAGCATTCTGTTTAGATTGCAGTATTCCCTTTGGTTAATCTCTGAAGGCATTTTCAAAACATTTTGATATTCTCTGAAATTCCTATCTTTCATCTTATTAATATTTTTTGGTTTCTCTGTTTTCAGAATTAAGTTCCTCTGCAGAAGCAAAATACGATGCTTTTCTAATAACAAACATCATTCCAATGTATCCTGCCTTCAAAAGTAAGTGCTCTTTCCACGACTATACTTCTCTTTCCCAGCAAGCTTTTTTTTTTAACTTTGTGTTGGATTATGGAATTAATTGATAGGAGAAGTTTAGAACATACAATTCAGTTACCTGTTGCCAGCAGATAAAACCTGTGAACACCTGTATAGTGCTAGATATGGGCAGGCAAAATACCACCAGAAATGTTTAAGTTTTAAGAAATGTTTCTTTTCCTTGGTGCTGAGCTAAGGTAAGGGCACAGCCATGCTGTAGGTCTGCAGATGTGCTTTATGCCACTGTAATTCACTTTCTGTAAGACCATTCAGATTCTCTTGTCTGTAGCCCAAGCTAGTGCAGAACATACTTAGGCAACAACTGGAGCCTGAAAGTGTGCACAAGCCTGGGAGTGTGCCCTTGGCATTTTGTAGTTCAGGGACAAGTGATGATATTTTATTTTTTTCTCCATGCCCTTAGAGGGAGACTGAACATATTTATTACTTAATAAGAAAAAAGAAGAGAAAACCAGTTTATGGAAAATGAGAGATGATTTAAACCTGTCTGAAACTTTCAGTGTTTTGGGGTAATATTACTAACATTTCTTTTGTCTGCACATCTCTTTTCTCTCTAGTCTTGCCAAGAGGTAGGAAAACCATCAGGCTATTCTGGTGGCATTTTTGGCTTGGCAGGGATTAACAAGCCTTGGAAGAATCTCAAGAGCCTGTTGTGAGATTTCCAATTCAGATTTTAGGCCAGAGAGGTTTGGATAAACATCAAAGCCTATGGGAGCCTTTTTCTTTTTAACCAGAAAAGAGTGTTTTTAACTGAAAAACCTCTGTGTAGGACCAAGTGGTGATATTTGCTGGAAATTTTAGCAAAAGCACTTGACTGATTAAAGAGTGAAAAATTATTGGGAATTTCCCACTCCCGAATCACTTCATAAAAATGCTCTTAATGCTAATGTTAATCTAAGTATTTGGCTGAAATGCTAATCACAGGAGAACAACCAATCTCTGTTGGTTATTACCAAAACCAACCAATAACCAATGAGTTATTACTCATTTTGTCTAGTGGCCTTCTTCATCACACGTGGGTTGAAGATTCCTTACAAAAAAGTTCTGGTACTTATGTCATTCCTGGGGAATTGCAAACCACTCCATGTGTGTAGGTTGCAGTGCTGAGAGCCAAATATAAGCTCTTTATATGGATCTTTTTCCATAGCAGGTTAAATAGGAGGGGGCAGTGTTATGCAGAGGCCCCCTCCTCTGCTTTGTTTTTATAATTCACTGTCCCATCCCATCCCTACTGGCAATAATTCTGTGTCTGCCTTTTCCAGTGGGACTGGCTTAAGCAGCTCCTGCTTTGTGGAGCTACAAGAATGGTACCCCTGGGCTGGCCCCGCGTTGCCCTGGCATTGCTCTGTGTGTGATTGCAGTGGGAAGTGGAGCAGGGATCTGATTTAGATACAAAACTCGAGGCAGTGGGGAGAGAGGGAATCTTTCCTTTTTGGATTGTTTTATTGTCAAGGCACATGCACTGGAGGAGTGAGCAGCTGGAGGAGTGTATTGCCAGGTGGTTAGGCTGAGGTTCTCGTTAGACCACTGCTGGCAGGGCCCTGGGCATCAGCCCCTGCTGGGACTGCATGTGGCACTGAGCAATCTCAGGACAAGGTGTACAAGGGGGCTTTCTGTGGCCGGCATTGCCACCAGCTCCAGGGAACCATGCACTTAATGGTCTGACCTGGCAAGAAAAGAGTTAAACTCTTACAAGTCTGAGAAGTTTTGTTTACTCACACTTCTCTTAGTTAAAATAAAAAGGAAAGAAAGAACAAAAAGAATGATGTCACTGGAGATTCCATTGTGTTTCCCATCTCTGCAAGAATCTTAACTTGTTTAGGAGACATGGTGGGAGAAAGTGTATCATTCTCTTCCCAAACATTGCTGTAATAACATGACTTTGGTGATCCTTGATGGCAGCTAGTTTAAAAGTTAAACATTTTGTATTGAAGGAGATTTTAACTGAATGAATATGACCTTTGTATTTCCCTTTCTTTTAAAATGTTTGGGTTTAGCTTTTAATCACAGCGATGTATCCTTTTTAAAATTAAAAAAACCAAAACAAAACAGACCACCCCAGCACAGTTCCCTGTAAGCAAATAACAAAGGCAGTGTTTACAGGGATATCAAAAATGTATGAATAAATGTTTCTACAGCTTGGTGAAGGAACAGCAGAATCCCTTTGCAAGGCCTATGGCAATGCCAGCCTGGGAGTGGTACTGTGCATTTCCTTAATCACTGGTTGAGGAAAAAAATCAAGAGAGAACAAAGTCTGAAGAGGCTTTATTGACAAAACTGAAGCTGCAGTAACTCTGTAATGGTTAGTCTTTGATCTCCCCTACTGTCATATGAATAATATCCTCTGGATCTTTATCTTCAGGAAGAAAAAGCTGTTTATAATCTTGACATATTTTGACTTGTCTAAATCTTGGTGGGTTGTGCGGTTTTTGTTTGGTTGCGTTTTTTCTGTTTGTTTTGGGTTTTGTTTTTTTTCATTACTTTTGGTTGATTGGTTGATTTGGTTTGGTTTTTTTTTCCCCACAGAGATATGGAACTATTTCCAAAGGGTGTTGGTGAAGAGATATGCCACTGAACGAAATGGAGTCAATGTTATAAGTGGACCAATCTTTGACTATGACTTTGATGGTTTACATGACACACCTGACAAAATAAAACAGTAAGGGTTCGTCTTTAAATTGGTTTGCAGTTGCTTCTCTTGATGATGCCTTTATCTTAAACAATTAATTACCTGCACATTATTTGATTTTTTTGGGAGGAGACACAATTTTCTACCTCTTTCTAAAGTTATTGGGACTGAATGCTCATGTAGGTAGGACAGTGGTAAAAATAAGGAAATGACAATTCAGCAGTTAACTGTTCACCTTGACTTGGAAATTGTTTTCATCCTCAAGATGAAGTTGAATTCAGTTCCATATAGTCTATTGTCTCTAAAACTCTCCAGAACTTAAGAGCTGTGCTATTGAGTTACATGCTCAAGTCTTTTGTTAATTCAGTAATGCATTCTCTCTATGTCTCTGAACTGAAGAAGTCTTTCAGCCTTGCATGAGGTATTTCTGTAGTACAGTGTGAGCTAATTGGATGCTCAGTTTCAATATTGTTCAGGAAGCAGACACATCTCAACAATGTATGTGTGTCCTCACACGTAGGAGAGGAAAGACCATGTTGTTTGTGTAACCTTCTTACAAACAAGTTCATCCTTTGTGGATAAATATTTACTTTATTCCCCCAGGTTTGTGGAAGGTAGTGCAATCCCTGTTCCAACTCATTACTATGCCATCATAACCAGCTGCTTAGATTTCACTCAGCCAGCTGACAAGTGCGATGGACCACTGTCTGTTCTCTCATACATCCTTCCCCACCGGCCTGACAACGATGAGAGCTGCAATGTAAGTTCTGTTGCGCTACTGCAGCCTGTGGTAAGCATGTCCCTGGGACATGTGACAGCCCATTACAATTAAAAGCAAGTGTTCACTGATGCCTCAAATGGGAATCACAGGGCAGTGCCTCTGTTAAGTGTCATCAGCTCATTAGACAAAAGCACTCCTCCATGATAGCAGCAAAAACATGGAACTATTACTGCACCTAAAATTGTCTGGAATAACTGACATACAGTAGGTTGGCAGTATTGTTTTTTCCCTGTAGGATTCTACATTTTGTCAGTGTAACTTCAGAGCAGATTGTGGGGAGGCTATATGTGTAGACATACTGTTTATGGAGATCAGTTTCCATTTGGAGGTACAATGCAATCTGTCTGCTACAGCAGTCTGGGTGCATCACACAGTACTAAAAGTATATGCTATAACCTGCCAAGAGTAGAATGCCAATTCTTGCTGTTTCCAGAACACCTTGATTCAAGGGAAAAGTTGGGCTTCTTATTACAGAGATGGCCAAATGCCCTCCTGGTTTCTTTTCTATCTTCCATTAGGGTGCAAGATCCTCTACTGTAAGAATCTTGATGAAGGTTTGGTATTCTCAGCACTGCAGAAAGTGCACACTTGGCAGCTGATTGCGTGGCAGGAGGGTGTTGGGTCCCCTGTGGGCTCTGGCACTCTGTGAGGACAGCAGAACTCCCAGGCAGCTGTATTTAGACTTGTCCTTCCGCCTGAACTTGTTCTCCCATTACACAGCTGTGTGGATTCCTGCACACAGACACTTCACTATAGGCTGCCAGGAGACTGTTTCCTGAATGAACTCATTAATGTTATGAATTTTGTATTGGCAAAAAAGTTAAAACTCCTATTCCAGATACAGGCAGAAATAGTCATTCCAACTCTGTACACAATTCACCTGGAAAACAGTTTCTTTCTTATTCATCAAACAACCGTTTCCTGAATGAAAACATTAATGTTATAAATTTTGAATTGGCAAAAAAAGTTAAGACTCCTATTCCAGCTACAGGCAGAAATAGTCATTCCAATTTTGAACACAACTGACTTTGAGCACTGTTTCTTTTTCATTCATCAAACATTGTTTGCTTTCAGGGCTCACTTTTTAAACCTATGCTTTTGCTGCAGTATCCCTCTCTCTTGAGGAGGTCTGGCTTTCCCCTGTATGGATCCTCAGCTGCTTTGGGCAGAGATGTCTTCCACAACTTCTTCAGAATGTCCTACATATATTGCATTGTGGTTTTCCACGGGATTGTTTTTCTCTGAATCAAGATCCAGTTAGTGATCTGGAAATTACTATTTTGGCAGTTATTAGTGTCTCTGCCCTTGTAACTCTGCCCATATGTAGTTTTATGACAAAGTAATTTATTTTTTCCTCCTTATATTGCATGTCATAGTTCTCTTAAGCTGCTGAAATCTTTTTATGAGCTCTTTACAATAATGGTCTCTTTTAGTCTTTGATTTCTTACATTTCAAACTAGGGTTCTTTTCTCTGTAGGTCATGCTACTTACAGTGTATGTATTTACAGTTTGAGAGAAACTTCAGTGCTTCTGCACGGTCATTAGCAGATATTGGTCCATGCCTTTTATATAGCAAAGAAGCACTCCAAAAATATTTCAGTGTTGCTCTTGAATGAAAATACTGTTGGGCAAATTTTTGCCCTTGAAATCTATCATCAGCCTTACTTTTGCACATGGTATTCCATCTTATTTGTTCAAAGAAATGATTGCGTAAAACCTCACCATACTTCATGGATGAAATGCATGGAATAATATAGGAATTTTACCTTAACCTCTGCACAGTTTTCTTTTAAGATTTGAAGAAATATTAGCTTTCCCTCTGCTCTGCTCTAGCTGTACACACATTCTCTCTCTTCACACAGCCATTGAAGAACACCACTACTCCTGTCATCTGAATTTGTTCCTTTTCTAAACTGTGTTTATTCATGGTGAGGTTATGCCCATTTATTCTTGTGTCAACATTTTTCTATGTCTTAAATACCCCTTCTCTGGGATTTACCCTAGAGATGATTTATGATGATTCTCAAGGCAAATGCTTCTCTCTACTCACGGAAAACCCAGGATCTTTTTTGCTCTTGTAGGAGAGGATGAGACTGTTGGTAGAATTCCTATGATTCTCATCCAGTCCAATCTTTTTTTTTTTTTTTTTTTTTTTTTTTTTTTTTTTTTTTTTTTCTTTTTTTTTACGAACACTAAGCTGTGAGCACACTC
>WEKY01023746.1:157997-173769 GCA_013390045.1 Picathartes gymnocephalus
CAAGTCTTCTAATCAAGGGCTGACTGTGGTTCTTGGAGAACCAGGATGTAATTCCTGGGGGTTATAGAGCCCACATTTATCTACAGAGACAGCCTTGCATCAGGTTGAAAGCATGTCTGCAGGAAGCCACAGGATTAAGCCTGGGACACTGACTGACTGACCCTGACCAGGTACAACCTTTGTAGCACTTGTGCATGCACAATATCTACTGAGAGGGTTTGTCACCAGAGGGAGTCACAGACTTTAAGAAATAAGCAAACACAGCCCAGTTTATATTTCCAATGTATGAGCACGTCACAATTATGTCAATGGAAAGACTCAAAATTTCCTTTAATTTTACTTTCAGTGTCTTTTACATCCTTAGCAAATTTCCCATAATAGTGTGTATTTTTGCTTTCATGCTGTATTTGGCTAGTGAGGACAGGATTTCTTGACATCAGCTGCCTGTCTGACATGATGCTCCCTTCCCTGTCCTTCCTCTTCCCCTCAGTTCTCAGCACAGTCCTGAACGCCTCCCTCCCCTCTGCCTGATGTTGAGCACTCTTTTGACCCTGTTTTGAAGAAATTCATCTCCCCAAACAGAGGAATATCAATAAGGCAGATATACATTTTTAGTGAGTGAGCTGAAGCTCAGTGAAAAGCCTGGTTTGGTCAGTCTGGTGCTGACAACGCCAAGATCATGGGTTCGATCCACAGATGGGCCATTCACGTAAGAGTTGGATTCAATGATCCTTGTGGGTCCTTTCCAACTCAGAATATTCTGTGATTCTGTGAAAAGCTGAACCAGCACCAGGTGAAGGTGTGATCACATGGTCAGAGTGAAAGAAAAAGATGTTTGGCTTCCCTTTATTGTCAGAAAATCTGAGAGTTGAGTAGTATATTCAGCTGTAGTGTGAAACTGCACCCATGGTCACCTTCCCAGGTGTCCTGCACGAACATGCAGGGCTCCTACATATGCATCATTCTTATACAGGTTATCTTTCTTCACCCAGGTTCAAATTAGGAAATACAAGCCCTCCTCTTGTGAAATAGAAAGCATCTTCAAGAAAAAAAATGAGTTCTCTGATTGCTTTTCTACTTATAAGTATCTACTGACTTCATTAGAAATACTCTTCTCTCCTATTGCATTGCATGAGGCATACTCAAGCCTTCAGTAGGGTCAGTGAACCTCTGCTGACTTCTATTATTTGAAAGTGTGGGCCATTGTGCATGAATGGAATTCATACACTATTTCTTTAATAACACAGAAATAATTTCAATCATTCTTGATTCTCCTGTTACTTGGTCTGCCTGATTTGATTTTCCCAGCCTGTTGCACTGCCATTCAAACATAATCTCAGAGACCCTGAATTATGGTGCCTTCAGTGAGAAATCAGACTGCCATTGGTAAGAAATACAGATCCACAATCTTTTGAATTTATGTATTTAAGTCCCCACATACATGCTTTGTAGTTCAGGCTGATAATCTCCAAAAACTTACTCTGTGCTAAAATGAGGAATTCTAGAAGCCCTGAAAAACAGAATTATGTGTTGAAATTAAAGGACTCTTCAGATCAAACATGAGGCACTAAGAGGGAAGTTTAGTTATAGATTTGAACAGCTATAGGATGTGGTAAGGCAATTTATATTTTAGGAAGGCAACGTGAATAGCAGCATATCAGGTTTCTGAAAGAGTTTGAGATTTTCCAGGAGTGGAACTGCGTAAGCACAATTAAAGCTGAGAGATGGACAGCTATACTGGTGACCACAGTAAATGCTATTTTGAGGTACCAGCCAATGTCACAGAGTTTATAAGCATCATTTGTGAGGAATAATGATAAGGAAACATTTTACATCTAAACTGCTATGGGAAACTCCCAGTACTCTTCAGATTTTATCTCATTCCAGTTTCTCAACCTGGATCTGATTCAAGACTTTCAAAGTTCTTGTGTCTAGACTTCAAAGGAAATTAACTGGGACCAGGGACAGATAGCAAGATCTAGAGCCAGTCTTCTGAAGTGCTGAGCTCCCATGAATCCATGTGGAATCAGCTTCTGTAGTGCCAGCCCCTGCTAACGTATTTAATGATAGTTCAGGAGTCAGAGTTTTGGGTCCTCCTCTGCTTGTTTCTACCCTCATTTGTTGCTTACTGATTTATTCAGAGCAGGTCAACTCCTGTCTCATCTATGTCAACAGCCCACTTAAAGCTTCCTTTGCATATCAGACAAAACTGAGCTTGCAGTCTGTAGGGGAGAAGAAAGGACAGAGCTGGGACACTCCTCAAAGGCAGAATCCAGGGGAGCAGAGCCTGATCCACCTGACACTGCCAGGGCCACAACCAACAGCCGGTGCCTTTGCTCTCACTGTGCTAGCTGCTGCCTGCCCACAGTCCCAGATCCTTCCTCAGCAGCAGCAACAGCCAGCCTGCTTTGCTGCCAGGCTTGGAAGGGTAGAAATTAAGCAATAGGGCCATGACTACTTTTGCTAGGCCAAGCACCTGGCTGCCCTGGAAAATTCATTGTTTTGTTCATGCCTGATCTCTTGGTTCTCTTTGGACCCAAGAAATCAGTGAAGTACAGAACACGAACTTTGTTGTCCCGGTTACTCAGCTGTGAATCAGTGTTACCTAATGTAAGATGTAAATTTTCAGAGTTCCTGTGCCACAATAGCCCAGTTAAGACCAAGTTGTTCCTAACATCTCAAGTCAAACATCAAAAATCACTAATTACTAATTACGAACAATAAAAATCTGTACTTTTTTGGGGGGGGAGGGATGGGAGTGGTGGGGTGTTCTCAGGGTATTTCAATAAGAATCCTATTAAATGCCTCATACATTTCTGTTTTTAGCTGCCACATAAGCCAGCTGGTTACATACCTCAAATGGTTTTTCAGGAAGGCAGTATAAGAAAGCAATTGCAGTGGGCTGTCTTCATTGAAAATAATCCCCTCTTTTTGAGAAGAGACCAGAGTATTGCCTAGAAACGGAAATGGAGAAGAGTGCCAACTTTTGACTCTCTCTTGTTTTTTATTCTTAATTTTTCATTTTTCTGGAGTGCCTGTTTGGCAAATTTCTTTGCATAATTCTTTGCAAACAGGCTTCAGGTTTCATTTGCTTGCCCCAGCAAGGGGAACCAGCAGCTGTGGGGGATGGCAGTACCTGGCGAGCACCACGTGAGCTGCCAGGGGCTGGGCTGGAACCCACGGGGTTCATCACACCAAGCACTGGGACTCGGACATGCTGCTGTCCCTGCAGCACTGCCTGCAAAGGCTGACAGGACATTCACTGCATTCCTTCCCTTCCTGGGAGACTGCAGTCTTCCAGAGTATTTTCTAGCTCTTACTGTTGTACACAATGACTTCTGGTTTTGCCTTATGCTTTCTGGGAGCTGGTGGGACTGTCACAGGCTGTTTGAAGACTTTTCTGATAATCAGCCTGGAATTACCTTTTTTTTTTTTCATCTCACTGCTCATGTCATACGTCTCTTGTGATATCTCAGGTATGAGCATAACAAAGATATTTTTGAAGGGGAGGATTATGGCTTTCACAAAGCAACTTGGACGAGTTACATGTGGCTTGTGTAAGTGGCCTATCTTCACAACTGTTCTTGAACAGGTGATTTTCAGGGTGAGCATGTGAAGAAGTTGAGAGCTTGCTCCTGTAGCAACTGTGAATGTCTAGAGGATTGAGTCATGCAGCCTCCAATAGTGCAGGCAATAAAGGGTTATAAACTCTGAGCTCTCCAAACACCCTCACTTCTCCCTCAGCGCTCTCCTCTCCGCTGTACTGTGTGATGGAAACAGAGGTATCTCTGCTGCACAGGACCGGGCTCCATCCCACTTGCAGCACACAGATTGGATCTAGCCTACAGGACAACGTATGCCTTGCACTGGGATAGGTGAGGTGGGATAGTCTAGGAAGTCTTACAGCTGTGGAATATCTTTTAATTCCCTGCACTTCTGGTTGCTTTGGCCCATTAGACACTTCCATGTTCTCATGGAAGGAGGAAGTTGCCACAACAGGAATCTAGCCCATGGTGGTAGAAACAGCAGGTGAACGTAGTGTGTGAGATCAGAACCTCTGTCTTGTGGGAGCACCACCGTATTTTACCATAGCTGAGATGCTGAGCAGATGGAGGTGAGGGGCTAAAACTTGTTCAGGGTGAGTCAAAACCCATTTTTAAGAGAACAGTGGACAAAGGGACACAAGATATCTAGCACAGGGAATAAAATCTACAGCAGCAAGAGTCAGAAGCTTGTCCGTTATCAAGGTTAGAGTTTAAGCAGCAAAATGCTGCCTGTGGCTGTGCTCATAAGCTTGGGCTCTGAGTTCATAGACATAAGATGGATGAAGGAAAACTGACAGCAGGACAGACTTTCTTCTGGAATATTAGGTAAGCACATTTCATCCTTGACTACAAGGAATGCCTGAGAAGCAACAGAGTAGTTTATACACTCAGCCTGCTCAGTCTTTAGTTGCCCAGATGACTGGAAGTTAAAACACTGGTGCCATTAAGGGCTACTTTTAACTCTCCTAGATGAGCTCAGCTCTGGTAGGAACTGAAATTAATCTATAGGATCATATCACATAGTCTCCAAAATGTATTTGATGACCTGCATTGGATATGAGCCAGTAATTTGGAGGTGATTTACTCAATACCCCTTCTACCAATCATGGATCTTGGGAATGGTGATCTAAAGTAGTAGATTGAGCTGTGCCAATAAACTGCTGGTCTCATCTTGTGTCTTGATGTCAGCCAGGAAGAACAGAACTGGGAATGACTAAATTCTAACTTTCTCAGTACCACATTTACAAAGAACAATAATGTCTACCCTTCAAATGCTCCCTATACAAGGTAGACCACAGAAGCCAGCTGGAGTCCCAGCTACTGTGTTGTCATGAGACCCCCTCATTAGCCTTGTGACTCGTTAAACGCAGTTCTGTCAAACTTTGTTCTCCAGCCATTGCTTATATACTAACTAAACCAACACCCACTAGCTCCCTTGGGGATCATTACATCTCTCTGCATTTATGCTGTAGCAGCAAAAGTTTAAGCTTGGATTGTAATCAGAAAGAAATTAATTTCCTTATTAAAAATGGTCCTTTAAGCAACATGCATTTGAATAATCCGTCATAAAAACAAATGAGTCTGTAGCAGTGCTCTTGACTTGCTAATCTTTTTTTCTGCTTTAAACTTAAATCAGCTGCATTTTTTTTTTCTCAGTCTGTAGCCTATAGAAAAATACAATGAATTACTAAAAAGAAAGCAATAGTTTGAAACTGCAATAGCCATGGTGTGGAATATATACTTTAGATTTCTCAATGCAAGATAGATTTGTATGTCATGGACCTAATAAGATACCCTTCAGGCAATTCCACTGACGTTAGTTGTGTTACAGAAAAAGTAAGTTAATGCAGAAAATTTGGTTTCAGATACTTGCAAAGCGTTTTGAAGATAAAAGACTTGTATATGCCAGCATTGATCTAGTTCTTGCTGAAATCTGTAGCAAAGCTCCTGTTTAATTCAAGAAGAGCTACTGGACCATGTCTGATGAATGTAGCAGATATGTATTTACAAGTAAACATTTGAAAATAATGGCAGTTTGGTCATTTTAAATATTGCATATCTCTCCTGATCTGTAGATGCAAACCAGACCATTAACAGTTCGCAATAGGTTTGTTTTTTTAAACAAGTCCCTCAGTTTGTATCTGTTAGCTGTTTTCATTGTGTGATGACCACAAGAAATAAGAGATTTGTGTGGCTGGAGTAAGATGCAAAAAGACACCTCTAACTTGCATGAAAATATGTGACACTGTTCCTGAAACTAAAGAAATGAAAATGTAAGCCTCCTTGCTTCTTCATTTTCCCCCATTACATTTACAGTTTACTAGATGTTTGTACAGTCTACAATATTTCACATCTTTCATGCCCAGCCCATGCCACAAGCCCTCCAAGTCCCTCTTTTTAAAAAAGCAGCCTTTATCAGTACTGGTCTCAGCATTAGCAACCTGATAATTCCTCACCTTTTGGTCCAGGTAAAATTGTGTGTGTTGAGCAGACATCTGTTGTAGGTCGATTATCAACATCAAAACCAAAAATCTGAACTTGCAAGATAAAAAACACTACAAGGGTCCCATATTTCCTTAGCTGTTGTTCTTTCTTGCTGCTCATCCTTGCAGTTTCTCAGGAAATGCCTTTCGTTGTTACAGTCTTAAGAAATGCAGCTGACTCAAAAATAAATGCTTCACTAACTGGAGCAGTGGAAAGATTTGGAGCTACATGCAAGAACAGCTAAATAAAGTTAAGAAAGGAGTTTGACGATGCTGTAGTTATTTCTGTCCTGCACATTATCCAGGATATTTACTTAACACTGACAGCTGTTTATTACAATTTATCTCTTATCTATGACAGATTTAGCTGCTCTTGCCGTAGAAAATTTCTCCAACATATGGGAATATCTCTTGTAAATTTTTTCCTCTCAGCACTGACTCTTCATGCCCAGCTTTTCAGTTACTCAAGGGATTTTGGTATTGTATCAAAGTGTGTACTAATTAGTTTTAGGATACATTTGGCTGGTCGTGTACTGGAAGAGTAATGCAGACTGCATATAACATATAGAGATACTTTTCCATAAAAGCTTTCCCCCTGAGACTGTTAGTGACAACAGATGAGCTGCCAGTCTGCTGTGAGTGGAAATCACCAGGGCTATATCTCACCTTTTGGGTGCCAGGTACCCACAGTCCCCAGAGCAGCAAATGAAAAGTTGACGTTATCCATGGGTGTTTTAGCCTGAAACCCACAAATGGTGGGTTTATGCTTACAGATAGCTCCACAGTGCTAGCCCCATGCCCAGATCATATTGCTAGACACAGTACAGGAGGGTCACACTTCAGGACTGAAGACACAGAACAAGATGAACGTGAATGACTGCATCATTTCTCCCATATCACTCTTCCCATGCACTGGGAGAGGCCATATATCGGGACAGTGGTGTAGCATAGATCCCAACAGAATGTTATCTTTGGGTTGTCCAGGAAACTCCTGCTGGTTCTAATCCTGATAGCCTTCAGGTGTTTGGCTGGGTGCTGGGACCCTGAAACCAGTGTAGGAGACCTCTTGGATGGAGGGACAGGTTGCATGCATCCTTCCTTTTGGAAGGAGCTATGACAGATACCTATCTGTGTGCAATCCCTTTCTAGAAAAAACTCTAGCTTTCTCTTAAGGAGAACACAGTAACCAGGGATAGGAGGATGTTCAAGGCAGCCTGGCAGAAAAGAAAGGGCAGATGACTATTTATAATATTTCCAGGAATTTTGTTAACATCTGGTTTCTCACACAATGAGACAGCTATTCAAAAAGCTGAACTAGGCTTTTGAACTATGTAGTGTGTGAGAGGATGTTTGCTTTCCATTCTAGGAAAAAATGTATTTTCTACATTAATAGCCTTTGAGAGGCTTTCCTCATTATTTAAGTATTGGTTCCCTAGTCCTATGTTTCCTTTGGGCATACAGAATAAGTAGCAGTAGTGATGTAAAAGTGAATACCTTTACTTAAAGCCTGAAGGAAGGCTCTGACTTCAGGCTTTCATCTGTGATAAAATGTTGGCCAAAGTCCCAAGAAGGGTCAAGATACTCTTCTTCCTTTTTCCTTCTAGCCTGCTCACAGACTGTCCCCCTTCTCAAAACACCTTTTTTGTTGTTGTTGTTAAACTGTATACAGTGCCTTTCAGAAATAAATAGAGGTCTCTGTCCTAAAGAATGTCATCTAACTTACCCCCTCAAACGTGGCCTTGATAAGAGGTACACACAGCTAGAGGGGGAGTAAGAACAAAGACAGGATTATAGTTGAGTAGACTCATACCAGAAATAAACTTGTTCCTCTGTGATTTGCATTGGGCACTGTGCCTCTGACTTGTACGCTGTAAATCTGTTATATTTAATTTTTTCTTCTCTTCACTTTCCATTTTGTGAGCAGAAGGTCAATGCAAGAGCAAGAATAGAGAGCGTAGGAGTGGGAACCTAGTGTACTTAGGGTTGGAGGAGGCATTTTGGGAAATGTTGCCAAACTGACATGAATGATGCTATCTGTTCCACAGTACCAAGAGACTTACAGTGACTTGTTTGTTACTTATCAGGGATACAGAGGGGTAAAGTGTGAGAGAGGAAACCATTTGTTTAACTACTTCAGTTACTATCCGGGACTAAGCAGGGAACATTTTTCTGACAGAGGTGTGATCATTTACAAATGTTTTCATTCCGCTTTAGAAAATAAATCAAGACTCTACTCTTCCCTGACCCCCACCTCCCACCCCCACCCCACCTNCACCCCACCTTCCATGACAGTCACAGGCCCCCTGAAAATACTGTGAGAAATTAGATTTAGTGGATCTAAAAACTTGGTAAAGGAAAACACTTACTTAAAATGTAGGGGATCCAGATTTGAATTCTTTCTCTGCCTAGTTCAAAACAGTGCTTGCAGTAAAGCCTTAAGGTTCTATTGCTTTGTTACAAGGATGTGTGCTAATCAGTTATGTCTTCCTGTGTGTTGGACCAGGAATGCTGTCCTGGAGCTAGAAAACCTTCCTTAACAAGCAATCCATCAAAACTGATGTACTACCACAAAAAGCTTGGGTTTGGCAGATCAGTATTTATCAAACCAGTTTCACTGAAAAATCTTCAAGCAGCTTCATTGCTGATGGGTATTTAGTGAAGCAGAGTGCCTATTGTGCATGTTAATTCTCATTGAATCAGGCTTAAAGAAATTACTGTAGGCAAGAAAGAAAAACAAACTAGGCCACATTGTCCAGATATAAAAGTCACAAAACAAACACTTCCAAGGGCATGAATGTTTTACAAGGAAACCCTTAAGAGGCATCAAAAAATATCCAGAAATTTTCTGTTCTTTGAGATGAACACTAGTCAGGTAACCTTTGTGTTGTGCATTGTCTATTTGGAATCCAAGTAACTTCCTTGGAAATTTGCATAACCTTCATTTGCTTACTCTTCAGATGTTAGTAGTTAAATGTCAACAGCCAATAAGGAGCACAGACAACATGCTGAAATACTGTTCATCAAAAGGTGGCCAGATCTACAGCCAGTTTTCATCATTTGTAGAGTCACAGAACCTGTGGTTGGACTGCAGGTTAATACATCCTGCTTGTAACCATGGGTTGATTCAGCCATAAGTCTTGAGAGTCTGCTGGCATCCTTTCTGACCCAAATTCACTATTAAGGAGAACTTTCCCCTTCTGTACCTTACTGTACTGTATAAACTTGGGAGCACCTGAAATAAAAAAGAAGACTATTTCTTTGCTTTGGGATCCTAGATGGTTTCTCTTCTTGTGTCAGGAGTCATGATGATTTGGGGTGTTTAATTCTGTCATGCTGGATACATCAATCCTGGTAGCAAAGCTTAGAAAAATGAAAGAGCATTGTGATTTGCAATGTGTAGGGAGGAAAGTAATCCTAGGGCTATTTTGTAAAATGCCATTTTGGTTTTTGACACTATGCAGTGTCTACTCGAGCCTGTAAACACAGTCTCCACCAGTTGTTGTTCCTCTGATTAAGATATAAACAATGACTAGATTTTGATATGCCTGCAAGTAACTGACAAAAACACCCAATCTAAGGATAAAATTCTCCAAAATCTTCGGCTTATATGTTTAGTAAACAGAACTTGTAGGACTCTAATGATTATAGATAATCCTTGTTGGATGTTTGAGAGGCTTTATCAGCCTCCGCTGCATAGAAATTTATGTTCTGCTATCAACTATGATCTCTCTGGTTTCCTGCTGATGAGTTTGGCTTCCTGCTGAGTTGGGTACCTCGAGGGATGGTTGTGAGCATTTTCTGGTCTGACACAGGGATGGCACTCTGAGAGAACCTTAGGTCTGCACTAGAGCTTACAACCCCTTCTTGGGATGCTCCTACTTCTCCTTTCCCATTCCAATTCCCCTCAGCTTTTAGCCCTTAAACAGAAAAGCTGACACAGGTTCCAGCTGCACATGTCTGCTGTGAGGCAGAAGGGATTTGGAGACAGCTGGTTCCCAGGGAACAGAACAGCTGGTCAGCACTGAAACCCCGTAAGGAGCTCAGGTTGCAGACCACAGATTGAGAGAGCTGCTGGATGCTTTATGGGGTGCAGTACTGAACCCTGTAGCCCATTTGGTAAACAGACCTCAATTGTGTGTAACTTCTGCTCACTCAGGTAGTACTGCATTACAACTTTTTGTTTCTAACTTTTGCACTTAGCAAGACTGTCCTGGCTCACAGTGAGTGTGTTATAAGCACTTTTATTGTGAACACTTGGATTGAGGATGCTTCTCTGTCTGTTATCCTGCAGGCTTTCAGTTCTGCTGTAGATACCTTCGACATAATGGCTCCAGCCTTTCAGAGAGGCCTAAGATAGACACTTATTGCTATTGTTTTCCATGCGATCACTCAGAGAAACTATCCAAAAATGTAAGGCATTCACACATGTATTCGGAGATGTGATAGAAATTAAATACTCACTGTGGCTTGTACTTGTGTTTATCTAAGTGCAGCCTCTTCCTGTGTCAGAACAGATTTTTGCAAACAAGAGGGCAATGATTCAGTTCCAGGGGAAGACTGACAAAATAAACCCCAGCTTCTACTGACCTGATGCAGTGCTGAACAGTGTCCTACCCTGGGAAAATATTTCCTGCTTCATTTTCATAAATATTTATGTAATTCCTTCTGGGAAACACGTCTTCTTCAGAAAACTAAACATGCTGCTCCCTGACATAAATTTAACTGTTTGTTTACACATGAGAGATTATGGACATGTACCCAGCCTCAGATTTTTACATTCTTATCTCAGGCATTTCTGTCTTTTAGAGTTATTCATTCTCCTCCTAGAGATCACTTCGTGTCTTGAGTTATGGAGCTCATTTCTGGCTCTGGAATTTGAACATCCCTGATGCTCTTTGGTGAGTTATTTTGGGCTGCAGAAATAGGAACCAAATATAATGTTCTGCCTGGAATCACACCTCTCCTGCCTAGTTATAGCCTTCCTATTCTGGTTTGAGGCTCCTTTCTTAAAAAAAATAGAAATCATGTAAGCAATTAAACAGAGGATTGCATGGCTAATGAAAGTATTTCTATTTAGAAACAGACCTGGACACACAGCTGTGAACTGAAATAGCACTGGTGCGCAGTCTTTTGTGTTTGCTTTCTAAATTTATAGTATGGATTAGTGGCAAAGTGGTGCACAAGTTGCCCCAAGAGAATAGATATACTCCCCACTATGATAAACTAAAAACGTTGATTCTGCTCTCTAACACTTTTTAAGAGAACAGAAAAGTCAGTTGCAACACAAACTGACAGAACCTTGTACAAAGCCTTGGATCAGGGTAAAGCTGAGCTTTGCTTTCCACATGCTCTGAAACCCTTCCATGAAGTGGTGAACTGTGTGAGGTGCTCTGGAAAAAGCTGTGTGATGGTGGCAGACACAGTCACAAGAGATGGCAGATGTTAGGCTTGTGTCCAGGAGAAAACCATAAAATGATTAAGTGGTACATAGGTTATGTGCTGATCTGTGCATTTTATATGAAACCTGTTTATCATGCAGAGCAATGACAAAACTTCAAACCTCAAGCTCTACCAGTCCTACTTGATCTTACTCTCCTGGTCCTAGAATTCAGCTGATGTGTCTTGCATTACCCATGTTATAGGTTAACCTTATAGGTTACTATTATACAGATCATCTAGATTTGTAATTATTTAATTTCTCTTTTTTTCTTCCCTTTCAGTTCAAACTCTGCTGGATACTTTCTGAAGAGAGCTAGAGCCAAACAGCTTTTAGCACTTCCTTCAGCAGTTTGCAAAAGAAACACCAACAAACCAGGAGGCAGCTACCTGCCCTGCAAGATCCAGCTGAAAGGGAGGGTAAGGATGTGGGGAAAATGAGTGGGAAAACAGAGAAAGCTTGAAAACCTCCCTCCAAGCCCGAAGGCTCCTGGCCTTGGTCACTGCCTGAACTCTGCTACCAAATGTGTCTCAAGATGTCTGTCCTGCCCAGTGAACTCTATCTTATGTCCTAAGTTGTTTCCCTGCTGCTTGGGGACGCACAGTGTTGTGTAATGTGTTGTAACATCGGTTTCATGTCTGTGTGGGTGTCTTTCTGGCAAGAAAAAGAAAGTTTTGAACCTCATTCTCCCATCTTCCTAGTTATTGTCTGCCAGACTGTTTGCTAGTGTAAAGGAGGCAGGGTGATGGTGGTGGCTTATTTTCCATTTGACAGCATAACAAAACTAAAGGAAAAAAACTCCTTCACTCAGTTCATACTCAGAAAGTTCATACTCATTGTTTTGTTGTGGGGTTTTTTTGTTTGTTTGTTTTTGGGTTTTTTTGTTGGGTTTTTTTTTTGGTTGGTTGGTTGGTTGGTTGGTTTGAGTTTGCTTGGTTTTATAACCTGCTAATGAATTAAGTCTTTTTATGACTTCAAGTTTTGTGTAATGAAGAAAGATTTTAAAACTATAAGGTTTTTCTACTCGGTGCTGATTATTGCTGGTATCTCTAGAGCTTTTGACATATGATTTGAAAACTGGAAGTCTGGATTCCACTCCCCAATTCATATGCATGCCTCTGAATTGTGGATACTTGCTTTGATGTACAATTTGATGTCATTATGGCTGATTTTAGTTTAATAGTGGTTTAACATATAAAGTACAGTACTAGCACAGACTGGATAAAAGGACTGTTGTGACTTCTACCAATTTGGAGTAATTTGCATCACTTGGAATAACTGCTGAGCCACCTCTGGCAAGGAGAAAAATGAGCTACAGGGCTTATAAAAAGATTTCTGCATAGTAATGACTTTGTCATTGATGGAAACTGTTGAGAACCATTTTTCCCTGAAGCAGAATTCTCCTAGACTTCAAGTTTTTGTTTGTCTCATCCTCAGACGGGAAGTGACGCCTACTTGGATGCTTTGCTTTTTAATTTACCTTCTCTCTGGCTGCAGCAATATAAGTACAGATATAGAAGAAAGGTTCATAAATCAGCACAGTAATTCACCAATTTTATGAATTGTATGACAGCATTCAAAATAATGTGTGAGTTTACAAGTAAGATTAAATCAATTACAAAGACAGTGTCGCATTGTGTCCAATAGTGTCAGTAAAACATTATGTAGCACTGTTATTTCTCCAAGTGTTTTGGAGATTCCAGCTTTATTCTTATGGGTTTCAGGGTCACTTTCAGTCTAAGGGACAGGAAATTGCTACAATCTACTAGATGCTTGCAATTTGGTCAGAGCAGCATGAGTTGGGAGCAAAGAGTAGATCCTGGCAGGTTCTTGTACTGTTCTGTGGCAAAAAGGTCTTACCCCTCGGGTAGTTAAAAGCACATCCTTAAGTTCTTACCAGCCAGAAGCAGTTAAGAATAAACCTGAAAGAGATTACCTCTCTTATTAATTGGTCCTTGGTTTCCCAGCACAAAAGAGGTTAGCCAGGCAAAGCGTCCACAGTACTACATCACAGATCAGTTGTTCTCTTTCCAAAGACCAACAACTCAATCAAAAGCAAAAAGGCTGTGCAAAGAGCAGGGAAAGCATGAATGTACAACCCATCACAAAGATCTGACTGCTCTTCTCCTTCTTCACTTCTTTTCTTTTCTGATGCAGTATATGTCTTGATCCCTTGGCAATGAAAATCACTTCACACAGTGAAGGAGGCTATTTGGCTGATAACAGAGGCTATTCCAGCTTCATGCTGTTGACACAGTACATTTCCTGTTAAATGTGTGCTTACACTCCAGCCATGCTGTTGCATCCACATTCCTGGGCTTGGATTTGTGCCCTTCCTGCCCACAGTCAGTGTGTGCACATGATGGCTTGGCTGCCCATCCTCATACCCGTGCAGCAGGATGGCACAGCGCCTGCTCACAGAAGTGGGAGGCCAACTTCACAAGGGTACAGATGAGCACTGGAAACAGATTTTGACTTGCACCCTGCTCAGTGCTGCCTATGCCAATTCCCCAGCTGGAACTGGCTTATTTTCAATGGTAACTTTAAAAAAAAATTCTAGGCTTAATCAATCTGAAAGTGAATTACTGCCAATTAGCAGTAGGAAAGTATTTGCATGTTTTCTTTAAGAAGGATTTGTGGTGGGGAATGAGTCAGTAACTGAATGCTTAGTGACAACTTCCTCACATGTGATGACTGTACCTGCTGTCATGCTGTGCCATACAGACAGGCACACGTCCAGTGAGTGCTGCTCCATGGGGGGCCGGCAATGGAGTCAGAAACTGAATGCTGAGCTGCCCTTTTTCAAGGAAACAAAGGGCAAGAGATGAGATTTATTGGCACATCAGGGCAAACATGATGGCTTTATACCTCTGAAGATTTGCATCAATAAGCACTTAATAAATAGTAAGTAACAGGGACCCACAGCAATAGAACAAGGCAAGAAGGGAATTAAGCAATCTTAAAAAGAAGGCAGGGATGAGAAATGAAAAGTTATGGTTTATCTGTTTTTCTAATTACATGAGATTAGAACCAGACTAGAAACATCTGCTGCTTTGATTTTGCTGCTTCTGGGATTCCTCAGTCCTTTCCTCGTAAGTGGAAGATTTCAAGTGAACAGGATCTTGTCTGAAGAAATCCATCCAGCTGTATTCATTACTTAGGTTTTCTGTTTGTGCTGATTTAAAGATTTGGCCATTTTGATTTTCTTTGGATTAGATGAGACCAAGGGGGCTCTCCAAAGGAATGTGTCACTGGTTTTCTGTTTGTGGTTTTTTATGTGATGCAATTCAATAAAACTTCCATGTAGGCAGTCATTAATTGTCAAAACCAAAAATACCCCTAAACTCCTCTCTGCAATTATCCACACTCTGCTATATTTGGGACACGTTATGGTTTCTATCATTAAGAAGGCCTCCTTGTAATGCCCCATCATGGACAAAACATAGCCACAAAAATTATGCATATGGACAAAATATAAAGTGAAATTATGGGTTTCTATACTGAAATTGAACTAGCGATGATGCATATGCCAGACATGAAATGACACACAGAAGAGAACTGTTGGTAAACAGGGGAAAAACTATAAATATGCTTAGGACGAGACATCACACATTGTTTCAAGTGACAAACTTTGTACTAAAAGAAAAAGATCACAAATCTAGACAGACAGCCCTGTTAAAAGTTATATAGCTGCATGATTCATTCCCCAAAGAAATCAATGTCAGGATGACATTTTTCTTCAGGCAATACTGGCAACTGCTCGTAATTTGGGTAAACTTTCTCTGCCCTATAAAAACAAACCATCAAACCAAAAGGTAACCACTGAAACAGCTACCACTCAACCAAAAAAAAGTGTTTTGAACTGAGCACAACATAAAACTGCATGAGTCAATCTACCGTAAACTTTCAGCAAATAGGATGTGTCATCAAGATCAACTTCGGTGTTTCCAATGAGCATAGGCTTATACAGCAGGCTTTTTAGAAACAGACTTTGCTCCAAATAGTAATTCCCTACTTTCAATAAACCCTGACTGGCTGCAACAAGTTATTTCTTCTGATACACACAGTCAAATAACTGACTGGTAAACAGAAGCCTATGGAGCTAGATTAATTACAGGGATTATGTATAGTATTCAGATCTTTTAAAACTGAAGGGATCATTGCAGGGATACAGACTGGCTTTCTACTGTTGTGGTGGGGGTGATACGCAAGGCAGAGAACACCTTGACACTGTGTAAGCGCTGACTAGCAGTAACTAAAACATCCCTATCTTATCAACGTTGCTTCCAGTACAAATCCAAAACACA
>WEKY01023748.1:6090-23425 GCA_013390045.1 Picathartes gymnocephalus
AGCATGTGTAAAAAGGATTGAAGGTCTATAGACATCAAAAACATTGACTACCATCTTTGTAATTATATATTAAATAAAATACAAGTAATTTTCTCATTACCATAAGAAATGAAAAATACTTTTTTTAAAAAAACCTAATGATAAGGTATAATAAGATGAAATATTGAAATACTCCTAAATATAAGCTGTGACATGCTATGTGAAGAAAAAATATCAGGAGTTCTATAAATATGAGTACACTACTGCTTCGCAATATAGGAAGAAAAGGTAACTATGAAGGTTGTAATGCAATCTCTTTTTGTTTATATCTAGTACTGAAGTGAGACCTAAGGACACTGAATTGCAGCAGAACAGATTTTGGAACTTTGAAGGAAATGATGGGTGAAATTGAATGACTTTGAGTAATGGAAAGAAAATTAAAGTGTTTAGAGATAAATTTCTTAGGCACAGAGATTATGCACACCACCTAGCAATAAGTATAGTAAGAGGTGGATATTATTCTGTTCCTTTTATATATATATAAATATATAGATATAAATATATATATAACCAATATAGATGAACAGGGAAATGAAAAAACCTACCAGTGGTAAGAAAAATGCATACAGTATGGTAAAGAAAATGTAGAAAATTGGAAGTGTTCAAACACTTCATTTGCTTTAGAAAAGAACAGCAGTTAGGACAGAAATTGAACCTCAATTGAGAGTTCTATATATTTGAATTGTTTACATATATAGAATTCACACGGTTTACCTAAATATGAACATGCTAGTGAATAATTGCTACTATGTGGCAAAACCCATTGCAATAGCCTGTGCCACCATTCTGAGTATTTCTAGGCATTCAAAGGAGAAGGATTTCACCCACCTGGTAAAGAGCTGATTTCAGTGCTTTCAATACTGTTGGTAAAGCAGTACTATTTTAGATTCCCAAGAGATGATACAAGTCCTGAATTTCTCAGTGCACAGACACAAGAACTTCATAATCATTCTTTCCCTCATTCTTCCTGTTTCGCTTGAATGAATAATCTTGATTTTTCAAACCCTTTTTTTTCTCTTTAGAGTTCCAGATGACTAAAAAAACGATGGAACTGAAGAGGTTGAAGGGGGCTACCTTCATGTTCATGTTTTTGCATCTAGACGATACTATATCAGGGATTTAGTGTGTCTTTGTCTTACGTTTTCAAATCAGAAATTTAGAAACAGAATTCAATAAGTTGAAGAGTGCATTAAATTCAGTTTTCCTATAGAACATTCATATTAAATGCCTATAATAATAACCTGGTTTATATTTATCCCTTAAGGTATGACGGGCTTATCTCTAGTTCTTTCTCTGGGACCAAAAGATTTTCGTCTTCTTAGTGCATTTAAATTACTTATATTTCCTTTTTTTCCCTATTCATTTTTTTTTCTGATATATGGATGGTTTTGGCTTGTTCATTGGAACATGATTTAATTTACTTGCAAAGGACTTTATCCTGATTCAACAATGCTACTTTGCTGATGAAGTATTATCTCACAAGTTCAGCACTGCTACAGATGCAATATATTTCCTTAGGAAGGATTTATTTTCAACTAACGCTACATGACAGTGCTATTGATAGCCATGCCTGAGCTAGTCATCCAATCCTCTTCTGAAACCAGATTTCCATAGAAGTAATAGAGTTTGAAAGCAGAGTAATCTTACTAGTCCACACAAAGCTCTCTACACACTGCCAACAACAGCGGCTGCTGCTTGCCTTTCATAGTGACCGCTCAGGTTTCTTCATGATGCAAGATGAGAGCATATGATACCTCATGGCACCCTTGTGCCGTGGTGTGGAACAAAGAGCAAGAGATAAAAAGAAAAGGAAAAGGAAATCTATTCTCAAGTTAATTTAGCAGATATGGCAAATGACAGAGTAGGGAAATGCAGAGAGCAGAAGAACAAGATGATACTTAACACTTGAGCAAGATGAAATTTTACTCTTAAAAATCCCCAAACACTAAATATAGTTCAAACAAAAGGTTACTTTCTCCAGTTTTGTGTTCAAAAGTTTAAAAAAAAAAGAGTTCAGTATTGCTGAAGAAATGTACTAACATGATGAATTTTACTATTTTGGAGTTATTCTATGCCTCTTTTCTATGGAGTCTTGAAAGATCCCAAAAGACAATTAAAATAAATAAATAAACAAAACACAACCCCTCACAAATTAAAATATATAGACACACTCATCAGACCTGTATGGATATCTTGACTAATATGTATTTTCCTCATGAAAAAGACCACTTCAAGATATTAACAACATAGCATTCTGAGATCAAAAAACTCCTTTTACATTAAGGCATTAAATATTGATTTACATGGACGACATGTATCTCTGCTACGAGTTATCAAACTACATCTGAATAAACTAACTAAATTCCATATCTAAATATCTTTCCTAAACTTTTTACCACACTGAGTTCGTTATATCTTTGTAATTCACCTAAATGTCTCAGACATAAAGGTCAGTTCTAAATTTTAAGGAGTTTCATGTTATTCACTGTATTGTGAACAAGTATGATATCATCAGATACAGTAACTCTCCAAGAACATTGAAAATTGTAGTACAGGATAAGAGTTGAGCAGATTTCAAAACCTACCGTGAGGTATGATTGATAGAGTTTATACCAAATAGGTGACCAATACTTTTTCAAATAATTCTGGTAGTTGCTTGTAGACTGATGTCTTCAGATCTAAAAGTTATTTCACTGCTCAAAATATTAAAAAAAGAAAAAAAGTTCAAATTATATTTTACAAATTGTAATGAATTTATTTATAGGCATCTTAATTAAACAACTAAAATTTAATGTTTGTAAGAATTTTTATTACTTTTTTATTTTATTAGAATGTATGGTAGACTTTATAGATAGAGATTTTGTTTCTAGATATTTCAAGACGGTTGTGTTAAAATTTAATCCTTTGGCTATATTCATACCAGTAAGTTACACAGGTGATTTCTGAACACAAGAGAATAAAAAGTTCCCTGCCTCCAAAGTGGTTTCCATGGTCTTCTAACAATTTTCTCCACACCCCCTCCCCACCACCCCTGCCAAAAAAACCCAAAACCTTGTCTTGGTTTAGGACTAAGGACATGTTCTGGCTCAAGGTGGTTTATATAGGCGCTCTTTCTTTAATGGGAAAGAACTCTGTGATGGGTGGCCTTAGTGTCATGACCTGTCTCACCATGTTTAATTTACCGGTATACTGAGACTTGGGGCCTAATTGGTTTGGTTAAGGTGGTGTGCAGTTTTAAATTATACAATATTATTCACAGTGATGTAGTAATTCAAGTTAAAGTTGTATTACAGCCATCTAAATCTTGAAAGCCTCACAGATTTAGAACAAAATCTACAAAACTGTTGATATTCATAACACATCCATTGCATCCTGTTCTTTCAGTCATGGATGTAATTACACAGAAAGAAAATGCACAGACTGCATAGTGAGCTCCCTTCTATGCCTTTCCCCAATCTAAGAAGCAATGCAGGACATGGAAGTGTTAAATTCACATACCCCTTCCCCCTGAGGATTTGTTTTCCTAGACAAGTATAGCCATGAGGCTGTAGGTGACTCAGGGTTCTCTCAGGCTATTGTGTTGAATTTTTTCAGTTGGAGTTACCATAACAATATTAACTAGAGCCCCATTGAATGCCCTGCCTACTGACTCCCACTTCAGAATGTTAATTTCGTGATGAGGCAGGATGAATGACAGAAGTAGGAGAGAGAAAGGGAAAATTTCTGCTTTAGTCCTGTGCAGCACTGCTTCAAAAACAAGTCCTCCACATTACAGGTTAAGGCCCTAACAAAGTGGTACCTTCCCTGGATAAAGTGGTGCAGAAAAAAATGAGGTGAGTTTGGACAAATATTTTTGAAAATACTTGTCAAATATCTAGTTCTATAAACAACAACAACAAAAAATTAATAACTCCAAGTTTCATAGTGCTACTGTTCTGCAAGGCATGGGGTAGAGATAGTATGTATATATATTGTGTTGCAAATTTACAAAGGATAAAGGTAAAACTGAACAATAGCTGCTGGATTGTCTAGCTGACTATGCACTGGTATTAATATAATTTTTAGTAGCTGAACTTTCACTAAAAATCAGTGGAACATAGGATGCTAGGCAAACCTTTTTACTGGATTTAAGTTCACAAAATTATAACAATGAAATTCAGGCATCAGAAGGAATGTAGGCAGGTTTAAATTGTTATTGGAAATGCTTATGCTGTTTTGTAGTTCTGTTGAAGATATATTTTATTATGGCATATTTGAACAAACAATACTTTCAAGAGATGATGTGGTATCCTTCTACTGTTCTTTTTTCTAGTTAGATGCCTTGATGAAGTCCTAAAGTCTAAAGGTAAAGCTGTAATAAATTATATTGTGAATAAATTAATTCTCTGTCTTTATTTTTCTATAATGACTATTTTAAAGAAGTTACATATCTTGAATAGAAAAGACACCTTAACTGTTTAGCATTTACGTTGTTACTACAAGTGCAATTTTATTTGTGTAATACAGGTATTAAATCAGACAAATTTCGAATAAGTAACATTAGGATTATAGTGTTGTTATTAGTGTTCGAGTTGTTATTGATGCTGGTATTATAATTAGTATAATTTAACTTTGAAAGGGTCATTTCTGAGAATCTTTTCTGTGCTTTTTTCTCCTATATTGTTTCTCTAGATTTTATGTTAAAACTCATATTGGGCTAAGCATCCTTACAATGGATGCATTTCAATTTAGTCACTACGATATTTATTTGCAATTCTTGTAAAATTTGGCTTTCTTGTGCACACTTTACTTTCTTATAAAGTTTTACAATTCCTGCGTAAGACTACTGTGTATTTTTCATAGATGTAAATGTCTTCATAATAATGGAATAAATTTATGTACAAGATCTACTCATCGGATTTTCTTACAGACTTTGTTCATGGAAGAGAACAAAGTATATTAAATGTCTGCGAATCTAGCAGGTTTTTAGCTAACTATGGCTACTTACAACAAATTCTTTTGAGAACAAATACTACTGTGAAAGTATTGCAAGAACATCACATCCTAAGGTTATAAGAAAGTCAGGAAAGTTATCTTTCATTAGGTGTTGAAAAAATATTTACATTTTTGAAAAGTGGTCTATTTTCTTCAGCTATATTCCAGCTTGGTATAGAAATAAAGAGGCACAAAGATCTATATAGAATTTTCTAGGTAGCTGGCGTGTAACATAATTATTTTCCTTTGACACTTCTAGGAAAATGTCACTAGTTTTGGTAATTGATGCTTACTGGTCATGACAGTCCCGTTTTCAAAGAGTACACCTCTTTGTCTTTATAAATATAAAGTTATTGTCTTCATCCTCTGCTACCTTTAGGAGATTCTTGAATGTCAATTTTGTTTGTTTTTACGTAGGCATAGCCTAGCAAAAAACCCTAAAACAACCAAAACCAGAAAACAACCCTATTTCTTGAATCAAAAAAAAAAGCCCAAAACAAAACCAAAAAACCAACAAAGAGGAAACATGAGAACCATTCACTAGAAACACAAAGTTAAAGGTGTTTTTTTTCTAAATAAATATTGAGGTGTTCTGAAATTCAATGACTAATAAAGGATTTTCATAAAATCACTGGGAATAAAAGATGTATAAGGGTGTCTTAGTCCACTTAGTTCACCTCCTAATCCAGACACTAATTAAACACACCTAGAGATTTTCATTCCAGAATTTATGACATATTCACACACACACAAATGAGAGTTTGTTTCACAGCTTTTATATATGACATTGTATTTCAGTGCAAAAAGTACTGAGTGTGCTAATTTACAAATGTTCTCTGTTATGAGAACAGTCAGAATGACTAAACCTAATTGAGGTCAAAGAAAAACACCCTCCCTGATTTGGATACACCATTTGCCTAAAAAACTCCCACCTAGCGTCAATCAAATCTATTATTCACTTATTTTTGTAACACTTTATGGCACCTAATGCTTTTTCCACCTACAACAAATTTAATTTCTGACTTTTAACATAGTAGAAACAAAAAAAAAAGTCAAAAAGAACATTAAACATGCAAAAAACCTTTAGCCACAATTTCTATAAGGTTTACCTAAGTATAAATGAAACCATCATGACAAGATCAAACGTGGCAGGCAGTAAAAAGACTCTTTCTTCCTCTTTTAGGACAAAACATTTTGCAAATAATTTTTACCAGCACTAAATATTATTTCTCAAGAGAAATAAATTGGACAAGACATTAGACAAGATTCAACTTTGCTCTTCAATCCCAAAGTTTTTAATTTTAATAGAAAGAAAAAAGTAAAAGGACCCCACCTATCTACAACAAAACTCCCAAAATATCCCAACCAACAAACCAGCCAACAAACTAACCAAGCAACCAACAAACAACAACAACAACAACAACAAAAAACAATAAACCCACCAACCAAAAACTGTGTTCAAAGGGTGTAAATTCATGGTACAAATGTAATAAATTCAAATAAAGGATTTGTCAAGGAAACATATTAAAATTGTTCTGGAACTACTGTGGATTAAAAATTTAGATTATGAGTTAGAAGACTGTGGATTGTGTAGAAATTTTTTGCATTCTTAAGAAGGTTTCTCATCTAAATAACTTCAGAAATACAAACCTGCCCTTTCTCTAAATGCCATACCCACAAGAGCTCTCATATTATAAAGAATTTAAAAGTGTAGTCATATTCTTGGATGTATTTGTGGAACTGATGGTCATGAAAATGATAAGAAGATTCATAATTAGAAGATATTGCCTTTAGAGAGAAAGATCCTCAGAAGTACATGGGATTTTAGCTAACCTTTTGCCCCAGGCTTTTGTTACTTTTTTTTACTTTATGTTTGACCACCCATACATATACACATATACACACATCCGTATATGAATAATTAAATGATATATTGCCCAAATAAGAAAAGCTCTGTCTCTTGTTGTTATACTAGCCATAAAAACTGAGAATATTACACATTGAAAAACTAGAAATAACTCACAACATATGTACAGTTTAGGACTTCTCACACTTTATATATGGAGTCCCATAAGTGGTGGCTAAAGCATTCAGGTGGCAAAGAAGTGATAGCTGACTTTGTATTCACCTTAAAGAATAATGTAGGTACATAGAATTTATTCTAAATATATCTGTGTTAGAGACCATATTATTCAACAGAAGATGCCAGCTTTTATTAGCAATTGATTTTCAGCAATATGCCATGTTAAAAAAGTAATAATTTAAAGAGTGTTTTTGTGGACAATTTTAGTAGTGTGGGACTGTTAATCATTTGAGTTAAGATATGACATACAAAATCAAAGATCTAAATTATTGACATTAAAAGAATGGGTCAGATTCTACCAGACTTAAGATTTACTGCATACAACACGAAATTTAATGAGAATACCTTTCAGTTTAAGAGAACTTGATGGAATTGTTACATTAATTGGGCGAGTGTATTCAGTGCAGTTATTACGGAATTATTCCAGAATTACATGTACCCAGACAAAAATAAGATGAGAAGTCTTCATATTTTGGGAAAGAATCTAAGTACTAAAACACTAGCATTTTTGCCATTTCATGTACTGAAAAGGCTCAAGAATTTAAAGAAAAAATATTTATAAAGCAAGAGACAAACTGGCATTTTGTATTTGAAGGCCAAACAATCCCTAAATATAATTTCCCTCAGTGTGAAAATTTCAATTAATAGCTATTTTTTTCTATAACAAATCACAGAATCACAGAGTATAGTGAGTTGGAAGTGACACACAAGGATCATCGAGTCCAGTTGCTGGCCCCGCACAGAACCATCCCAAAGAGTCACACCATGAGAGTGCCCAAGACCATTGTCCAAACATTTCTTGAACTCAGTCAGGCTTGGTGCTGTGACCACTTCCTTGGGGACCCTGTTCCAGTGTCCAACCACTCTCTGAGTGAAGAACTTCTTTTTAAGACCCAGCCTAACCCTAACCTAACACAGCTTCTGGCTGTTCCCTCAGGTCCTGTCGCTGGTAACCACAGAGAAGAGATCAGCCTGCCCCTGCTCTTCCCCTCACGAGAAACTGCAGTGGGGTTTCCCCTCTGTGTCCTCTTCTCCAGGCTGAACTGACCAAGTGACTTCATTAGCTCCTAAGATGGCTTCCCCTCAACACCCTTCACCATCTTTGTAGCCCTCCTTTGGACCCTCTTTAATAGCTTTGTATGCTTACTTTGTGGCCCTCAAAACTGCGCACAGGACTCGATTTTAGGCCACTCAGAGCAGAGCAGAGCAGAGCAGAGCAGAGCAGAGCAGAGCGGAGCGGGACAATCCCCTCCCTTGCCCGGCTGGCGATGCTGAGCCTGATGCCCCCCAGGACACCACTGGCCCTCCTGGCTGCCAAGGCACTGCTGACCCGTGCTCAACTTGCCATCGACCAGGACCCCCAGATCCCTTTCTGCAGCGCTGCTTTCCAGCATCTCATTCTCCAGTCTGTTCACACATCCAGGGTTGCCCCATCCCAGGTACAGAGTCGGGCACTTTCCCTTGTTCTCCTCAAAAGGTTGGTGATTGCCCAGTCGCCTGTAGTCGGGGTCTCTCTGCAGGGCCTCCCTCTCTGTCAGAGAGTCATCCACTCCCCCAGTTTTGTATTGTCTGCGAACTTGCCCAGTATCCCTTCCAGTCATGCATCCAAGTCATTTAAATATACGTGTATTCTCTGAAGGCACACTGAATTAATTGTTTAGAAAATAATAAATTATCAGATACTGGATCACCATGAAACTGCTCTGAGGTACACATGCTGTGTACTTATAATGACAGATGACTAATGGAGGAGCCCAGTGCTGTGACTTTAAAGGGAATATTTTAGTTTCAGCCCACTTACCCGTATAACTGAATGAACAGAGAAAATGACTGAAATTATGCATATGACTGATATTAATGATTCTGTAAAATATATCCTAGTTTTCAATCAGAAGCAAACAGTGAGACTTTGAAATTCAAAATTTTGATTTCTATACATGCTTTTGTAGGTGTCCAGACTCTTACTCACTGATTCAAGAGAAGCTAAATCTCTAGCAACTGCAAAAAAGAACAGTATGCCAATTGGAAGAATACCACTTTATTAAAATACACTCCTAAACTCTGTTTCTCAATTGTTATGTATTTTTCTTTTTTGTTAGAGTATATTTTCCAAGCACTCTCTGGTGCCTCACACCTGCCGAGGTTTTGATAGACATGACAGTTTTTTTAGATAAGTTCAAAATTTCTCTGTCTGAAATATTTCTCCTTGCAATCTAACTGCTCATTTGAAAAGGTACATGATCACAGATTATTTCTTTAATTAAAACTTTCTGTGATTTATTGACCCTAGATTGACTGATTGATTGATTGATTGATTGATTGATTGATTGATTGATTGATTGATTGAAGGAATTGATTAACTGGCTTCTTTCAAAAGAAAAAAAAAAGGGTTTTTAACTAAAACAGAATTTGGCACTTTGAAGTATTTCATTTAGTCTAGTACATGAAAAATAAGCCAATGCACAAGAATATAATTTTCAATATTATTTAATAGAAATGTCAAAGATCTCAAGTGTCTGAAGTGTTTATGATTAGGAATTTTTTATAATGTATAAATTTTGGCTCTATATTGTTGGATTAGGCTTTTGTAGCCAAGTAGTCAAGTGTGCCCTCTTTTATTTGATTTCCTAATTTGCTACATCTCCAGAAAGGAAACAAAACTGGTTTTTTTATGGTGCAAAAGGGCAAACTTGTGTCTTCTATTTAAATCAGTACAAAAAGCGAGCCTCTATATTTGAAGACCTATTTTATGAAGATCCACATGATGATCCTTATTCAGCAACCTACTTAATTATTAAAGCTTTTTGGTATTTTTTAAATTTTGTGCAAGTACAAAATAAGTTAAACTGACTTCTTCATTAAGTATACAAATTCATAGATTAATAGATTTAAATATGTGATCAAAATTGAAATCAAGTATGTAACTGAAGACAAACCTCTCCTCTCCTCTTGGAAATGGAGAACATATTTGGAATTCATTGTATGTTCTGAAGCAGGAAGGTTTTGAAGGAACTGACAGCAAGAAAATAGAATTCCTTGAACATTTTCCTACATCAAATGATATTTTTGTGTTTTTTCTCCCTTTCCGTACCATCCATTACTATTTATCTTTCCTATTAATAATAGTACTAGACATATTACCATCTCCATTTTTATATATTCGGTTGAGGTAATAGCATAATTTGTCCTTCAACACCCCTGTATTACTACAGAACAAAATAATTCTTTTTGAAACTACAATAAAATAAGATCTGTCACTCGGTGCTTGTTAATATTCTAAAACAAAGTACGCTTTTAGAAGACAGAATAAATTCTAGTGTCAAACACAAGATTGCTATTTGCACTGAAAATATTAATTCATGACTTTATGATACCAAAAACTTTTTAGGTGTGACTGTGTCATACCTCTTTTTTGGACCGTAAAGTGTACATGGAAGTATGTATTTTGGAAAATAAGGGAAGTTTTGAAAATGAAGACTTCAGATAAAGAGATGTGAACTCTGCAGACCATATGCTTTTAAGTTTGAAGGGACATGTCTCTAGAATTGGAAATACTCCAGGGTCTGTGCTTTATGGACAGTTGTAGCAGCAAAAAACCTCAAAAAAATTCCAATCAATCCAGCCAACAGGAGAAAAAACAGCCACTTAAAAGGTTTTTCAAAAGACTCATATTCTTACATTTTGGTGGAATTTTACTGTCATTTTAATTAATTTAATTTAAGATTGTTCATACTTTGCATGTGTATGCTACACTATGCAGATTTCCTGCAAGATAAAAATATGATTGAAAAAAATTTGTTGGACACATCAAAAATTCTTTTTATGCATAAAGGAGTGGTCCTGAGATATTTCCCTTGGCTTTCATAGACCTTGACCTTTTCCTTAGAACAGCAAAGAAATATGGATCATGCCTGGGGTACAGTCTTCCTCACTGTGCTGAAAAATCTATTCATTGTCTTTTCTGCTGTTCATGGCTTTCCTAATTTGCAGCTGGCTAAATGCTGGTCAGATTTCTCCATAGTTTGTCACAGTGATTGGAAACAACAGACTGAAAAATGGCCCATTTATTTTTACTGATGGTGCTCATAATATAACCATCAAAATAAAATGTCAAAATTCTCACAGGATGTAGTACTTTAACCTTAACCTGCTTTTTGTGATGGGTCTTTCCCACACATGAAATAGAAGTAATATTTACAAATCTATTTCTTTTTTGAAAAAAATCAAATTTTTTTAAGTCAGGCTTGTGTCTTCCAGGGATATGTTCATAATTTGGAATATGATTTTAACAGTACTGAAAGAATAAGATAAACTGAGCTCTGATGCCAGAAAAAGCCATAGGCAACAGCAAGAGGAAACTGAAGAGCTTTTCATAAAGAGAGAAAGTGGGCAACAAAATCTAATTTTTATGATTTAATAGTCAGAAAGAACTGGATGGAAGTAGAGAGAATACGAATTTTTTTTTTTTTCTCATTTCTAAACTGAATTTTTGGAGAAAGGACAGACAGGATATATTAAAGTTTTTGTTGTACTTGCATTATCCTTGGCCTATTCACCTGGGCAATATATTTTGAAAAAAGTGTCTGTGATTTAATATTTTTGGTAGAAAGCTTGATGTTTGAAGTACCTAAGCAACATTACCTAGGATTTCAGGTACTAGTCTTGCAAAAAAAAAATTATCTTCTTATCTGCAAGTACCATCTATCTCAAAAAGAGTTTCAAACCCACTAGACAACAGTAAGCTTCACAGTTCCAAACCTATTTCTTTTTGAATACCAGTATAGATTTTAAATTTCTGGATATTTTCTTCTCTGTTCTTTTCCTTTTTTTATCCTGATGCACTTGATTAACAACTCAATACTGTGTGTCATGTCTGTAGTGGGCTTTCAAATTTGTTTTAGTCAAAAATCATAATGTAAGGTTCTCTGTAGTAAATGATGGTTTCACTCTTGTAATAAATGCTTTGCTTGAAAACATAAAGTTTCTGCAAGTCATTCTTTTATAATAACCTCTGGATATTCTGCTTAAAAATTATTTCTTTACATCTCATTTAACCTCATTGTTTAGTTTCAGTCAGCAGTGACCTATGTTGCTTTCAGGTCAAATTACATTTTTAGCTTCTATCTGATGTCCTCCAAAGGAGGCTTTCAATTCCTTATCCAAATAATTACATATTGGGTTAAAATTTATCTCTGGGTCATCTGTATTCTTTACTTTTATTTCAGAAGAAATCTGAGGGCATACTGAACCAAAGTCTTTCTGACTAGGAAAGCTTCATCAATTTTCATCATAGTTTCCCTGCTGCTGTTAAGACAGTATTCAAGAAATGCTTTTATAAATCCCTTTCCATGACTCATTACATTTTTAAGGGATCTCTCAGTGACAATTTCTTGTGTATGCATAGGCTGATGTGAATAACTAACAGTGAAGATGGATTTGGGGAGCTAACTATGAAGAGGTTTTATGATGGATTTCTATGTGTTGGTGTTATCTCTGAATGAATTCTTACTCCCAGTTCACTTAGATGATAACAATTAGGTGTAGATATTTTAGCATGAATCATCTTTGTTCCCAGTTAATTTTATAGACATATTTTACACAGAAAAAGCCAAATGTTCATAGGTAAGAGAGTTGTATGTGAAATACCATGGGTACACATGCAGTACCCAGAGAACTACTGTGGGAATATGTCAGTTATGTGACTATCAATTAACAAACTGTTAGTTTTCTATTGCCCATTGTGCATTTCATAATTTGATAGAGCTTCAGCAAACTTCTTGGTCTATTTTCATTACTCAGCCTTTCTGAAACTGTTATATTAATTAAACTGTCTTTGAGAATATTTGGGAAGAATCTGTGATAAGGCAAAACAGGATTACTTTTTTTTTCTGGAGATAGCTGCTATGAGTACCTTGCAGTCTGTCAGCAAGGAAAGTATAATTTAAGTGTGCTTAAAATAGCCAGAGATTTCTATCAGGTCTTAGTTACAGCTCATACAGTTGTTATTTAACATAGGAATGCCTCAGACTGGAGTCAGGAATTAATTGTGTTACACTGTAAGTACAGATACTATTTTTGAGGGATTTCATTGACTTGTCTGAAGTAGTCTAGAGGTAAAATGAAAGAGATGTGATTGTTTTAAAATTGGAGTGGTACTGAAGATAAACTTATAGTTTTTCACACTTGGTCTTCGACATTTTGCACAATTATGGGAAATGTTCTGCATTTCAAACCAAAGAACAACTTTGGAAGTAGTGGAATCTGTCAAATAGAGGAAAGAGAGTCTCTTAAGCCTGCTGAAAAAGGAATGCCCTGTCCTTGTTTCTTTTTTCCCATTTTCATGAAAAATAGGTGAAAACTGTGAATATATTTTGATTTCAATTCAGGTAAAACCAAGTAAAAGCTGCACTTGAAAAGCAGTGGCTGTTGAGTTTGCACTTTCATTCTTGAGCCTCTAATAGGCACACTAATATTTTATCAGAGCACTCAATAGCAAGGCTTTTTTCCACTTGGGAAGGCAGGCAAAAAGCTGCTTCTGCAACTGATGTTTTTGCTTCTTCTGGGCTAGAGAGGCTTTTATCCAACATGGCTGACTCAGTCACCTTTTCAGTTGAGTGCATCTTTTCCATAACTCTCAGACTTTCTGACAGCTCACATGCTTCATTTAAGTGTTCTCAAAATGCAGCTTCCTCCCTCTCCCCAAAAATTATTATTTTTGTTTTGTGATGAATGATATCTGAATTATGTCTGAGCTCTAATTTTTTTTGTTTTCTTTTGTACATCTTTGTGAAAAATCATAGAACGTGAACACCAGTTGAAAGAGACCTCAAAAGATCATCTGATCCAACCTTAAAAAAACTCAAACCAACAGAAACCCCCTCAGTTTAAGGTCTGACAGTTATTATCATATTACAATAAGTCATCCATAATGGCTGGACAGTAACTATGCAGTAGGCAAATTTTTATGGATTAAGATAGCAGATCTCAACTTTTCTGGTCTCTTTGAGTACTGTCCTGTTTAGAGATCAGCGTAAATATTGTCTTTCAAAATAAATTGCAATCTTAAAACTACATAAAAGTGTGAATTGAAATCAGAGAAAACAACAGTATAAATATACGAGGGTTTCTGTTGAATTTTGAAATTGTTTTTAAATATGCTTAAACATTTCATACAAAATAATGGTATCAGTGGGGACAATATTTTGCTTTTCATATCATGAATTAAGAAATCTCTGATTTAAAGTCACTGATGACTTGCATGTATGCTCACTGTGGGAATTACTTTTTTCCTCCAGGGACAGAACTGGAAAATAGACAGAGTTATTATTATACAGTGAAAAAGTCTTCAGGATTCAAGAATTCAAGCAAATATTTTGAAGAAACATTTTTTTTAAATGCCTAATTCATAATTTTTCTTCTTCTTAAAGTTTTCTTTGCCATGCAAATGGGATCTAAAACAAAATCAAATTAGTTTGACCAGAGCATTTCACACAGGGATGAATAAGCATAAACACAAGTAGAGATTTTTCAATGCAAAATACGTGTAAGGTGGGTTTTTCAGCATCCTCATAGGTTAGACCTTTGAGTAACTGCATAGCCACTCCACTGATTCTGTCTGTCTTAAATTATAATGCTGGAAAGCTAAAAATAGAATACAAGTCACAACTCCAGGAAATATACCTAAGATGTTCTAGTAAATTTAGTGCTGAAAAACAAGATACTCTATTCTTTGCCTTAGGCTTAGTCTACATCATGAAGATAGTGTACCAAGAAATTTTTGGTTATTGCAAAATATAATAGTTTCAGTTTAATTTTTTCTCCCCTGATCCTTAAAGCAAAGAGCTAGTGGGCACAATAAGCTGTTTTCATGGCTGAATGACTTTCAATTCTATCAAAAGCAGTCTTTGAGCATTTTAGTAAAAATATTACTAACTCCTACAAATGACTGATCGACTAACTTTAATACCAAAGTTGTTATCCTCAGCATACATTCAAGAGATAGAGCTCTAATTGTGAGAGTCATGACAGTTTCACTTTGTACTGTCAGTTAACACTTTCTCCCTATACCATGATAACAGCAAATTTCAGTTCCCCAGTTTTTATTAAAGAGCTTTAAGGCAATTTTCTGCAACAGGTCCTCAATAATCTCATGACATGGCCGTTCAGGAGCTGAGAGCAATGAAAATGTTGTCAAGATGGAAAACCTGCAGATTAACTAACAGAGCACCACCAGCAGTTGTGCTTAAACATCATATATTGCATATATATACTAAGAAAAAACTATGATCAAACTTGCAGAGGTCATATTTAGAAATTTTCTTGAGTCTCTACATTGCTAAGGTTAATACAGAGAGATAATATAGAAATGCTCTGGGCTCTAGGATTGTACAGGTAAAGCTATGAAAAAGTAATTTACCCACAGCCTTTTATTTCCTCAATGTTTTAATAGCTTAGAATAGAAAGTACCTCTGACTGTGGAGCAACAATATTTAGTAAATGTTGACAATTGTTGAAAATATTGGAAAAATCAAGTTTGAAAAAAAAAATTAACCTTGTGTTTTTGTTTTCATTTTTTTTTAATTACTTTTATAATAAAGGAAATAGTTACTTTCATTTGCTGATGAAGTCTTTTTGATAGCAGCAGGTAGTCCAAACCTCTGGACTTCATTAATAAGAAGAACTCTTGGCACTACTGACTTTATTAAAAAGAAAAGTAGGAATAGAGCTATACCTGTATTAAGAATTTCCCTTTTCACTTGTTTGCTTTTGAAAGACAGTCTTTAATTCATTATTTCAAATCTTCAAAGGAATTTGGATTAAAGAATACTTGAAAATTAGGACCTAGTCTCCTGGAACTTTTTCCAAGTCAGTTTTAGTATTGGTAGGATTCATGTTAACTTTACAGATAAGAAATTGACAAAAAGGGATGTGAAATGACTTATCATGAGCTGCCAGTGCTTGCACCAAGCTGCCCAATAACAAAGCTAGATAGATACAGAAACACAATTGCGTGGGGAGGGATCCATATTCTTTCCGCCTCAGTGTTGTCTGTGCACTATTCTGTATTCTCTCATTTATGCTATTATTCCTAAACTCTTGAATCATAATGACATTATCTATTTATTGATACAAACTTTCATTTGTTGGATTTTGAAGTTTGTTATATTTTTTTCTCTTACTCCTTGGAACAGCATAGTGATAGCTTTGTCACAATGAGAATGAAAATTCTTCCTTACATTTTATTTGGATTTACTAAATATAGTCTCCTTATACTACCATAAAATTTTACCATGAACACTCTTCCATTTTCAAATGGCATACCCCTCTAGAATGAATTAAATCTCAAGAAACATTCATTGCTTCTATTGATTCATTACTTTGTCTCCCCATGTAGATCACTTTTTTTTATACAGTAAGATGATATCTGGAATAATTTTTTTCCTACTTATTATTTAATAGATGAGATATTTCAAAATGAAAATAAAAATGATCTTGTATTTATTGTCCCTTTGCCAGTGTGTTAACTGTTATCAATGAGGGACATTATTCTTTTCCACAGGTCTGAAGAGACAAGTAGGAAAATATTGCACTATGAGAGAACTTGCTCTGTAAATTAAAGTCAATAAAGTTTTACCAAGATCTTTGTTCAGTGATCTTGACAAATAGGAATAATCCATGTTCTAGTGTGTCTCCCAAGTGTAAGCTTCTTTGTTCACACTAAAAATCACAACTGAAGCTGGCCTTTTCTGTGGAGCCGAGTGCAGCTCAGCACAGGGATGAAGCTCCTCTGTATTTCCCTATTCCAGGAAGCTGCACAATGGTGAGAGCCAGAAGTATTACACTTGTGAAGATTCACAGGGGAGAGCACACAGGGAGAAGGCAGTTTTGTCCCCTAAACCAGGACAGTCAATTACTTCAAGTGTGTAGGAGAACCTTTTCCACAGAAAGTGGTGAGAGTTTATACCTGCCCTGAAGTTAAATTGTGATCAGCGAGAAAACTAAAAGAATGTCATATTTCAATCTTTAGTATTTTCATGGAACAGTAGAATAGTTTTATGTTTTCAAAGACAGATGTTAATCCAGTTTTCCTATTCTTAGTTACCTGATTTCACCACACACACGCATATGTACATATAAGGTGTTTCCTCTTTGATGTTTTTCTTGTCCTGGAGAGCTGACCTATACAAAAGTCAACAGACCAATATGCTTTTCTGTATTAAAAATAGCAAAAACTATAAG
>WEKY01023749.1:226-95962 GCA_013390045.1 Picathartes gymnocephalus
AATACTGTTATTGGAATTTTGGGAAGGTTTTTAAAAATCATTTTAATAGGAATGTTATATTATAATCTAATAGAATAGTGCCATATTCAACACTTCCTTGTACCAGGCCCATTAAAATAAGGTTAGAAGTGGTTACTTTAGTTCCTCAAAATTATTTATATATTAAAAGGCCCGAGAGAAATTCAAAAGCAGAGATGAATATATCTGTTAAATCTCACACCCTATTCTTTCCTTAACTTCAACATCCATGTCCCAAAGGAAAAAAGACATTCTTCCATTTTAAAAGCATATATTCAGCTTTAAAATGATTGGATTACTCAATAGAAAGCATTTCAAAGTACTTTATTTGGAGGTTTTGTTTAATATATGAAGTACAACCAGTCACTAGTTTAACACAATAGCTCTGCTTTCCATTATTTTATTATTTCTGTTTCTGAGCAACGGACAATGTTTTGCATGGCTGCTGTTATCCAGCAAAGTAGTTTTAAATAATAGTGATATACAATAAAATATTAAATGAAAGAAATGGCAATAATAACTTTTAAAATAACTCTAATAAGCTGCCAATTAATAGTACAGAGGTTGGCAATAAAGAATTACCTGTTAAAGTAACATTCAAAAAATTTTTCTGAGTAAAAGAAAGATGGGCATAAACTTTATGCATTTGTCAGTGTATTTTTTTTGCAGCAGTGAATCTACAAAAATCCATACAGTGTGTTGCTGTTTTCTCATACATTATACTTTTTAAATTGATTAAAAATAGAATATTGCCCCAGATTCAGTAATGACTTCAATGAACTACATTAAAAAAAATTCAACAACTTCAATTCTATCCAGTGGTGAGACCAGTACTAATTGAGTTTAGTGGCATTTTTCTGTAAATAATATATAGTCTCATTAAAGAAGGTTTATTTTAGTTTGAAAACATATTTCTTTTTAAAATTCTTTTAAGCTGAAGGGGGAAAAAAGAGGGGAAAAAAGGATGAGAGCAATATTTACTATTCTGGTAAAGCATTCAACATCCTTCTGGCTTAACAAGGATATTGTGTTAACTTTGAATTAAAGCATAAAACACAGGTCTAGCACGTTTATATATAATTACTCGTAGATGTCTATGGAATTTACAACAAACATGCTGCAACATGTCTAATCTTTAGAGAAAATCCACATACGTATCTGACCAAAGTAAATATTCTGACCCACTTCCTGAATGTACCACACCTTACCCAGAGGCAAGGATTCCATGTTTAGAAAGCAGAAAACCTCAAGTTGAGAGCAGAAAATATGACTACTTCTTTAAATATCAGAACGCGCTGACAAATTTCAGAGTGCCAAGTTATGGGCGGTCACCAGGTAAAATTATACTTGAAATCAAGAACAAAATTACTCCTGGAGTAGAAAAAAATGGGGCAGAGAGAGAGAGAACATGAGCTGATACAGAGCAAATGCAACACATGAAATTTCATTTCTTGAGAGCTATACATCAAGGTGCATTTGTTTAATGAGGTTGACACCAGAAAGATGTATAGAACATGTCAGACACCCGGTACCAGTGCGTTCTGGGAAAAAGATAACATCTGAGGATCTGACCACTCACTTCGTCTTCGAACCAGACTTCTCTATCTACTGCTTCTTCAGGGGATTATAAATGAGAGGGCAGGAGGAACAAGGAGCAAAATAATGAAAAACAACACAAAAAAAAGAAAAATTATAACATTGTTGAGCTAAGTAAAGCCAAATTTATTGACCTCACGACTAAATAATCAAGAGAAAGTTATCACTGTGGAAACTTTTGCTAAAGCAGAATGATCCTAAATAACAAGGGAGTGCTATGAAATTTACAGCACTTTTAAGATATGCAAATTGAATGCAAGGTATAGACATAAGGGTAATTAATTGTAAATCTAAGAATAATGTTTCTTTGTCAGGGCTGTCTCCATGTTGTGGAATACATTCTAATGTGCCTTAACTCTGAATATTTCTTAAAGGCTGGTCTAATTATGAGATGTTCAGAATTTCAAAATAGTAGTTATTCTTATCGTTTAATATAGCTGCTGTAAAGTTTCATAACAAAATTTACTGATTACATGAAAATATTTTATTTTAATTTTCAAGGATAAAGCAGTTGTTTAAAAGTCTAGGCACTGAGTCTTTACCTTGGAAAAAATAATATGACTGAAATAGCTTTTGCCTAAAGCAGTGTTTTGTGGTGGTTTTCGTTTGGGTTTTTTTCAAGGAGGAGAAGGAAAGTAGCAAAGAATCAACATAACTCTAAGTATAAACATCTTTATCTCCTGCATTTTTTAAGTTATAAAGCTGGTTTTCTAAGGACTTCATAGAATAAAATAGAATCTTATAATTCCATTATTTACTTAATTTTTCATTTAATTGAAGTCATTCATGTGACAATAATTCCGGTCAACCTTTCCATTGCAACAGGACTATAAAAATTCACTTTCTCATTTTAAAACCTGGCAAGGTTGGAAAGGAAATTTTCCAAGTTTGATAGGAAATTTATATAAACTTATAGAACATGTAAAACCTTTTACAGCAATAATTCAAGCCCCTGTCAGCTTCAGTAGCAGGCCTAAGTGGCTGTGATTGCTGACAGAAAACCCTCTATTTGAGCTGTTTTAATAGTTTAGTTCAGACAAATTAAAATGAAGGTTTTTTAGGGGGCAGCATAGTAAACAGACTTCAACAAAAATGCCATAATAGTCTGGATGCCTTGGATTTTTTGGGAAAAGACACTTATTAATGCTCATGTCTTAGCAGAACTTGCAATAGACCCATGAAGAGTTAAACAGTGTTGGACGGAAGATCATGAGCAGCCAAAGCTCTCTGTGAGACAGATGACTGACCACCAAACACCAAGAGGAACAGGTAAACCAGCTCGGTTAAACCAAACCACAGGGTCTGGGGAAGTTATTCCATTTGGTACCTCTTGAGTTCCAACGAAAACTCGAATCACAGGTATCATCTCACAGAGAAACTGCAGGGCTGGAAGTGTGGGATTTAGACACACAGGTAGTAGCACTGCAGCCAAAATGTCCTTATTTTCACCAGTCACACTCCTGCCTGTGCAGGCATCAGCCAGAAGCCTGCAAATCCAGGATTTGCTTTTCATGTTCCAAAAGGAGAAGAGCAAAACACTTTCAAAGCCCCTCTTTTAGAAGAGGTGCAAGGGGGATAACTGGTCATGGGTGAGTGGTCAGCGGGAAGGATTACAGCCCTTTGGGAAAACCATCATGTGGAATGGGTTGATTTTCTGGGAGCAGAGGGGGAGCAAAAGGGGGAGTAGAGCCCCAGTTCCTCATGCAGTTGGCATTTAAAAGCAAAAAACCCCAAATCAAGAGTTAAGAATTTTGGCCAGCAGAATCAGTGTATGTTATCCGCATGAGATGAAATGCATTTCAGAAACACATCAGACAAAGTCTTTGGCAGAAAGGGAACAAAGGGAGAGGTTGATCATCAGTGTGGAATATGAAAGTAAATGCTAACACGACTTTGGAAAATGTGCACATCATCACTTTGTGTCTGTTCTGCCTAAACAATTAAAATATTCAGTTAATATATATTACCTAGGCATAACATACTATAACTTTAGCTCCCCTTCTGTGACAGTTTGTGCTTGGAAGTTCTGTTATAGTTTAAACAGAGAACCCAGGAAATTTTGAAACCATTGCCAGATACAGAGGCAGATTTCATAACATGAGTTAAATGCATCATACGCTTACATGAGAGGGTCTCTCCTATATAACACTTGCAGAAATTATAAATTCTCCATATGCCAGCAGAGTTAATAGCTTCCTTAAAGGAACTTTCAAAAATTATGCTTGCACAGGAGCAAGTTGCCAAAACTTTCTATAAGGAAACAGAAAACCAAGGCACTTTTATTAATGCTGGGTAATAACTGGAGCAAACTGAAATTCTCATCCTTCCTTCTTTTCATGACAGCTTTCCTACAAAAGGCTTAAACTTTTAGGTACCTGAAGGAAGTGTCAGTGGGAATTCTTACTGACACCTGCTTCTCTGACTTCTTGAGAAGGCAGAAAACTTAGTCTGCAATAATGAAGGTAATGAGAGAACAGTTTGGGTAGGAAGATGTGCCAAGGTTATGCAAAAATCTCTAAAGGCCGCTAAAGGAAGAATCCTAGGAGACAAACTTCGTGGTTTTGATGGAGATAAATGATGTGAAGATGGATTTTTCCTTTTCTGCACAGTGCAATGGAAATGGTATTACAGCACTGATAAAAGATCTGATCTGGAAGCACAAGGCTCTTGTTTTCTCCAGCTCCTTTTCTATGATGTGACAAACAAAGGCTATTGTCTTTTTTGAAGCATTCTTGTACATTATAGTTTGAACTGGACTTCAAGTGGAGATTACAATTTCTTTCCATCAATTAGTAAAAGACTGTATACCTTAGGTATGTTGCGGGGTTAACCACAGCTGTTTGACCCACATTCATTTTTCTCAGTCTATGATATCTACCAGCAATTTTACTCACTGTTTTTGCAGGTTCAGTGAACTTTTCAAATTGTCGTAATTTTGCGAAAATCTCTGATAATCAACCTTGTGACTGACTGCCCAGAAAACACAAAATAGCAGAAGAGCCAAACTCAACTAACACAGTAATCCTGACTGAAAGGTTAGAGCCAGCACGTTATGCTAAGCCAGTTATTTCTGAAGCCACTCATCACCAAAAATTGAATTTATTTTCTGTTTCTTCTCACTCCAAACCTGCTCCTCCAATTCTATTAAACCATTGTGAAAACAAGCTGTGGTGAGCACAGAACTGCAGCACAACTTCTACTCCTGATTCTCTTCCACTCTCCAGTCAGCCACCAGCTTTCTTCTACCTGAGCAACTGAACAGGGTGAGCATCCTCCTCACCTGGAAATAACAATGGGGGTATCTGTGAACTAGACACCAATTACACATTGCATTTGTTTTTCTTTTCCACTGAACTTATTCTTGTTTCATTGAATTAATCAATGCCCAGGTAAGCATTTGCAAGTACAGGCAGCAGACAAATATAAGAGAAGTTCAGGAGGACACATTCACAAAGTCCACTCCCACGTGATGAAGCACCATGAGCTAAACCAGTCCCGCTCATTTCAGTGGGATTCACTGACCAGTGAACAGGCACAAGGCACCTGGCGGGACAGCAAAACAGGCAAATGGAGCAGCTGGCCTTACACCCTCCTTAAACAGACTTAGTTCTAATTACTGTACGATGGATGGCCTTACAAAATACTTTTTTATTCCTAAGGTCATTAAGAAAAGTGGAATTCTTCACCTTGTCCTTAAACTCAGTGGAAGCTGCTCAGTTCACCTCTTTCGCTTGGTGTGTTTAATTATTTGCACAGCTTGAATTAATACTAGGTCTGTGTCTGAATGCCTCTGCTTGTCTTACTTGCTGCCAATCACATCACAATACTCAGAATTTGAGGTTTTCCTGCTGCAGGAGTCATCAGGGAGGAAAATCAGATGAAAACACCTGAGTGAGATGAATGATATTTCCAAAGAACCCTTACTTCAGTTTCCCTTTTAGCTAGCACAAGAAGTCATTCCTAGACCTTTAGAAGATAGGGAGAAATATCAGGGAAAATGATACACTGACACTTCATATTACAGTGGCTTGATGGATCTGTGGTGATTCAACCCAAATTTAGAGAAGCCACATTTACACTGCCTATCTCCTCAATGCATATAACTTTACATGCAGAATAGCTCTGAAATCAAAGCAACATGGACTACAAAAATGTCACTGGGAAGAGATAATCCAAATGCACAAAAAAAACCCCCAAAACACTGGCACACTTACCAATTTAAAGAAACAAGTTCATGGCCACAATGAGATAACAAATATTTTACACAAAGGATATGCATTATTTTGCAATATTTTCAAGTGCAAAGTTTGGGATTCCAAATGTAATCCAAACCAGAGTTTTGGTAACAAGTATATAGCTCTCTCTTTTTGTTGTTGTTGTTTTCAGTAAGAGTTTCGTATAACATTTCAGATACCAAGCAAGAGAGGGTGCAATGCTGCTATGTACAAACCAGCAATACACAGGCACAAGGTTCCTCTGCAAGAGGATCAAACCACACATAAACAAAAAATAGGAAAAAAAAATAGAACCAAGCTAAGTAAAAATAATAAAACGAAAACCACAGATTAAATTCTGTCCTTGCTTACGTCCTTTAGAGGCAGTATGAAGTGAGTGCATTTGCACAGGATGTAAGTCAGGGCACAAATTGGCCCTTCAGCTCTGAGATTCCTCCAAGCTTTCCCAACAGCTTGCTGAGTGTAATTTGGGCTGGGTTATTTAAAGCTACACAGGATAATACAGTGCACAGGCTGGTGTGAACAATAACTCTTGCACAATTTATCACGCAGAGAAGAGCTACTAATCTTTTTAGAAAACAAGGTATTCAAAATTATTTAATGCTAATATTTATGCATCAGAAAGCATTCTAAGCACAAAACAGCCCTCCTCCCCCTCCACACACACAACATGCATTTGTGAACATCCTCAGCTACAATACACCATATTTTCAGAGAGTCTCAAAATTATCGTACTATACGTTGGCATTTATGAAATTCTGTTATTAATGCCGCTCTCATAACAAAGATAAGCTGTGTTTACAATACTAATACCTTCCACAAATAATTAGGTATGTATAGCTACACATATAGTCTTCTATAGCAGTGATGGCTGAAAACTGTAAATTTAAAGTATATTATTGTAATAAACAGTAATATTAGCAATGATTATAAAAATCACTTTGGCATGCTTCTACCTAGCAGAATTCTGTAACACACTGTCAGTTAAAAACAGAAAACCAAGACAAGAAGTAGCATCTTCTAAATAATTATTATTTTCTTAGCTCTTCTTTACTGGTTTTTTTTCTCCTATTACATGCTATTATTTTTAAAAATAAAAAACTGGAATTATATCACACTAAAGTTACTTACGAAATAAGTCTGAAGTAGCAACTCTTCCTAACCAAGCAGATGGGTATCAATCCATCACTGCACTTCCATGTTTACTGCTACATTCTTTTAAAATTATAAGTTTATAAAAGTACTCCTGTCTTTGAATAATTTTCAAAGTATCTCATAAGAACAAGGTTTTCTTTACATGTCAACTCAGCAGTATAAAAGTGAAAATTATAAATTTTCATATGTCAGATTTTGTAAGTATTAAACATATTTTTTTTAAAATCTTGGCATAATTCTACTGCTTTCTAGGAGAGCTGGATTCTTCCTTTGCCTCAGTTAGCACAGGTACAATAAATCATAAAAACCCCTTTCCTTTATCTCTTGCATGCAATTCAGGTTCCATATCCAACTCAACACAGTATTTACTAGGCCAGTGAACTCCCTATCTGAACTTTATTTGCAGCATTTCTGCTGCAAGACACTAAGCCTGTGTTTGTTTTGGCAATACTATGGCACAACAGAGAATTAAGCACCTTCTATGTGATCTCCAGCTACGACATGGCAAAAGGATAAGAAAGTTACATATAATCAAGCAAAGTGATTTTTGCAAATGTTTCCAATTTTCATTTAAATCAAAATACAATCTCCCAGGTCACACAGAGTAGGGGGAAAGTGGGCACTGGACTATCATTTAAACAGATCAAGGGTGTAGGAAATTGCCCAATTATTTGTTAGATTTAGCAAGAGGGAAAAGGACTCGATACCCCTGTCACTGAGAACATTCAAACACACACAACTGCATTCAAAATTGATGTAAATTAGTTGCAGTACCTCAGCCATCAGAGCACTCTCCACTAAGTGAGCCTCTCCAGATTGCTTAAGATCCATTAGACTGAAGATCCATGCAGAGCTTTCCAGTGTGCTGCTGCCCACACATTCCCCTTTTAACAAGTTTATGTTGAAGATAGTTTTCCTGAAGCAAGAGACTCAGTTTGGTATAAAGAAATAACACTATTATCAAACAAGAGAAAAAGCAAAAGAACAGTTTTCTGAAATTCCTCAAACTCTCTTTCCACAGTCCCTTTTAAGTTGTCTCAGACTTCATTCCTTATCTCTGTATGCTGAACCTCAGTCTGAGTTTCTACTTACTGGTCTTAGTTTCTCCAAGGAACCTCTGATGGTTCTTTAATGAAGCCATAAGATGAATATCCTCTGAGAAGCTGTGTTTTCACTGTTTTCTCATAAAATATGATTCTTTTCCCCCTTCCCCTTCATCTTTTCATTCCAAACCAGTGCTAAACAGAACAACAGCAGTAACAGCAACCTGGCTCATCCCACTCCTGTGATTATGGAAATTCCTTCTATTGGCACCTTCTATAACTGTACATGTATACAATTACTTTAATCAAGGCTTTTGGTGGCCCTAAGTTTCCAAAACATGCCATTTCTATGAGATGACTTTCTAAATCTGTTTTCAAGGCAGATATTAGTAGATTCAGCAATATCGTAGCTACACCAATTTCCATTTTATTAAAAATACCACATAAAAGTATCTGTTGTGTCTTCCTCACACATTCTGCAAGTATTTTTTTCTTATTATTTTCTGAATGAGAGCTACTTTCTCCTACTCGTTCAGTCCTGGATGTTTTTTGTAAATCTTGTTCTGAACAAGATGGGTTCTACTTAATATTCACTGTACACCAGACAGAGCCTGTGCTTTCACCTTTTTCTTTGCCACTTTTTACTGAAGTTTTCACTATGTCTCAGAATTCCAACATGTATTCTCTCCTTCGGTTTCAGTAGGAATTTTCTAAAAATTTGTCTCCTGTGTTGTACCCCAAAATGCAGAGCATTTCACAGCGTTCTTTCCATCCTTTATCCTCTGCTGGCTGTCCTCAGCTCCTTGCTGGGGCCTGTCCCCACTGGCACACCCAGCTCAGTGTGTCCCTCAGCTCTCTTCTCTGGGACACAGCCCCTGTGTCACATTTCTCTTTACACACCCCCCTGCTGCTTTTGCACTGGTTGCTTCTCCAGGTGATTTTTTTTGTGTCTTTGGTTATCCTGTTGTAGTGAACTCTTCAGCTAATGACTCCCTTTTCATTCTCCCTCAGTCTCCCATTTAACAGTCCCATTTCAGTTATTATTCAGCTTACTGTAAGGTGACTTCCAAAAGTGGCCTCAAGTGCAATCAATTGTCCAGAAGTTGTTGACTTCAGGCTTCCACACAAAGCAGGTTAATGAGAAAAAAACAGGACCCTGCACCTGGAGATTTGGGAAAAAACAAGGACCTCAGGGTCTACCAGATAAAATATCTTCATTCTTTCCTAATCTGGCCATTAAATCAAAATCTAAAAACTATGAATTAACCATAAATTAGACATAGTTTATTTTCAACTTGTGATAATTTCTAATGTGTGTTCCGAAAAACCTGGTCTGTCTTTTAAATCTACACCATCCTTGCTGCCTGTGAAAGGGAGCCAGTGATCTGCATGACAACACACTTGATCTTCTTCCAACAGTCAAAGTCATCCTGAGCTTGCTCAGAGCAGTATCAAATTCCCTTTTTTGTGTGTGTGTGTGATGGTTTTTGTTGAAATAGCTCCTTCATTTTTAGAAGACAGTTGCTAAAGAAGGTTTAGCAAATTTCTCTCTCATTTTCTTCATCAAATTAGTCAGTTGTTCCGGTCGAGGAATTCCAACTCAGTCTTGCTTTTCAAATTTTTAAAATCTCTCTTCCTCCATAAAACATTTCTTCTTTAAAGACATTGACATTTTCTTACCTAGCATCTCAAAAGAGTTTAGAAAATCCAGGTTGAGAGCAGCGTATTGCAGTCTAGGCAGTAGATTATAAATTGCTATTTGATCAAAATATAAGCCAGTTAATTTACATGCTTCTTATTTAAAGATAAAAGCTTTCATATATTAAGAATAAAAAATGCCTTCTAAGTGAACAAACAAACCAGAAAAGTGTAACAAACGGTAAGTGAAGGTACTGCAATGGGTACAAGTGATTCCTGGAGGCAAAAAAAAAAAAAATAAAGACTACTCTGTGAAAATGCAATCTAAAAAGCTGCTACTTTATGTACTACACATATCTGCCCTGCAAGAGATATGAATGCAAAGGCTGTCAAAAAAGCCTAAAACTTATAAACACCTCAAGATCATAAAGCTTTAAGCTTTAAAGTTTTAATAGGAAAAGCCAATAGCTCAACTCTCTACTCAGACCAAAGTTTCAAACAGAACCGAAAGATGTTGAACTCCATTACATTTGGTTAAAAGTGACAAAAGTGGCTGTAAAGGCTCAAAACCCTGATTTACAGGAGTCCTTTTCATCTCTGCTGAGAGACAAGACAGATGTTCCTGCCAAAAGCTCGGTGTCAGCCTGGCAGGAGAGGATTCCGGGGGTCTCTGCCCCTCCCTCCCTGCCGGCAATGGCCGGGAAGCCGCGGCAGGATGACCAAGAAAAGAGCGTGGATTTGCATCAGTCTTTACAGCAGCACCAGGTACCAACAAATAAAGGTTTCCACTTTTCTGTGCAAGGTCTAGTTAACTGGCTCCTTCTGGACCAACTTCAACAAAATAAGGAGCCTTTGTTTGAACATCCGAAGTATCAAGGTCAGGACAACAGCAAAGTACAACATCAAGCAACACATTTGAGGGGATGGCTCTGGAGCAGCTGGTTAGCTTCCATGATGAATGGGAATTACAGCAGTTTTCAAGAGACCAACAGAAGGCTGGCAGGGTCCTAATCAGCTATAACATCAGTAGTAAAGATCTAAGGAGACTAGAGCATTTCCAAAACTAGAAACTTCTCTGGGCTTTAGTTTCAATAATTATAGCTGTGACAGCTGGACAGTGTGGGTACATGACTGGAATGAGTTGGAGTTTTTGACATATGGTGCCATTGGAATCCTGTCTATCAGGAAAGGAGCATAAAATTGCCCCCCAAAAACGGGGGCTGCAGCACATGTCATCCTGTCTCAAAGTAAAGGAGCAAATATGGCATTTTTGCAGGTTAACATTCAGCAAATGACAAAATGTCATTCAGGTAATGTTACAGCAGAACATCACTGCAGAGCGCTGCAGGGTCACAGGGGCAATTTAAGTTAACTGGAGGAAGCACATTGGCATGCCTGGTTTTCCTTCTGCTAACTAAATTTCTAGCTGCTCTTATCCTCCTGGAACAACCATTTGGTGCTGACACTGCGGGAAGTGGCCTCACATGGCTTGAAAGAGACTCCAGGTGTGCTGAACAATAATTTCAGATAGTTACTTCTTTCTAAGTGTGCCTCTGATAAGGTCTTTTTCCATCCTGAATGTTTAAAACTCATGCACACCCGGGGAGAGGGTAGCTCTGTCCTCCCCATAAATTGATCGTTCCATCAAAAAGCTCCATGTAGTAGCTGGTAATTAGTTTTTCTTTACATTCTACTTATTAAAAATGAATGTAAAGCAAAAGATGTTCATTATAATGAAGTGACACAGACCTGTTTGTCAGCCAGACCATCACTGCACAAGGCCTCTTTCTGCTAGGAAGGATAGCTGAACTATAGGTTGTCAAGACAGAATTTTATCTCACTTTTCCTCAAGCTCTGAACTGTGCAATCTGAAATTAAACCCTTTCATTACCACTCCCCATTCCCTGTCATTCCTCCTCCTGTTGCCAAGTTTGCCATTAAGGGCAGTTTTATTTCCTAGCATACACACAGAAATATATTTGCTTACCATGCAATTGCCAGGCCAGAAGAAGAAACTGTTTTTTCCCCACTTCTTGGCATTCTTTTGTGGCAAAAAACCTCCTCCAAGCTGGAAGCAGCCCATTCCAATATGCAGGAATTTCAGCAGGTATGTTTAAAGGCCACCACGCATGAGCAAGGGACTTCTGCTGATATGGAAAGGACACGGAGAAGGTGACAGTGGGAATGTCTTACCAAGCAGAGATGTTGCTCAAAATGCAGGGATGGATCACAGAAATCAAACTGAAACCAGTGAGGGATACTAGGAAGGACAGGAAGGGTTTCCTCAAGTATAAGATCAGGAAAAGAACGGTTGAAAAACCTGTGGTCCTACAGATCAGAGGGCACAGGAGATTTAGTGACAAAAGGCAATGAAGGTACTGAGTGCTTTTCATTCTACTTCTGCATGGAAGGTCTGGGCATAGGTTTTCACATCCTTGGAACCCAGGCTGTAACATGGGAAAACTTTATTAAATTGTTTGCTTACTTAACAAGAGAGTGGTCAAATACTGACCCAAGGACCCAGTGAGGCTCCTCTTTGAAACAAAGCAATACTGAACAGGATGTGGTCCTGGGCAGCCTCACCCAACTGGCCCAGCTTTGGGCTGACCTTCACACCTTCATTCTGACAGGATTCGGTGCTAAAAAATAGCAGTTTTTAGAAAACACCGTGGTAACTCTTAATTTGTGCTAAAAGATCTGCTTTAAACCAGCAAAAATTCAGAATTAACCCTCAAGTGTAGGGTTTTTTTGGATGCACTCATATCTTGAAGGGTCTCCACAGCATAAGAAATTTTAGGTAATATACAATACTTAGTCTAGTAACCTGTTTTCTACCTTACATGCCACAATATGAAATTTTGGCCATTAATGATGACTCAGAGGAAATAGATGCCATTTAAAGGATAAAGAGAAACACAAATATATTTTAATCCTGAAGTATCTTTTTCACAAATGTGGGCAAGCTCTTTTCAAGCAGAATTTCTACAGGCAAATTCTGTCTTAAATTATAACATTTTTCTGGTTTGAAGTACTGTGGACCTCTTTTCTCACCATCCCCTGGTATTCTGGGATGTCCCCTCCTGGTTTTTGTTCATGCCTCAGAGAGCTTTCCTCATGTTCATTATGTTTAAGAGGGAGAGAGAGGATGAACCTCATTCCATGGTAACATGAAGGTCATTTCACACACAAAAAAAAGGCAGAGAAAGAGGAATAGGAAAGAGAATGAGACCCAGAACTGTAAAACTAATAAGCAGGATAAGACAGAAATACAAGGATCTACTTTTTGCACATTCTCTTGAGTGCTGAAAAACAATGAACTTGGGTTTCCAGTACATTTAGAACTCTGTCTTAAGCAGGGTTCTCAAATGTGTTAAAAAATACCATATGGGGCTTAGTGTTTTTGATTAGAAATGCATTCATGTGGGACAACTGGCTTTTCCAGAAGAAAGAAATTTCTAACAGGAGAGGGCTGCTATTATTTATATGAGCTGAGATCATCCGATTTTACTGATTCATTTAGACTGATGCCAACTAGAGCTGAAAACAAGCATTCTTTCTTAAAGAAATTATGAAATTACTGTAGACTTTGATCTAACATCACCCAAGTTTTCATTTACAGGGTCTCACAGCACAAACATTAGTCACTGGAAATGTGTATTCCATTACATATCTTACAATACAGAAAAGGAGAGAGAAGCCTATTTGATCAAAATATATGGAACTGTAACCTGAAGTCAGGTTTGACAGAACTAACTTCTGTTTTTTCTACTTCAGATACTTTCATTAACTATTTCCTAATAGAAAGTGGATCACTCAGAAAGTAGCAAGACTCTAAACGCTCGTATTCCTTTGGCTTCTTTCCCACCATTGTAAAACATGTCTGTCCAAGGAGCTGTTTTTCAAAAATGCACACACATAACTACATGCCCAAATAGACTGTACATTTATTTTGTTTCTATTTGCAAATATTTGAACTGTGCTTTTTACTACCAGATTTGGCATACTGTGTTGCAGCTTAAAAATCTCCCCTTAGGCCTGTAAGGCTATCCTGGTTGAGGGGGGGAAAAAAAAAAGAAATCAAAGAACAAGTGCCCTTAAGCCACATCATGCAATGATTAAATATGAAATACATATAACACCAATGAAAGAAAAGCACAAAAAGTGGATTAACAAGATACTCAGCTCCATCCAGTTTAACTGAAAGATGGTGAGTCAGGATAGTGGCTGAAAGTCGCTGTTACAAATCTCCAAAGGGTTGTAATAATGGCCAAGACAAAAAGGTTATATTCTCAGAGCAGCTTGCTCTAAAAGAGAGCGTGTTACCTCAGTTTGATGAAGAAATGTGAAATATAAAGTGTCAAACAGAAGAAAATGCAATCAGTTCACTGATCCTACACTGAAGAATTAAAGAAGGCAATAGCCTTGAGGAATGAAGGCACCTCTGATCTTTCGCACAGCATGGGCTGCCTGTGTTCCCCTTGTCAAACAGTAAATAATCAAAATCAATGGGAGGTATAAGAAGTCTAAAAAACTCAAAGGAAAAATAATTTCCCAGATATACCAACAATAAAAGTCATTCCCGTGTTCTATAATTCTAATTATTAGCAAAATAGAAAAGGCAGAGACCCAGACTAAATTTTTTATTCTGTATTTCACTGATATCTGAGCGGTTTTGTGGTATTCTAAGGTTATTTTTTCAGCTCAGTATATTCTTCTGACTGATTGTTTGGGGAGAACTCATCTGTAGGCCTGTGGAGAAACAAGTCCAACAACCCCCAGGAGAGCTCAGCTTGGGCAAAGGTACTGGGGGCACCTGCATTAATCCTAATACTTTGTGACCAAACACAGCCAGGTTAACTTGAAGGCCAACACTCTGTCACACATCAAAAGGATAGATAAATTTCTGGTGTATAAACCCAAGCAACAGGAGAATTTTTTTCTGTGAAAAGGGAAGTCCCTTCCAGTCCTCTGGGTTCCCTTCCTCACCCCACCTTCTGCCATCCAAATTTACAAGTTTAGGAAGAGGAGGCACAAGTTGTGACCACCACAGTGAGGCCAGGGATCACAAACATGCCAAAGTCCCAGGCTTCTGAGTAAGACAAATGAACAGGACATAGCAGAGAGCACCAAGAACACAGGCAGACATCTCAGTCCAAAGTAAAGGGACTATTTCTCCACCTCCCCTGCCTCCATCTGGATTTAAGGGTAGGAAAAATTTGAGCAAATGTATTCCTTGAAAGAAGTATGTTCTTAATATTCCTGTGAGTAGCTGCTAATTATCAGCCTTCTTCTGCAGTGGTACAGTGCCTCTGTGGTGGGCTGGCTTAGACCACCATACACTAACCTGAAACTCAGGAGTAACTCTGGGCTTTCTGTTCCCTGAAATCAGCAAAAGCTTTGAGTATTGCTGAGATGATAATAGTTGCCAGTCTCTCAAGGGAAAGGCTTTGCTCGTGTTGCTCTTGAAATGAATGATGAATAACATTAGAAACAGCCTCACTGACACGGGCTGAGAGCTGCCTTTATTTTCTAGAGCAAGGACTGCATCAGATACAGGACATGGCCCTGGAAAACACCATGGTTGGAGGCTGCTTAGTGAGCCCCTCTCTATGTCAGGCAGGATTACACAGTCTAAGAGCAATGGAATGAAGGGAGAAAGTGGCTAATCCACGAGGGGAAAAAAGGGTCTGTTCCAGGACAGTTGTGTGGGTCCTCGACAGCTCACTGAGCCTCTCCTTTCCAAGTCTTACTGGAAGATGAGCAACTGAACTGGGCACACCTTTGTTGTCAGTACTCCATTCACTAATGACCCTGGGATTACTGCACTTGTCTCTAACCATGTCTGGAAATCCTGGTAAGTGAATAACTTGGAAGGCAGAGCTCCTTAGTAAATATGTCAAGATAATTGGGCCTAATCCAGGATACCTAAATTAGGAAACCACTTCTGCAATGTCACAGAGCTGAGCTTCCCAGAGCACATGGCTCCTGAAATAGCATCAAGGAGGAGTCTGACTACTCCTGGATGTTCTCCAAGCGGGAGACCCTAGATACTAACACAGCATTGGTGCTGGGGTCACACTGCCAGCTGGGACAGCTGTGTCATTGTGTCTAATACCATCTACATTTCTGACACATCAGCTGAGCCCCTGGGTGATTTCAAAGAGGCTGATTATAACTACCTCTTCCTCCTATCGATGGTACCACAAAAGAGTAGTGGCCACACTTGTTCAGCAGATCTGGCCTCTGGGGAACAGGACCCTCAGCGACTCAGCAGCTTCCTGCAGCCCCCCGTGGCCTCAGAACCTGCAACAGGCAAGGACTGAGATCCCTGCCTGGTGCTCTAGGAGCCACTTCATGGGCCTCCAACACCTCCAGGGACAGGCAGACACAATAATCTGCCTTCTCAGAACATGGAACCCCAGTTTAGGTTATATCCAGCTGCCCCCTGCCATTTACAGCATTTATTTCAAAAAGGTATTTTCGGCACATGCAGGAATAAAAACAAACAAGCAAACAAACCCCTGATGTTTCAAATCACTAAAAAAAAAGCCTGTAGACAATCTTTTCAAAAGACCAGCATCAATATGCAGTTTATAATTGTCTTGTCACATACTGTATACTGACTTTCATGACTTTTCCCACAGTATTTCAGAGGTTGTTATAAATGCCAACACAGAAGGGAAGTGGGTGTTTCACCTCTGACTAATGGCAGCATTTACTAGCCTGAAGATCTCTTCTTATATCCATCTAATAAACTGGTTTGTCAGTAGATAATACGAAATTTCATCTGACACACTTGAAAACTAAATGCCAGGCTCAGAGTATATTTCCATTTCAGTACACAAGACTTTATCCATGGAGTTCCTATTAGCGTCAGTAACAGCATCCATGCTCTTCCCTTCACATGTTAAAGGGGGAACAAGCCCCCAGGTGAACACAGCCAAGACCTGTACAAGCCCCTAGGTAGAATAACTTTTAAGACAATCTTAGGATTTTTCTGCCTGATTTTTCTTGCAAAAACGATAGGCCTGGAAACTACCAAACGTCTGTTGGACGTATCAGAGGTGGGTGGAATTAGATTTTGCTCATCCTTTCAAAATGCCTCTGAGGTTTGTAAATATTCACTGTGGTGCTAAGGTTTTGAGAAAGCATTTTATACAGCAAATTTGAATGATTAATGATCCAAGACGTTTTAACACATTATTTCTCTATTTTCAACACAAATAGTGTGTAAAGGGTGTTTAAAACCTTAATGAATGGAACTATATGAGTAAATAATGTTAATCATTTTAATTGCCCAGTAGTCTGAAATTAGATTTAACAGTCTGATAATGTATAACTTTAAAGGAATACAACCCCGCTCTATAAAAAATCCCTTCCAAACCAATTCTAATAATTTCTATTTATCTTTTATGACATTAACTGTTCTACCAGCCTGCCGACAGACAGCCTTACGCTCACATTTCGTTTAAATGCAGTGCAGTACGGTTTTTCATTATCATTAACGTGCTCCTGGTGGGCAGAGTGCAATGCAGTGGCACTGGTCACACTTCATTGCCTTATCTCATATGACAAAGAGAGATGATGTGCTCCAGCCCAGGCCAGAAGATGAAAGTGAAAGGTGGCCATGGCAAACTCCCCCTGCTGCCGAGGAGCCGCGGCCAGGCTGCGTCGCGTGACTTGCTAACAGCACGAAGGGGCAGACAAATAGATTTTCCTCTATATTTATAACCAGCATCATTCTTCCTTTCAGGCCTTTCAGTGCAGGTAGCTGTTTTATATGAAATGAACAATCTTTATAGACGTACCAGAGCCATAACAAGGCTGATTTTCAGCGAGGCTGAGGTATATAACTCTTACAGAATTGTCAGGCTTCTTGCTCAACAAATCAAGCCTAACTTATGATGTTTGCAGTGTAATTTTTATTCCTGTTTGACTAGCCAACTACCCAGTGGTAATAGGATGTTAGAAAAGGGCAGTAGCAATGTTTGTACATGCCATGATTGATAGGCAAACTCTGCATTTTTCATTTATATCTCCTGATTCCAAATCAGTTAAGTTTAGGAAAAATGAAACAAAATGGCAAGAAAAATGCTTGCAGATTGCAGCCCAGCACTCTCGTAGATCTGAGTTCAGCCCACATCTGCTAGGATTGTCTGGAAACATTAAGATATCTAAATGAAAATCAATACTATATGTGCCAGCATTTACTACCAAGAACAAGTATCAAGAGACCTCAGCTAATCAGGCTTTCAAGCTTGTACTTGAGCCATAGTCTGAACCCCAGGGGTGTCCTAATTGGCCCAGACTAATCATAGAAGAGTTAAATTTATAACCAGCAAAGACATCTTGTTTTTCTTACCAGTCATCATTTAGAAAGGGAAAGCCTCACCTGTGTGGTAGCGACGTGTGGTGAGAGCCACTGGTCATGCAAGAACTGCTGCTCACCTGTCAGAGGTAAAGGAAAGACTAATTTACTGTCCTCCATAAAACCAGTCAGGCACATTTAAGCTTTTGGTGGGTATATAGTGCTATCAAACCTTTCACATGAACTGCATATTTTCTCAACTTAAAAGCTCTGCACTTAACACTCATGCACTGGGAGATAGAAGGTTTATATTTTAGAGGTAAAAGACTCTCCATGCACTGTGATCTCCTAACCTAATTTTTTGAGCCAGCTAAATAAATATATTTCCAAATCAAACACTGTTGGTGGAGCTTTGTTTTCTTTTTCTTCCACAGTGAATGCAGATGTGCACAGAAATCAACACACAGTTCAGTTCATAATGTACAAACGTGAATTATTTTTCTATACTAAAAAAAAAATTCCTTATTGTAAAATAAAAGTGTGCACAATATCTTTTGGAAGACTGTTAAATTGTACTGTTAAAAATTATACTGCATCAGGGGATTGGGTTCCTAATATTTGTATTTGGGATGCCAAATGAGAGCAGATTTTATCCTACTTTCAACAAATTAAACACAAATATGTAAAATGTTTATAAAACTCAGTCCTCTATTTTGGGCTCATTTTGAGCAACTTAATAATTCTGCATAGATTTCTTTAAACAGAACAAAATAAAATGACGAATTAAGCTTGGAAATGCAAAATCTAGTGTTTTCCAGCTTTCTTCAAAAGCATATGTAAACATCCCTGGAGATTCACATCCACCAGAAGTTTAATAACATTATTTAGATCCTTTGTGTGCCACACATTAGATGTATTTTTAATGTGCACCTCTTAAAACAAAAAGTTGTCAGATATCGTATCCCTCCTGACCACGGGTAATGGGTTCCTAGACAGTGCATTCACGGAGACACCCTGGCACGTTGTGATCAATGAAAGCTTGCTTCTCTCATGGCATGATGTTTCCCTTGGATTCTCATCTCCCACTAGTGCCTGCTGTGAAATTTTGTCAGTTCTTTTACCTCTAAGGAGCTCTCTTGTCCCCCACGTTGTAAGCTACTGTGTTATCTCCCTGCATCAGTCTTCCTGTCTTTGCTGCTTCACCTCCCACTTCTTGTGGGACAAGAAGGCTATCTTCATCTTCCCCTTCAGTCCTGGCCTGATAACTCGCTGCTCTCACTCTGTGCTGCACACAACAAGGTAATGAACAAAATAAAGCAGATAGGGCATCTCAGCCCAACCCACACACATCCACTGAGGGGCAGAAAGGCAAGAACAAGTCTCTCCTAAACAATTCTATTATCCCACTCTGTATTTCTAGCCTGGATGCTAAGGATGTCAGTCTGCAGGAAGGTACCAAAAAGCATTCCTAACACAAAATTAGGTTCAAAGATACCTTCTGCCTCTGATGTACTGCCTCCCCCCTCAAAAATGATTTAAATATTAAACAAAAATACTTAGTACTTCTTCGTATCTTCTGAACACCTTTGGTACAAACTGTCAATTTCTCTTTACCCAAAACAAGACTTCAGTATCCTCAAGATTCAAACACTCAAGAATAAAGCAACAACTCTTATACCAACAGAATTTTACTCTTATACAAAACCACAGCTCTTACAACTCCACTTTGTGGATCTGAGTGACATTGTTTAATAAATCTTTTTGGAGTGGTTTAGGAGGCTATCTTTTCCGATTCTTCCCTCTGCTTTTCCACCACCGGTTGTCACATGTGCCAACACAAAAATTTGTTCTGCAGCCGCTCCACTTCATTACCAATGGAGGAATTTTATTTTTAATTGTGAACTAAGAATAATTCGAGTGCAGTACCATTTAAGAGCACCATCCACTCTGGCAGTGGCCAGTGCTCCCAGGGAGCTGCTGAAGGGAGAGCCTGGACCTTTGTCTGCAAAAGGTGAGCCCAGGGAAGGGCCCTGCCCCACAGGTGGCTGAGCTGAAGGAGGTGGTGAGAAGGCTGCACAACGTCAGAGAGCTTGAGGAGGAATTAGACAGCTCATTCCCAGCACAGCCCACGGCAAAAACCTCCTCCACCAGCAGAAAACAGGGGGGCCAATAATGCAGGAAAATGGAAGCTTCCAACAGCAAGGACCTGCAGGAGGAAGAGACTTCCCCAAAGCCAGAGGTGCACTTGCAGGACTGCATCACTGCTCTGCAGACTGAAGGCCTATCACATCAGGAATACTGGAGATGAGTAAGGCAGTCCTTTTATTATTATTATTTTATTTTTATTTGGATGGGTTTTATTTTTGCCATCCGTTGAATGCTGCTGCAAACTCCTGTGCTATCAGAAGTCTTATTCCAGGTGTGAAGATATTTCATCACCAGGAATCCATTACAAAAAAATCCTACCTCCAGCTAACTTCAGCTAAAATCCTAGTCCAAACAAATTCCACAGCGAAAAATCAAGCTGATTTCAGTGGAATCATGTTTTTTTTTCTGGTATTACCCTGACTTGAGCCCTCATACAAAAGGTAGGTGTAAAGAACCAGCTTTGTACACATTCAAGATGCACCGAGCAGAAACTGTACACTATTGCCAGTGGAGTTTTGCTTCACCCACAGAGAGACACAAAGAAAGGAAAATTTAGATATTTGGATGAAAAAAGGACAAACACCTCTAGATACTTACAGAATTCCAATAAGGCAAAAAGTCAGTTAATAACTCTGCTGTAGAAGGGTGTTTCCCCCCCTTTCCCCTGTTTTGCAGTCTTGTTGGGCTGACTGCTAAAGCTGACAAGAGCAGTTTGATGTCTGAGGAACAGACGTGATTGCCCCAAGGCAAGGGGGACCACTCCCTCTGCAGCAGCCTCTGGAGCTCCAGAGAGGGTGAACCTGCCCCAGCAGGTGGAGGGCTCAGTTGTGAAAGAGGAGCCCTGTACCAATCCTGCTGGAAGGAAAGTCTTCTGCACGCTGGAGAGAAAGGCGTCCAAGCCCACTGCAGAGCAGAGAGCAGAGCCCAAGTCACCTCAAACTCTCATTGAAAAGATGATTGATTCTGCTCTATTTTGCTTCTTCCAGCAAAACATTGCAGGATGTTTTCTCTGCTGCTTGCCTCCAAGTTTGCTGCATTTGTTTGCCAAGTCCTGGGGTTGTCAAACGAACATGAACTCCCCCTGACAGTGCACACCTATTTTCCTTGTGTTGCAAATCCTCCTTTTCACTAGCAGTGCACAGTACAAACACACGGATAATTCTACTCATTTTCATGTGATACTGAATGAAACTACTTAAAGCTTATGCCAAATTAACAATCTTTTCTTGGCAATTTCACACCGGGATTCTATGCCAACTTCTGTTTAACAAGCAATGTTATTAACAGAGAAAATAAGTTTTTTTGTTTCTGCTTTGATTTGCCTACTTCTGGTGTAGTGAATTTTCCCGTGCATGTGCATATCTAAAAACGTAACAAGGGCAAACAGCACTATTATTTCCGTAAAAATTGCTACTTCACAGCAGTTCTAGAAAGTCTAGAGTTTGGGGGTTATTCTAAATATATTAAAATCAGTATTCAAAACAGAGTTTCCAGGCACAAAGCTTCAGAGTCTCCTCCAGACTGCACTCTCACACACTCCAAGAGCTGGGTTTTCTGTGAGGATCTCGCCTCTTAGTGCTGCTCAGGAAGTAGAGATGAATCGGAAATGAGATTTAACCAGCCAACAGATTACTCCCCTGGCACGGGGAACACAGTGCTGCTAACGTGCCAGCTCTCCTGCTGCCACCCACCATCTCAGCATATGGGGTGTGTCAGGAGTAAAAAGGCAGCAGAACAGCTCAGTGCTGCATTTCTTCCCCCCCAGCCTCCTCCAGCTCAGTAAAGTCTTCGGCACTTCTGGCAGCTTTTAGAGCTGCCCACCAGCAGTGCAGAGAAGACAAGGTCAGGCAGGAACACAGGAAGGGAATGACTCTCCCTCTTCTCCCTGGGCTGAGCATCAGTGCCTGATTCTAACGATCCTCACGAGCTCAAGAGAACACCTTATACTGTATGCAACCAAAAACAAAATTTTAAAAAATGTTTACACCACTCATGGAGGAATGTGCACCTGAATCACGAGTGATCCGACACCTTCTGCTTGCCCATTTCTTTCTTCAGCTTTACTTCCAGTGCTGTTGCCACCAAGTTAAACTTTTTTTTACACATTTACCCCTTTTGCTGGTATTTCTACTAAAGCAGGATTCTTAAACATTCTGTGTATGTTTGGGGGTTTCCCGAGTTGTACAGATGTGCTGGTTCCTTTGAAATTAAATGATTTGGGCATTAACACTTGTCACTTCTCTCTGTGTGTATCCAAGATGCCTTCTAGAGTTCCTCTCTACCCTGCCTGCAACGCGCCAAGTCTGAACACAGAGCACATTTTGTGGCGGCTCCACAGCTGAGCTCCGTGACCTCAAGCTGCTTCGTATCACTGACCAGACTCTTCCAGCAGCCCAGATTTCAACCTGTATTTAGAGCAGGTAGAGGTCAGGTCACCTCTCAGTAAAGGCACTTCTACTGCTCCTTTGCTTGTATTCAATGTCTATTGGGCATAGAAAAGATTCTTTATGGACTATTAATAGACTCAATAATGAAGGCATAGAAAATCCGAAAGATTGCTAAACTTCGTTAAACACAGTCTTAAAAGATGAAACAAGCATAAAATAGAAGGTATATTCTGCTATTGTTTGCTGAAATTCGTATCATTTTCAGCTTACATTGCCCTGAAAAGGAAAGTCATCTTCTCGGGCCATGTTAAAAGGGGGCTCCCAAAAAGCTCTCAATAAAAGGTTTAGTCTTACTGAATTTCTGAAGACAAGGAAGATATTTGTCTTTCACTACTCCTGGAGGCTGAGATATATTATTAAAGAACAGATACTAAAGTACCTGGCTGACTCTGCAAAAAGGACATGATATGACATAAAAAGAATAGCATCAGTTTAATATCATCATTAGGTTCCAGAGTTAACAATTCATTAATTAATTTTAAATGAGTTAAGTCTGTATCTTACCTTGATGACCTAATAGTAATCTGAAACATTTCCATACCAAAAGTACAGGCCAAAAAGAAAAAAAATCCTAGATACATTTAATGGAAACTATGATTTTACAGAAGTTGATGGCATATAAAAATGTTAGCTCCCTCACTGCTGATTTCTGGGGGAAAGTAAGTACTTGTATTTTTTCTTTCCTTTAAGGCTTTTAGTAAGGAGTCCAAATAGTGCTCTTTGTAATACTCTAGAAAATTAACAGTGGCTATCAGAATAATTTTGTATCTGACAGTAAATAAATGAATGTCAAGCAGTGACTTTAGAGTGACCAGTTTCCTAAGATAATATAAATTTCCTACATGTTCACGTAAGTCTTGCACAAAAATGTTACAACTACTTTAATTAAGTGAATTTTACTCTGGATATTAGCTTCCATGTTGTGTTCTTATTCTATTTCCTAGAATTTGCCTGAGTCTAAATATTATCTTGAGATTTTGTCTCTACTTCTCATAATTTCTTATGAATTCTTCTTTTTTCCTTGTCCTTTACCTTAAAAATCCATTTTTTTTCATTGGCTCAACAAAGGCACCACACCAAACACCCAATTTTCTCAAAGCAATCCTTAGGCAGCTGAACTTTGCAAGTATCCAGTATTTCTGAAAACCAAATTCTTTCTTCTCCAGGCAATGCTTGTAAGATGTTACATCAATTTAATTTGCAGAGTCTAATCCTACTGATTTAGCTCCCTATAGATCAAACTGAAGTGCAGCCACACCACTCTGCAGTGGCAGCAGAAGGTACCTCTGCTGTTAATCATTGCACACACGGTCCTGGGTTGGAAACACCCGCTCAGTGCACAGCCCATGGTGCAGCATTCCACTCCCCAGCCATGCCCTCTGCTCAAGCAGGCTGCTCACAGATTCCCTGTCCTCCTGTGGGGAACTAATGCCCTCCAGGATTTTCAGGTTCAGCAGTGGCATCACGTGTCGATATGTTTCTTCACAGACAGCAGGTAGAACAAGCCACAAAGTGATTCTTCTTTATTTTGCCTTGCTACCAGCTCCAGGACTACCTCCCTTGCTTCATTTGATCATTCCAGACCTTGAAGAGTCAACCATAAAGTGTTACAAAGAAGGAAAGGTCTTTGTGTGGCTCATGCAAATCCATGAAGCCTACACAAACTTCTACTCACATATTAAAAAAAAAAAAGTCTTCTTAGTCCTGAGCATCTCAGGAAGATCTTCAAAGAGAAAGGCAGAGGGGAAGTAAGGGTGCTAAGCAGTAGTTTGAAAAGTGGGGGAAAGAAACCATAAGGAATGAGTCCCTGTGAATCAGAATAATGGAGATACTTCAGTTCCAGGGAAGGTTATTCACAGCCACCCAAGTTGTCTTTTAAGAGAAACTCTAATGTTTTATCTCTTTGCAGAGAAGGTAGAACATTCTGTGCTTAAATGCCTGCAGACAGTTAAATTCTGTGTTACAGGAGGAAAAAGAAGAAAAACAATAAAGACGAATAGCTTTGACCCCTTCAAAATATTTTCTGCACTTCTCATATTACAATTGGCATCAAACACAAAATTACTAAGGCTTTTCATCTTTTTTTTTCTTTTCATTAAAAATGTCCTTGGCTGCATTGAGTTTAAAATATCACAATGCTGAAACAAACCAAAAATTTCTTAGTAATACCTGCCTGAATGACAGAGTATTAGCACCTTTATCAAAAGGGAAATTAACACTGGTTTGCACACAGTTTTTAGAGCAGATTTGACTAAGGAATCACTGTTCATTAAGTCAGTACCACAGAGGAAGTGTCTCCACAATTTTAAATGTAATTAAAAAGTTGACAGAACGTACATTTGAAGTACCCACCACTGAAACTCACTTTGATTTCTGTATTTTTCTGATGACATTTGGGGCTTTTGTATGCCGTGGTTAAAAAACTCTAATGCCATTAGTCATGGGATGTTTTTGTATCACATTCACTAGGTTCATAATCATCTTGTTCTGCCTATGAACATCATCACAAGTATTTTACAGTAGTTTGATAACAGTCATGCAGCCAACCCTCTCAACCAGCACACTTTCCAAAAAGGATGATAGTCCTGATGTATTTATGACATGCAGCTGTGCCACAAGATCCTGTACAGCACATGGGTATTTCCTCTCATTGAAACCCTCCCCTCAGAAATACTTCAAGAGGCCTTTAAAATAACCTTCTACATTTCCTTTGGAAAAGGGGGAGGGAAGAGAAAATTTCCACATTGTAGCTTCAGTCAGGCGGAGGACATGACTTGTGCAATCCTAATAAATCAGAGCATTCCCGTGTGGCAGAAGCAACAGGGGAATGGTGTAAGAGCTGTGCTGCATGTTGACCCAAGCAAGAGCTTATCGAGAAATGATGTCCTCTTAAACAGACTCCTGTAGAGATCTTCTGCATTTCCTCTGACAAATTGTAAGCGCCCTGACTGTAACATTCCTAACAAAATAGGGCTGATTTAGCAATGCACAAACTGCCCATTATCCTACTGCATAAAAAGGCCATTTAAAGCAAAGCCTTAGGACACTGGCCCACTGGAAACAGTACGTCTGAAAAATTACCCCCATCTTGTGCCACCAAAGCTGTTAACTACGCTAGGGAATATACCTCATTTACAATACAGACAAATGTTAACTTTAATGAGTTTTAAAACTGCCATTTTTCCTGTTTGACTTTGATAACACTCAAAATCTTAAGCAAATACTTGGCTATTTTTTCACCTGGAATACCATCTAACTGATATTGCCACAGCATTTGTTTTCAGCTGCTCTTGTCTTTCCCCCACTCAAGTCATAGTGCTGGGCAAAAGTGCAATTAAAAAGTACATCCACTCCAAAACACTTCTGGAAAGATTAAACAATCTATTTCAACACACTGTTCCTGTCTGAAAATTTTGCATGCCAAGATTACTACTTGTCATTATCTTCCCAAGAGATGGAGTACCTTTTTTAAAAGTATCTCTAATGAGATCTACAAATCTATGTGCAAGACAGCTTACTTTATTGTGTTTATAATGATAAAAAATATTTTAAAAAGGTTATGGCTCTTGGGACTGTTAAAAACACAGTGGGGGTAAGGTCATTCGGAAATGCTAATAAAAGTTTTCATAAAATATGATGACTCTCAAGAAGTAATGTTGGCCATGAAAAATAACTACGGAAGTCCATTTCCTGTGATGGTAAACACTCAATTTCTCTAGAGCTGGGTGACTCTCCAAATCCTTTATTTGTTCTGTAGGAGCACAGTTGTAGCTGTTGGATTACCCGACATATTCCATCAGCTGATGCAGTGTGTGCTGGAACTTCCCCCTCGCATACAAGTTTCAAGGAAAGAAGAACATGCAGCTGCTGTGGCCATGAAGATCATTTTAGGTTCCTATCTCTCTGCCAGTGAGTGACATCCAATAAAGCCTCATCCTAACCATGCAAGAGGAAAATCCATAGAAATCCTTTCTTTTCTCATGGCATAACTTTCACAGCAAGAAATTTTGGGAAATACAGCAGGAACAGGTGATGTCCTTATCATCTTCCATTCCTTTAGCCTGGTGTTCCTTTGCTCCAGAACAAAAGCCCGAAGTTGAAAGGAACTGCCTTTTTCCAAGAAGAATTTCATAGACAAGAAGTCAGATTACCTTAACAACATAAATATCAAATAATGGGTTTTCATGTTCAGGCATGAGAGAAAGCCAATGCCCTCTCTACCAAATTTTCCCCACTTGTGACCAACATTTAAAAAGAACAATTTAAGAACAATTTTGGATACACTTAATGCAGATTATCAACACCTATGAAACTATTCAATACAGACACAGGTATTCTTGAATGTAGGCAAAATTTTGAGTCAAAATTTATGATTTTAAATTAATTTGATGTCAGCTAATATTTTATCACAGTAAAAATACTTAAATAAGTGGGAAAATGAAAAACATTTAGAGCATTAGCAACTGGCAAAATGAGTGATTCTCAAAGATGACTCCGAAAATACTCTGTGCTCAAAAACATGCATTTAAAATAAAATGGTGAATGCTGCATTAGTTTAAAACTCACAAAACTGATATTTCAAAAGAAACTAAAGTTACACAAATAATTATAATATTTTGGTTATGTCATTGTCTATATCTAGTGTATATTTACCTTTGGTCCATGAAAAATAGCATAACCCTATTTTGAAGAGAACAGACCTAAGATTAGCTAGGCAAACACCACTTATTTATTTCCTTCTAAAGAATCAGAAGTTAATCCAGAAAAATAATATAGGTATGTATTAAGGTTAATCAACCACAGACACAGAAGTGAAGAAAGGTATTTTATGTCGTATATGCAGCTTTCATTTTTGACACTTCTTTTCAGAAATAAAGGACAAAAAAAAAGTCAGCAATATAAAATATTAACACTTTGCATTAATCTCAAATTAATTACTGGTCAGCAGATAGTGATTACTTGACTTATTCCAGTCACAAATCTATTTACTTGGTCTGCATGCTTCTCCATAAATCCAGGTTTGATTCCCAAACTCAGGTGCTATACCTGTGTCCCTACACACAAATCAGGTAGCTACTGAAAAATATATTTCATGGAAAAAGTCTGTAGAAATTGCACTGGGGGGAGGACTGGTTTTCCTGTATTATATTATTTTTCAGAAGGCAGAAGAGGCAAGGTGGGGATCCTCATTTACTGTGTGTCAGCTTTGGGGTTTACTAAAGAAATTGTGATGGTGAAGGACACCAAAGGGAAAGGGGAAGGGCAGCAGAAAACAGTGACTGGAAGAGCAAAAGCAGACAAGGCTTTTGGACAAAATAGAAAAAGGCTCATTGCAACAAAATCCCTGTAAGAAATCTAGATGCCAGATTTCACAGCCAGAAATAGAACAAGCAGTGCAAAGATACAGAGTTGAGTTAAACCAGTTCCAGGTTTCTCCTGCTTTACCAGTGAGGAGGAAATCCTCAAATACAAGGTTTTGCTGCCCTTCCCAAGCCAGCACACTGTGCAGCACCTCAGGTACCTCAACTGTTTGACAATAAAAGCTGGAGCACTGTGCTGGCAAACTTCAGAGCACCAAACCATTACCAAACTCCAATGCAAAGGCAGCATCTGTGTTTTACAGAGTCATCAGTACATCTAGTCACGTTCTGACAGTCAGGGCACAGACCTGAGGCAGCAGCATGGGAACGCCATGTCCTGCTGTGCTGCCCTGAGCAAACCCCGCACATCCCTGGATCCCAGGGGATCCCATTTTGGCAGGCCTGGTTCTGTCAACCAACATGAGGAAAGAGATGTTATGAACCATATTTCCAACTCTTGTAGACCGTTCACACACACCCCAGAGCCACTTTCAAATAGCCTTTGCTCTTGGAGGTTGTAAAAACAAAAAAGACAAACCCAAAAGCAACTCAAAGCAAACCTCAGAAAGGCTACTCCCCCTTGTTCCTACAGGCTCAGCAGGAGATGGCTAAACCTTTTTCGAAGTTCAAGGCTTTGCACAGCATTTCTTACTCTTTCCAAAATGACAAGACAGTGCCTCTAAAGCAGCAGCAGAGCAAATCCACAGCCACTGCTCCACCCACGTGTTTTGGAAGAACATCTGCATTAGTCTGTGAGCTCAAAGCTGCACCAGTTGCCAACAACCTACAGCTGCTGATGGTGTCACTCTCAGACCTGTGTCACCTCCTCCAGCCACGGGGCAGGAATCAGAGAGACAGAACCAGAGAGAGAAAACAGACAAAGCTTCTGTAACAGACCAGAGTGGAGCCCCTGGAGCCCCCACAGGGCACATCACACCGGAGCCCAGCTCATGAGCTGCTCAGTGCTCCTCCAACCTTTTCTCATATCCCAGTTCTCATCAGGTCTATGTGTGTGTTTCTTTTAGGATAGTCTGCAAACACAGAGTGTCACCTGCTTCCTCAGCCTCTGACAAAACCCACCAGGATGTAAGCAAGCTGGATAGATCCTCAGGATAGGTGTCCATGCCATGGCAAACATGGGATGACTGGACAGCCATAGCAGGTAGTGCAAGGGTGGCTTTGGTTCTGGAACCCACACGGGAGCTTTGAAAGTCCCCTCAGAGCACAATGCTGTTTGCCACATTGTTTTGCAAAGAGAAACATATAATATTTCAGTATTAGAAAGGAATTTTATGCTCTGCAACATAATGCTGAGACATAGAAAGGAACTGGAGATTACAGACAGTCAGCCTGAAGATTTATAAAATTCAGAAATAAAAACTTCATGAAATAGAGTTACTCTTGTATGCTTTGAGTCATTAATAAATTACCAGGATTTACTAGTTGAAATAGATCCCTGTAAGTGTCTGCTATCTTGTTTCATCCAATACTCACTAGTAAAAGATGACTAAAAATGTTATATACTAGATTTGCTGGCATGAGAGAACAGCTGTTTGATGTTCTGGTTTATAAAAGAGGCCAAGAGAGAGTGTATTTGTTGTGGAATTAATTGGTCCAAATTAAGCACATACTGTTTTTCCAACTTATGGTAGGAATCTATGTGATTTAATAAATATGATAAATTGCTTGTGAGAATAACAAAGGATGATTCTGGGCCACCCCTGTAGTGCATAGACTGTCAGCAGAGTTTGGGTAACTATCATTTCAGCCAAGAAAGAAAGGAGAGAATCTGGCAGAGAGAAAATTTGAAATTTTATCTCAGCTGAAAAGAAAATCAGCCAAAACCATTCTGCAAAATCCAGTCATCTAAAACAGCAACCTGAACCAAAGGCAGCATCTTTACTTCTTGAATTAAAAAACAAAACAATCAGCTGTCCAATAACAACACATTTTAATTTGTAATATTTAAATTGGTAATGAGGAAGGTGTTTTGTCTGAATTTCCATTTCTTTCAGGGCCTAATTATGAAAGACAGAAAAAAAAATGTGCTATGCACTCTCTTTCACATCTCATTACATTTATTCAGCTTTATTACTAATTCTTTGTTAATATAATTTTCACCCTGGGAACTACATTTTTTGTCTAGTTACCCTGATACATGAAACCCTTAAAGCAGGAAGTCCTTGATCACCACATCATATTTCTCATGGTATTTTAAAATGACACTCACCATATTGTTAGAAGTAGGTTCTATCAGCAGGCTGCTCTCTGGAGGTGTTCCTTCTCTCTCTCTCTCTCTCAGGTGCCTTAAAGAAGTTTTATCTAGCCTGGTGGCCTAGAGAGATGGGGAACAGGAGAAGAACTGAAATGCTCACAGAGGTGTGCCACCTCCCCACCCCAGGTTCTGCTGGGGTACACTGTGCAGGGTGTGGCAGCAAACTTTAACCCCCAGCCTGTAATTCTGCCACTTGTTAGAGGTGAGAGCCACGGCAGCATTTACAGCCTCATTCACAGGGAGTTTATACAAGTGCAGGAAGCAGGTCCCTGAAGGAGCTGAGGAGGAAAACTGCAGCAAATGTGTGTGTGCACTCACAATGAAATGCCAGCCCAGAGGACAGGCGCTGTAATCCCACCAATGATGTTCCAAACCCATGATGGCTACCAGCCGACAATACCCACAGACCTCAATCCATTTTTATTGTATTCAGGCTGCAGTGTTATATTTCCTGCCTCCCCTTAGCACCACACATACAGTGTACTTGAAAACAAAAATCTATAATATTGATCCCACAATGTCACCACAATTATTCTTTTGAAACAGCCATTGAAAACAAATTACATCTGCACTGCCTTTTCATCCGATTGCTCTGGGTGAGCAATGCTCACTGTAGCCGCCAGCATTTTCAGTGTTAGCACTGTGTCACTAAAGACAGCACAGGAAAGGAAAAAAAAAATCGGGGGGGAGAAAAAAGCATCAGTAACATACTTAAAGGGGGGTTGGAGGAGGGGGAAGCCATCAAATTAACCAGACCACAAAATGCCCCTCTAACCTGATGCAACATTTAAGTCTCTTAGCTTTCTGTATGCACCCCAGGATGATACTGGAATTGTACAGTAGCCAGTTTTCCCTCCTAGAGCTGATAAGGTTGGCTTTTTCCTGCCCAGTAAGCTAAATACAGCTGTTACACTAATTAAATTGACAAAGATTCAAAGAGGGTCTCATTTTCAGGTAGTCCATTTAATACCTTGTGATGACAAAAAGTATTATTTGAAGCAACATGATTTTAACCTCATGTAACATAATTCTATTGACAAACTGTAAGACTTACTTGACAAGGGAGAAGTGATTAACACAGAAGTGATGACTGCAGAACAAACCCACCCATTCAGATTAAAACAGTGACACAACCAAGCCTGAAGGAGTCTGTCCAGAGGAAGCAGAGGCCTTTCCCCACAAATAGCAGGAACATCCAGCCAAGGCAGAGGGGAGGGGGAGGAATAAAACCCCACCTTCTTGAGTTCCAGTTTTCCAATGCTTAATAATTTTTATCTCAGTAATGGTTTTTCTCAAAACAGGAATCATGATATCAGTGAAACTATAGTGACCCCCATAGCATACACAAACCAGCATAATTTTATAGAGCAATTCCCATCAGCAAACGCTAACTTCCACATGCTTGTTAATGGCCTGGTTTGGAAAAATATAAACCTCATCAACAATTAATTTTTTTACCATTTGCCATTTTGCCAGTTGGTGGTTGGCCAAGGGAAAGTGCTTTTGTTAAGCTGTGACCACACAAGTCACAGTGGAAGGTTCCTGCAGCGGGGAAACGATAACTTTGGAGTATTAAGAAAACCAATAGCCTTGTTGACATGAACATGGGAGTCTAACCCCTGAAGCCTCCTGATATGAAGCATTGATTTTTCTGTCTGGGTACGGTTCTAAAGCCATTCATTCTCTATGGTCAGGACTCACAGGGCCAGAGGAGTGGAAAAAAAAAAAAAATCTGTTCTTTCCACTTTTACCTCCAGGCAAAGTTGAGGAATAAATTCTACATTTTGAGGGATGATTTGTTCAGGCCATGTTTAGTAGAAGCTTATTGCATAAAAAAACATTTTGTTTCCTTGACCCTTGCAACCTATGACCACTTATTCTTTTGTGCACCTCCTTCACAAGATAACAGTGGGGGAAAGTGCCTAGAGAAAGCACCCTTGGTTTCTTGTTATTCTCCAAATAATATCACCAAGCTCACTTATTATTCCTCAAATAATACTGTCATGTTCACTTGTCATTCTTCAAATACCACTGCCAGCTGACTTGTTATTTCTCAAATGCTTCCATGCCTACTCGTTATTCCGCCTCATGTAATTACTACATCCCTTACTTGTTATTCCCTCTCATATACTACCCTGGCTGTACTTGGTTAGTGCTCATGTACTACAGATCCGCCTCTCTGCTGCTGCATTTTCACCGCTCCTTCAACATGCTGTACCTCCCTCAGAAAGGAAATTATATTATCATTCCGTATATTTTTGCAATGCATACTCTGACTCCCTGTTTCCTCTGCACCCCTGTTGTGTTCATTTAGTAGCTATTGTAAATATACACTGAAAAACACCAAACCCTCTTGTGGAAGAAACAATAGTTCCACAGTTTGCAGTGAGAGTGCAATGCGTTCCCATTGTCTTTAAAAATAATAATTTAAAAAATAAATAAATGGACAAAAAAAAAAAGGGGGAAAAATAAAATTAAAGATATTACAGAGAAAATAAGCCCAAGTTTCCCCCTCCACACCAGGACATGGTACTCAACCACACAATGGGATGTTTCCTGCTCTGGTGACAGAATGCTGAGCCAGTTTTTGCTGTTTGTCTCTTACTTTCAAAGAAACAAAGCGACAGCATTAGACAGGAGATGCCAGCGTTACAGAAGGCTAATGTTTGGACACCAAACTTGCTCTCTCTTTCAGGTGGCAACTATTTAATTGATTTCTTTTAAATGTAAATAAATATTCAAATGCAGTAACATGCAATCATCTCTAAGGGAGGCATAAAATATCAGTGTCTACAGACAGGCTTGCATCTTTACATAGGTATACACACAGACACTCCAAATCCACAAAAATAAACACCTCTGATTATCTATCTTTACAAATCTCTGAGAGTACACACACTCTACATGAGCATAATTTTAGCAAATATATATCTACACACATACAGATTAATCCTAGGAAATATCCTGTGTTACTATTGCAGAAGTATGCCTATATTATGTTACAGTATGAATATGTTTTTATATTTATTATTAAAATACTTACTGTTCCGCCTTTCGAAGTAGATGGACAAATGATTTAGGAGTAGAAATAGACTAGAAACAAAATTAATGCAAATAATGTGTTGATTTTTTTTTTTAGCTTGATTAGCCAAGCCAATGGAAAATTCTGGAAAATGTATACAATTATTTTAACTGTCATAGACTGGCAATTGTAATTGACATGATTTGTACGAGATGCAGTGTAATAACTGAATATATTAAAAAAAAATCTCATGGCTTGATTACCAGGAGAACATTACTAGTGCCACAATATTATTAACAACACAATTATCATGGCATCCCTAGGACACGCTCTTAGCACTTCAATGCATTAGCAAACCTTTGCTAACGAAGAAAAAATTAAAGTACAGCAAATTTCAAAGCACCAGTTGTACCCAACATCATTAAAAATTTATAAAACTTCCCCTGAACATGACAAGTGTTTGGTTTAAATGAAGATCAGCCATAAGAAGGAGCAGAAATCTTGTTATTCTTTGTCTCTTTCTCTCTTTCTCTCAGACCTCCCCCAACCACCACCACCTCAATCCAGCTGAAATATGTAACCATTACAGAGTGACAGTTTGACACACAATGACCTGTCAGAACATTCATCTCTCAATGTTTTATTTTAGTGAGGAGCCAAACTGCAGAAAAAATAAGCAAGTTGTTTCAAGGCTTGGAATGAGATCAAACATTTCTGGCATCCCCACTTACCAGACCTTTGATTTACAATGGATCTGTCAGAGGCTGATTAGACAGTGTGTGTTTAAAAACCTATAGATGTTCCACAATTGCACAAGCTCTCCCCTTCCCTTCACAGAGAGCATTTCTGCTCTTTGTTTGAATGGAGAGAATGAGCCAGGGTACACTGCAGAACCTTACACCTTGCAAGTGGAAAACACCACATGCAAAACTGCAGGCAGCTGCAATTAAACCTCTTAGGCAGGAGCGTTCCCATTCTCCACTAAAAGAAAGCTGTAGCTCTCTGTACTCTGTAATATTCGTTGTGCCAATTTCTATTACCTTTTCCTTCCAGGCCTAAAGTTATAATAGTCTGCAGAGAAAATATACCCAGGAACTGCTGCAATCTCCGCATATTTTCAATAATGTTCAAAGGCAACACACAGCTAAAAATTAGTCAAGCAACAAAGTGCAGGTGGCTAAAATATTCCCACTCTGTAACATTTTTTGCCCATAATTGCAACTAGGGGGAAGAAAAGGCTAGAAATATATTGTTTCTATTTGTACCTAGAACAGTTGCAGAAAGAGCAGCAGGATTTGTGCCTGGCATTAGAATGTGTAATTCCTTAATACTATATTGTGGCATATGGTTCATTGTAGCAAATTATGAATACATGTGTTTGGAGAGCTTTGGTAGTAAATTTGGGCTTTGTACATCTACAACAATGCCCAAATCTGACAAACATAATTTATATAATATTAAGTTAATACGGTATTATGAAATTAGCTCACTGTAGTAAAGCTGTAATTTTTAAATGAAAGACAATGTGATGAAATGAAAGCAAAATAAACATTAGCATTTTGTGAAAGGTAGAACAAATCTTCCAAAAGTCTGCTTTGTAATTTATTATAATGCTGTGTTTATGACTTCCAGTATATTTAAGACATGGCATCCTCTAACAGTATAGCACAACTATATTGCTGTTCAGAATGATCCCAATCTTTCAACCCCTCTCAGGCAATGCTCTCAATTAATTTAAGAGAGATTTTTAAATGAATGCTGCCTGTGATTAAGCAAGGAGCAGGTTGGAACTCTGGGATCTAGTCCCCATGATGCTCCTTAGGGGTTCAGCACTGCTTTTGCTCCATGTGAAAAATTCCAATCAAGTTGATAAGGCTTCAGGAACACAGGCTATTACTCTGTGTGTTAGACAAGTCAAGATATGAAATTATATTTCACATATCCATAAGGGGGAAAGTGAGAAAAGCATACAATGGGACCCCCTTAGCTTGTAGGAAATTGAACATGTTAAAACACACAATTTTATTCTTTTAAGGGAAAGAGGAGAACAATTAGCCAGAGCAGGAGTCAGAAAAGGGGGGAGGAAGTAAATGAATGAATAAATAAATAAATGTTTTGAGGACATCCCACAAGAGCCTGAAGTGAGCACAATTTTTGTTATCAACTTCCTAAGGATAAAAAGGGAGCATAAAGAAAAACATGTATTAGTATTTTAAGGCTACATAGAATTTGTGTTATATTTCCTCTTTAAAAAAATGCAATGCCACGTAAGAACTTCTTGCTCACGTCTGGTAGGACAAAATAATAGTAATTGTCATCCAAAACCAAAAGTCCTTTGTCTCAGTCAAGGCCTAATCTCTGATATTTAATTTGTGATGCGTGGTTTTGGTTTTTTTTCCTCACAGAGAATATGATTTGCAGGATTTCTGTTTTCACATGTCCTAAACAGAAAAGCACCTTATCAAAAGGGGGATTTCCAGTAGGAGATGCCAAACATCATTTGCCCTCAATATCACAAGGGGTTCCATCAAGTTACAGTAACTAAAACCTAGAGGTTATGGCCCAGAAGAAAACAACTGTAGAATATAGTGGCTTCACATATTTGTGAAGTTCATGTCTCAGCCAACAATGGTACGTCACAGATGAAAACGTGTGACCTTTCTTTGCGTAAGTGAAAGCCACGTTATACGCTACTGAATATTGCTACCAACCCAGAAATCCACTATTGGTATTTATCATTCTGCCACCTTATTTCATACTCTCTGAAACACGGGGAAAACACTTATCTGAGCAATCAAGGAAAGGTTAGCATTGCATTAACGGGTTAAACGTATCAATGAATCATGAAATATGAATTAGCACAAAATGCGAAAATAAAATCCTACACAAAATGCCTCTATGAAATGCAGATAACATGCATGCCTGTACCCAGATACAGCTGCCTTGATCTCCTTCAGTATCTCAAATCCACAACCTATATCATTCCAAATTTTGCATGGGTAAAGCTAATGCTGCAGAGTGTGTGTGCAATTGCCAAGTGTCACATGCACCTGCAATTTGTGTATCATGAACTAAACAACTCCAATGCAAAAGCTGGCATACCTTAACACTGCAAAAAACCTACATATCTGAACTCTGTGAACAACCTTCATTTCAGATGCAAACAACCACAGCTTTGCCACTGCCATTAGGAGAGTGAAACATGCCAAATAATTAAACTCAGACAGGGCAGATTTCCTAGGTGAGCCCTCTGCTCTCGAGGCCCAGAACCAGCCCAGAGTTGCTGTGTTAAAGGGGCAGAGTCTGCGAGCATTCGAGCCTGGGGCTCACACTAGGGCACTTCTTGGTAAGAGTGAAAAAGTAGAAAAGTAGATTAAATTTTGGGGTCCAGGTTTCTAGTCCTTAAGCTGAAAATCAGAAAACAAAGACCACAGAATTTGACTCACACAGTGCTGTCTAAACACAAATTCCCAGTAAAGATTAACTTGTTCATCTCTTTCCAGCCACACCCAAAAACAAGAGCTCTGTCAACTTGGATTTTGTCAGATTGCCTCGAGCAGGTTGATTTCCTGAAGCAAGAATGAGGTCCAGTACCAGAAAACAAGATCTTTGGCAGGAGAACCTAGATCCTCCTGAGGATTCAGTGACAACAACATTTAATTTGAAGAGAGTGGCAGGTGACTTAGGGTGACAAGGGACAGCACAAAGACCTTCAACTACAGCAATTTTGTGTGATCACACCCTGTCTGTGCATCTCCACCCAATAACTTTTGAATCTCCGGGCCCATTTCAACAAATTTGACAGAAGAGTGAAAAGTTCAAAGATAATCAAGTTCCTACACATTTTTTGAGCACGCCATATCCACAAAGTAAAGAATCCTTTCCCAAGAAGACCTCGGGAACACTTTCAGGATGACCTCACACCTTATCAGATATCAAAGGATCTGTAGTGGTGTTCTTAAAAACACCCTAAATATAGAAAAAAGCTAGAGGACAAACAGCTTCTGGACATCAGCATCAAGCAATCATAACATATAAATCCATGGCAAACAAGACTTCAACAGCTTCAGTAAAACTATGCATTTTGACATTTGTTAAAACTATTTAAGAGTAATATACCTCAAAGCATAGAGGAAAGGAGATAAGAAAAGTCAGTATCCCTGACTCAGTTATGCAGGGTATTTGATCATCCACCATTTGTATACTTAATAAAAGTTGCAAAACTTTATTAAGTTCCCAGTATTACTCAGTTTCACCAGCATGCATCTGTATTATATTCCTCAGCTATCCGTGTTAGGCATTCCAGACGGATTTGCCTTGTTCTGAGACTGCCTGCATTCACAATGCAAAATTCTGTGTTAACTTGAAGTATCCTCTCACACAGACAAGACATAAATGTATGCATATTTATACCCACATAAAATCTAACTCTGCCACTTTAGCCAGTGACAGACTGTACAATAATTAGCATTGTCAATTACTAATTATAGCATGGCCACAGATACACTCATAAAAATGCAGGAAAGTAACAGCTTTGATAATTTCAAAGAATTACACCTTTATTCTGTTACATTTGAGTATTTCTACTTTTATCTATTATAAATGCAGAAAAGCAAGAACAATAGATAACGGTTTCCAAGCCAAATTTCAGGACACAGTGTTTGGACCCTTTATTGCTCAAAGAACGTGTCCTCCTCATTCTGTATTTTTTTTTTTTTAAATCAGTTAAATATAAACAAATTAACTTCCTATGCGTGTTGCTTCTGAGAGAATTACTTTTCATTTTTAGAGTGGTTTTCCATCACTACAAACCTTTTCCTTTCCCTTATGCACCAGCAAACATACTGATACAATTTAAAGGTCATGTTCTTTTCAAACTGACAGGGCCCTCCAAAATTTTGACGAGAGTCCCTCCAAGAATCACACCATACAAACGGAAAGGAATTAAGTAAAGCATCACTTGATGTAGGCTCAATCATGTGAACTGATTAGAAAATGTAACCATGGAGAGAGGTGATTCAAAGTGTGACGGACAACCTTTCAAAGAAAGGAGATGTCATGTTGATAATAATAAGCAAGTACCTGACATTGAAGGAGGGGGTGAGCATAGAGGGTCAATAAAGATATAATTGCCTTCAGCTACTAAAAAAACAAAACAAAACAAACAAAAAAAATCCACAACAAAGCACCAACTAAAAGCCTAAATCTCTTTTCTAACTTTGGTTTCTTTACACCCCAAGACAAATATTTTAAATGATCAGAGCATTTTATCTGTGTAGTTCAAGTTAAGTTCTAGCCAAAAAATACTGAAAAATGTATTAATAACATTCCAGCTTTTAGCTTGTTCTTTTATCCAGTAAAAAGGATACCTTGAAGTTCAAAGCCGAACATAGAGTTTGTCTTAAATGTTATATTGATACATATTGATCTGCATTACAAGTTATATTCATATTTAAGGAATTGTAGTACCCACATCATTCAAAGAAATGGTACAAGCACAAAGTAAATGTGCTGTTTTGAAAGACACCATTTATCAGAAAGAGGATATACATTTTAAACAGAGCGAGTCTAAATCCTTGCTGGTAACACAGTACAAGATGGGTTAGGACAGAAAGATCTCTCCAAAAAATAAAAGCAGAAGTCACCATGTGTTCTCAACTTCAGATGAATCTGCAGCTCAAAAGAATATCCCACCCTCCACCACATTTAGACAATGTGAAGCTCAGGTAAACTCAAAAAATGGATAAAGAGTATTTGAAAAGTAGAATTTTCCTGTCCTCTTTCTGACAGTAAACAATATTTAACCTACTTTTTAATTATTTATTTCTTTTGTAGTTCTCTAACTGCTGCTCTTTCCTTTCCCATCATTGGCTATGATTTATGGCACTCCAAACAGATCCAGCATGCCATGAACTATTACGGTAACAATTTGAAAACATTACATCCAAGATCATTTTAATGATAAGACCTGTCTTCTCTTGTCGATATTAAAATACATATAATGTATAGGAATAAATGGAATCTTAACTGATTTAGATACTATATTCTTATTGATGTCAAAGAGGTCAGTGAACACATCTAGTGTTTTAGCCAACCATGGACAGAAGATTACAGTTACATAAAAAGCAGACATGGAGCCTTGCTCCTGTAGCACACATTCAGCCCAAATTTGCACCAGGTAGGGTAACTTAAATAGTTCAGGTAAAATAAATCAGAGGTACAACTCAAGTTCTTACTGGACAAATGCCCGTTTCATCAAGAAAGTAATAAACCATGGCACCCATGACAAACTCTGATGCTATTTGCTTGACACAGTGCCTGTTCAAGGCTTGTCCATGTGTTGCAGATTGAAAGCTGCAGGACACAACCAAGGTGACACCCCAGTCATACAATCTACTGCCTGTCTTGGAGAGAAACAAGGTTTTACTGCAATCTAGGTCTTTTGCAATTGCTCCCTGGACTGCTGGCTAATGAGGTCAGACAGTACTGTCCATTCTAGACATATTCTTTCCAGGGTATCATCTCTCCAAGAGACATTCCACGAGGACATACCCTTAAATATGCCATCAAAGCAAATTATAATGATAGAATTTATTAACATTTTTTATGAGGCAAAAAGCATACTTCTAAGGAAACATGAAATAAAAACGAGACTAAATAGCAAATTAATTTCTGAAACTATGTAGTAGATGTTGTTTATGCCACTGGAAAGCTTTTGTTACATGCAAGGACAAAAGCTGAGGTTAAGACTTGCAGACGCTCCTCACCAGAGATCTTAACCAGACCTCCTTTTTTCAGCAACCAAAAGCCTCCCCATAAAAAGTGGGTGACCATGTCTCTGCAGTCACATCTGTGTGGGGGGTCTGACTTGCCTTCTGTTTATTTCCATACCTCTTAACACAGTCTTTTTAGAAAGGACAGCTAAAACTGAGATGATTTAAATTGGTAAATGAATACCACAATTCCTCAAATTGCACAATGAGCAGAGCCCCAGAGGTGCTCAGTTGTCTTTAATGCAATGTACACTCTGAAAATCAGTGGCCAACACTGGCCAACGGCAGCCTTGAATGAAGGTATAGAGACACAGCCTTCAGCAGCCTTCACTAGGGAAGGTTAGAGGTGAAGTTAGAAAGAAAAAAATAAAAAGGAGCAAGACAGTGGGATTTATAATACAAAGAAATGAAAAATCAGAAAGAAATTGCACATATTAATATTTGGCAGTAGTGTCAGAGAGGCATAAGAGGCAAAAGCTTTAACAAAGAACCGCTCACCCTCTGTTCAGACACATCATGGCACTGGTCGTAGGCTGTACGTACACCAGCACTTCAGTCCAGAACAGTGGTACAGCTTTGGGTGCATTTATTCTCTCTTATTGTAGTTGGCTTTATTAATAAAACTGTTTTGATGACCTGGTTCCAGATTCCTTTTGTAGGCCAAAAAAATATCAGAAGCTCTAACCAGATGTGTACCAGATGTGCCCTATTAGTCAGTGTAAGTAAAAGGTGCAAATCAACAACTGTTTTCCAGTCATCTCCAAATGTAGACACAATGGGGACTTTTGGTTCCAGTGACCACACTAACCATAGTCTAAAGTAAAAAACCCAAAACATACTGTAGATAAAACATCTCAGCACAAATCAATTTAACTGATGCATTTATAAGGAGCCTTGTCAATGCAGGGAGTGCCTTAGAAAAACTTAGGTGAAATAGAGATTTCAACCTCTGTCAGAGAAAGGTGATGTACTTTTGGACATTATTCCTTGAGCATGTGCCTGATGACAAAGCCATTTGGAACGTGAGACCTTATTTTCAAATTACAGGTTTAATCATCTTCCTTGCAGAAGATTAAATTCTGATGCAAATGGAAGGGGATGGAGCCATCCCATCACTCCCTGATATTCCCTGCTAAAAGAGAATGGGAAGGGTATAGTGCCAGAAACGAAGCCATGCATTTAAGGGAGAAGACATAAAAGCAAAACCCAGGGGTTGCAAAATCCACATGAACTAAACCCATGACTCAAATTAGTATAATTGAAAACCATTAGGCTCAGCTCTGTTCAAGTAAAAATTAACTTTATAGTGACTATCATTATAAACTATTGCTTCATCAGGAAAATACATCATGGTTATATTTTATAATTTTTATCCTCTCTTCCATGTAGCTGCTAGAAGGCAGTTACAATGAGAACTGAGTCTTTCCAAAGTTGTTAACAAGACACATTCCTTTTGGTTCATGGCTAGTATTATGAGGGTTTCTGTCTTATGTCACTATTTCTGACATATGCTGGAGAGAGAACATCTTGGCTCAAAAAATACTGGACCATCATTTTATGGGAAGAGACTTTCTAGACTACAGAAGCAGTTCGATTTACAACTGACAACACAGAGGTAATGGTAACCTACCCTTACATAGCCCAGAATCTTACACACTAAACTCAATTAGCAATTCTTTTATCTTCACCCAGAACAGATATATTGAAAATTGCAGATTGAGGGCTTTTCCCATATAGCTCTGACCACAAGGATAAATACTGCCTTGCTTCAACAGCATAATTTTTAGCCCTCTCATTTTTCATCTAGTTCAAGTTGTTTGATTCTAGGAGTCCATATTCCAGGCAGGCAGAGCACTCATTTATGAACACAACGCAGGCAAACGTGCATTTGTTGGAGATGAAAGGCATGAGAGTTGCCCATAATTTTGCCACAAATAAACTCCTCCTTTGGTTTATGCTACATCATGCCCTTCCATGTGAATAGTTTTGATAAAGACCTGTTACTCCCTTTTCTTTCACTATACACAGTGTGGATACATTAGATAAACACTTTTATATGTTCCCGTCAAGGAGAAATATCCCACACAACGAAGCAGACCTTGTGAAATAACATTTCACTTATCTGTTATGTCTTTCTGAACCTTTCCTAAGAACTATAATTCTCTAATCCCAGTATACAGCTGCATATAGTCTTGCTCCAAGAAATTTCTGTTCTCAAAGACCAGCAAACAAATGCAGACATACAGGTGAGGAAGGTTTCAACAGCAATATGTACACTGTTTTACAATTTCTTTTTCTTTCTTTTTCATTACACCTGAAAGTTATTTTAATAACATGCAATTTATAACCACACACAGAATTTGAAGAGGTCTTCAAAATACTTTGGAGAAATGGATCATATACTCTAAGCCAAAAGTATATATCATTTTTATCTATTAGTGTTTTTTACATTTTTACTGGGTCTCAGTGATTTACTAGTATAAAATAAAACACAGAGCTATACTCTACTTACAAAAACATGGCCAATATGAGAACAGAGAGAGTAGTAAAGTTTGAAACTACAGTGAATGCAGGAGCTTTGAGCTAATATAGTACAACAAAGAAGTTATTTTTCCAAACTTACCCGTATGCTTGCAATAAATGTGGTAATCAAGTAAATTAAAAACCTGTTGGATTTACACACTTCTGTCCACACTTGTCAATCATTTTTCAACAGCAAATACTTCAAGAGAGTGGTTATAACTTCTGCTAACAGAAAAGAACAGCCTGTTTTGGTGAAATAAAGTTGACATTTAATTTACTTTTGTAATTTAAGTTGTTCATTCATTGCTCTTGTATGTTGACAGATAAGATTCCTTTAATGTTCTTGAGCAAAACAATAAATACAGTGTAGTTAAATTTTAGATGCGAAAACATTATGCTTTGTCTTGACAGCACCACAGTTAGGCATAAAGTTATAATGTTCGAATAGTCTCTTCTGAGACTCTCTGTGTCATAAAATATGTATTCTTCCAAAGTGTATATGTATCTGTCATTTGACTTTTCCAGAAATCATAAATAGATGGATGCACATCCTGATTCTTCATCTACAGATTTGAATTTCTTTCTCCTTCAGCCCCAGCTCCATGCTATAAATAGACACAGGTCTGTCTGATAAAACAGGAAATTTTCCGTAACACAACTTCTTTGATTAGTACCCAGGCCCAAGTAACAACTCTTTGTCTGCCCATCCAGGAGCCACTCTGTCAGGCACACGCCCAGCAGCCCAGGCTGTCACTGCTGGGACTGAGGGCCCTGCACGGGGTGGCTCTGGTGACCCAGCAGGTCCCGCTGAGCTCCACACACCCCACTCACAGCCAGAACAGGCTTCCTCACCAGCTCCACCCAAGTGTCCTACAGCAGAGTCTGAGACCTCTGGATGCTTTAAACAAGGGAAAGACAGAGCAGGAACAAGAAACAACCCAAGCTGGCACCTCTGAGGGGGAGCCCAGAAAAGGGACCCCTGGGCTGTTATCCCCTTGCAGTCTACAGCTCTTTAGCTGGGACCTCCCTGCTCAGCTCCTGCGCTGGCTCTGGGGTCCCTTACCCAGCTGTGCCCTCTGTCATGCCAAGGGCTGGCAGGTCTCAGCTCCTGCCTGGGCTCCCACCCAGCTGCCCCCAGACACCTGCACTGAATGGATTCCTCAGTAGCTGGTGAGCTGGGAATTTCTCTGGGGGTTTTGTTGTTGTTGGGGGTCTTTTGGTTCTTTTTTTTAATAAAGGCATCAGTTCAGTGAACTTGTTTCAAGAAACCTAAGTTCACTGTTCACAGGGCAACTTCTCCTTTTGGCCCTATTGATGCTGATGATATTTCACCGATTGATCTAGGAGTTATTTCTCTGATCATGAAGAAACTGATGCATCCATCACATTTTGGCAACATAAAGTAGATCAAGTTCAGTTCCAAAGCTTCATATAAATGTACATTTATTTTTTGTGTGCATTAAAGACCTAATGTATCCATTCTTCCTTGTTTAGCCCAAGAGATTAAGATCTTCACATTCCATAATCACTTCAGGTAATCTCTCCCATTTCCTACATTTGTGAACAGTAATTGTCTAATATCTACATTTGGCAGACTTGTCTTGAAATAAAATTGCATATTTAAAAAAAGAGCTTGCATGATAACAACACGTTCAGTGATGTGGAAGCTACAAAGAAAAACCCAGATGGCTCTGACAATAAGAAGATATAATATTAAATTTAGACCTTTCATCAAATGTCCTCGAATTCATACTAAGGTCTCTTTTCAGCTTTGTGCTTTCCTCTTATTTTAAATGTTAATGGATTATCAAAATCATCAAATTCTGTCATACAATCCAGAACGTCTGCTTCTTTAACCACAGAAAATGAACTGCATAAGTTCTCAGCAGACAGAACACTGTATCGAATTGATCTGCAAAGAAGCAGCCACCCTCAGCAACTACTGCAAAGGTACATATTAATTTTATGGTGCATTATTAGCACAGGCACCTCAGCACGTTCATGATGGCCCTATTACAATGCCCTCATGCTCTGAAAGCCATTGTGCTTATATAATCTGTTATTCAAAACCTCTGCAGACTTCCAAGCAAAAGGAGCAAGGGATGCTCTCAATAATCACAGCACACACCTAGGTGCCCAAACCACCATCAACATCCAAAGAGGAAATCTCTGATGCAAGAGCTCACAGAACACTGCTGCCTGCTGCAGAACAGACAGAATTTCTTAGTCTAGGTATTGTACCCTGCCTTTTTCCTCTACAAACACTAGCCCAAATAAAGGGGTCATTGCAAAAGGAAAGGCTTCATAAACAACAGTGCCTTTCTGCAGAGAGCTTCAAGCTCAGTGAGAGCAGAATTGCATTTGGAGAAAGTCACAGGAAGCCAGCACAAGAGGTGGAACGTGTGATATGTCAAAGGAGCCTGGTCCATCTAAACTTAAGGGGAAAACAGACTAAGTATCCTAGCATTTCACAGGAAGGGGAAAAAAAAAGTATCATTCTCTATAGCTCAGATATTTTGTGTTTTTATGGGACCCTTGGGCTGCAGAATCCATAGTGGTCATCAGGCAGGCACAGGAGTTTCTACACTTTTCCACAGATTAGCACATGGATCATGCACGTGCAAGGGAAACTTGGCTCATGCTGTGTGATAACAGGGACTGTTGAACCAGTATTTCAGAGCTATGGACAGCCGCAAGCAAACTGAGCAGGACTGGGTATTCTGTCAGCATTCCTTGCCCTTGTGTTCCTCCTACCAAAACCCGTATCCCACACCCAGCAAATGAAAGCAACTAAATGCCCTGCAGCAAAATACTGCCTTCAGAAACCTTGTTTGTGTCTGAAGTCTGACCCAAACTCTTAATGATCGAGGTAGTCTGCAAGAATAAGAGGAAGAGCTCAAAAACACACGGACTTTTTGTGTGTACAAGTCAATGGGTTGGTTAGCTAGAAGAGAAAGGAGACAACTAAGTTATCCTCAGAGCTGCTATAATTCACCTCCAACATCCAGAGAATGCTACAAGGCAATTTCCTCCCTCTGTTTAACCAAGACTCCCCTAAAAGATAATATTATTGCTAGTTCAAGATTCCTTAAACATACTTTGTTGCCACTAAAATATCACATAGTAAGAATTACTGCAAAAAGTTGTTTTTAATTAGTGCCAAAGGAACTCAGAGTCTGAGCAGTAATTACTTATAGTTTAGCATAAATCAAAAGAAATAGTAAACGAAGTATTTTTGAACAATAGAAGAAATCCTCTCTATTTCATCATAAACATTCAGCTTCTTAGTGAGAGGCAGTATGTCTCTCCCTGAAAGGGGAACTTTCCCACTCTGCTAGAGGAATATTAGGACATCAAGGAGGTTTTACCAAATCATTCTAGTTTCAACAACAGCAATAAATAAATAAATAAATAGTTAAAAACCCCAAAGGGAATCTTCCTTGCTCAACATCTAAAGACTAGACCAAGAGGAAAGAACTAAGACAAAACTTGAAGAGTAGAAAATATGACAGCTCTGTACCTCTACTCTGCATTTGTTTTCTACTAATTGAGGCCACATTAAAAGACAAAGTTTAAACAGAAAATATAGTCAGAGAGACACAAACTCTGTTCAGTGATATTTCCATTTTCGTGATCAACATTTCCAGCACAGACTCAAAATACAATTTTTTTCATTGGGCCAGGCCCGATGTAAATCACACCTGTTAACCCTTTTAATGCAAACCATGACTGCCAGGAGTGCAGAGCAGCAGTTATGCAATTCAGACATACTACCTGGGAAATATCTCTTCCTTCTTTTATCTGCTAAATCTCAACCTGAAAATGCAGCAATTTCAATTAATGTAGAATATAAAGCATATAAAACACAGGCTAATGCCTGAATTTGAAATGCAGCGTGTGCCCTAAGGCACTGTATCACAGTTCAGTCTTGCCTTAGTTCTGTATAAATGTGTGATCAGCAACAATAAAGGCAGGCCCTGCTTTGTCACACAGGTGGAATCCTTGCCTCTCCACTCTTTGATTTGATCTCTTCTACTTCAAAGCTGGCATATTGCAAAACTTTTGTGCAAAGTTTACGCAGACTTTAACTTCATTGCAGCTTGACCTCATAACTGCAACAGCTCTGAGCTCCTTGAGACATTGATCATGTCTACATGGATGTTTGTACAATACCCACCGTAACAGGGCATTGTCTAAGGCTGGGGACTCTGGGCAATATTGTAACATAAATATTAAATAATAATAAAGTTCTGTCAAGTCAGTGATCTGTGAACTACAGTAAGTTCACGTGATCATGTGTTATGGCTCAAAGGCAGCCCTCAGCAGCCATCATATAAAATCTCTATGGTCTAAAAAGCACTTAAACAATGATTTACACACAAGTCATAAAATTAATAGGAATTACATATATTCAAAACTAGTACATACAGCAAAATTTATGTTTGCGCTATAGTTAAGAAACTTAAAGGGCTTATTTTTTCTTTGAAAAACTATTTCTGTGTCAAACTCTGAAAATGTTCAGAGATACATACATATATTAATAAAATACAAATCAACAACAGGGTATCAAAACATCGAAATAGATTTTGATAAAATTTGGAAATACACTCTGCATTAACAAACAAGTATAATTAGACATTAGTTTACAGTAGTAAGAGAGTTCCACATGAAGGTTCTCAAAATAGGGCTAAAATTGATTTTCTAGTTCATCCATTCCTAGTCAATAATTTCACCATTTTCACCCATTCCATAAGAGCTGTACACTGTGCTGGCACTAGTATTCCTTTCTGGGAAAAACACAAGTTGAGCTGCCTTACCTGGAAAATTGAGTTTGCACTGAGAGGTAACAAAAAACAAGGGGAAGAAAAAAAGAAAATTACAAAGTTGAATTCAGAAAAACACTTGTTTGGGTATGTCATTAATGAATGGGGGGAAAAAAAGAAAAGAAAAAATGAGAAAGCAAAACCACTGCAAAATACCAAAATGTAAAACCAAAGCTCAACACATATCTGTCTTTCATTTGGGGTACAATGAGTCTTCTATATTTAAATGGAAACATGACCTACTACAAAGCAAGTGAAAAATCATCCATTAAAACAGCCAAATGTGCCATTTCCCCTTTATGAGACTAAGGCAATTATGGTTAAACCTGCAGTGTTTTTGTTTTCATGCTACTTCAGCTAAGCATAGACAGTTCAAATGGCTTTGGAACAGGGGTTAACATGCTTCACAGTACACTAAGGTATATCCCACTTTTTCCCCAATGTAAATTCCAGGGGTAGGTATTATGCAGAGATTTATACTCCTTATATGCAAAAGGACTCCTATATACTAAAAAAAAAAAAAAAAAAAAACCCAAAACACTTTCAAAAAACTACATAGTTACCAAAGTGATACATGTAACCTACTTAGAAGTATACCTAGTTATCAGTAAAAAAAACTTGACCTGCTTCTAACAGGTACCTAATGCAGGTACAGGAGAAACACATGAAGTTAGACTGTTAAAAATGCTCTTGAAACTAATTAGAAGAATAAATTAAGCTCTAATTAACTGAAAAATTGAGATTTTAGCTCTAAATAGCTAAAAGCTCTCACCTGAGAGAGCTAGAGGGCTAAAGGCAAATCTAGATTTTGCAATAGAAGTATGCTAAAGAGTATATATTTGAAAGAGGGGGAAAAAAATCCAAGAGTTTTGGATGTTTTATCTGGTGAGGAAAAGAAACAACAGCCTCTCTAAAACATGCTCTGAAGAACTCTCTGAAAAAGCAGTAGATGCTAAAAGTATTTCACATGAAACCGTTTCTCTATTTCATATGTTTCTTTCTATTATTAGGTATCTTTTATTTTTTTCCTTATTGCTGAAAATAAAAAGTTACTTCTACTGACATTAAAAAGCTTGATTTTACAAACTATTTAACGCACTCTAAGGATACTGTTAAAAGACAGTGGCATGTTGATGTGAGCTGTACAAAGGTCAGTGATTTGGAGGCTCTTTCAGACAATTTGCCAGGATTTTGGCATTTTGTAAGCACACATAGGACAGCTCTCCAGCAAGCTGACCTTGACAGTGAATTGGATAAATAAACCTTCAATTTACCCCCTCCAGCTCGATGCTAGCCCAGCTGATCCCTCTGGAGCCTTCACCTGTCCATATCGTTCAGCTGCCTGCAACTTTCAACTGATGAACATCCACAGCTTTACAGGTTCTGTGACAAACACCATCTAACAGATAAGGCTTCTGAAAAGTCAAAGTCAATAGCGTTTCCATTGAAAATTTAATGCTGCTTCCATCTTTACCCATCATTCTTCCTACTGTTGCATGTATCCCAGGAGGCACTTCAAGCAGAAGCACTACTCCATAACAGGTAATGACGTGGCATTTAATGATACTGTCCAAAGTGATCCAAGCCCATGGAAAGTAATGTGCACTCATGTACCAGATAAGCACAGCTGAATGTACTAGAACAGCAGTATCTCTCACTGCACTGTCACTAGATACAATGTGACATATGCTCTGCCATTGTACCTGGCTTTTCCTTTTACTTCACCATCAGAGGAAAAGAGCATTTTCAGATACAGAGCACCAAAGTGTTAAGGGAATTCAGTAAAAGGTAGGATGGCAACGTATCCGTAATTAAGTATTCACAGCCTCTTTAATACTTCAGTGCTCTTGGATTCGCTACTAAAAATCTGTGAATTATACCTCATTGAAGAATGTCCTTAATCGACTCTGACATGTTTTATTGGAGGCAGAAAAAATGTTTCAGTATGATAGATAAGGTTAAAAATGTTACTACTCTGATCATTTACTCTAGTGCCTTGCAAAAAACTCCAAAGCCAGAAACCATTTACATCATTCATCTGATGCAATGGCAAAAAAACAGCATTATCTGACAGCCCATTTCAGCTGATGGGACAAAGTGCACATTTTCAATTTTCTGACAAAGTTATGTTGTTTATGTAGATAAGAAAAAGAAGAAGGAAAAAAAAAAAAAAACACGACTAACATTTCTACCACATGCCACAAGGCTCTGAAATTCGAGTTAAACAGCAAAGTACCTTGAGACCACGCAGAGCAGAGCATGACAAACAAAAATCATTTTTATGGTTTCAAACCAAATAACACATTACATGTTTTCTCCTCTAATAGCAGCCCAGAGTTCTGAGGCAGCCCCAGAACATTGCAGCAAAGCTCAGCGTGACATCTCTATGCATGTGTGAGAACACTTCTCCCGCTGCAGCGGGACCACGAGGTACTTCAATGAAAGCTACTGAAATATTTTTAAGTAAACATTTTAACTGAGCTTCCCTCGTATTAATTTTGGTACTCTCCAGATATCAATGACTTTTGCTTACACTACGCACTGCAAAAGGGACGAACAGGAATCTCATACATATTCAATTTCTATTATTAGTTTTATTAGAGTAATCCATGACTATGTGGGAAAGTTAGCAAAGAAAAGAAATTGTTTAAACTCACCACCAGAGACTTCACAGAACAACATGACACCAGCAGAAAGAGAAGGCTACGAACTTATATTCCTCCGGACAGGGCACATTAAGTTGTCAAATAAACAACCTTTGCATTTAAAACTTACGTGGATAGTCTATATAAGGGATTGTATGGTTTATGAGTTGCTATTTTGCTTTTTCACCATCAAAAAATTGCATTGTTTTTGGTCATGCCAATAAAGCAAAACTACTAGAAATATTTTTACTTACTATGTAACTGACAAGATGATTATTTCAGCAAAAATTAGGGAGAAACAATGTTTACTACAAAAGCAAAGTGATCCCATTCCAGTTCATTTTACTACTCATAGACCTAAAGGAAAGCACACATTTAAAGAACAGGCTCAATTACCTGAGCCTTTGTGGTATACACCTAAATTACTAAGACATCTATGAGCTGCACCATTACCCATTAGAAACCAAAATGAAAACTTTCAAATAATTGGCTAAGACCCTAATTCTACAGCCTGGACTAGGCTTTAAATTAGTACCAGATGCTGGATTTTGTTCTTTAAACAACAGTTCTAAGGACAGGGAAAGATTCATCTTCCAAGCCTACTTCTGCCTGCAGACAATATGACCCATCTTAATGAGGCTGCTGAATGCTTTATGAGCAATTTCATCCTCTAGTTACTATATTCTGGCACCAAAATTGAAATATTCATTTTAAATCTTGCCATTAGGACAGTATTGCTTTCTGCCAAATTTCCAATGCCAATTCCTACATTCAATTGTGATTGAGTGTTTCTCCAGAACCCAAGAGATAACAGCAAGGTCTGCCTGTACATCCTGTGCCATAACCAGCTCATTAAACTCCCCGTTCCCATAGACACTGTTTGGAAAAGAGACACTGGCAAAACAGTTTTCCATGGCCCAGTTCTAGCCATACTACCTGCTGTTGCTATCAGCTACCTACATCTCTGCTTATGTATTTAATCAGTCATAAAAATCCTACTGAATACAATGGTCCCACCTCTGAGAAACAGGGAAGAGGATAAGAGACAAGGAGGATGGAGAATTCAGTGTTTATTTTAAAATTTTGAGGAAAAATATGGCCACATGCTCAGGAAAATGTGGAAAAAAAAATGGTATAAGTATGCTTGCCTGTCACACTAGGGCCTGTCAGTCACAAACCTGTTTTACTGTAATACCATACACAGACCTGTGACCTGGGAAAAACATCAAAAAGGGACTTTTTTTGAAAACTACAACTTTCAAAGAATATATTTAGAAGGACATTTTTGGAGAACTACAATTTTAAAAGCATGCATGAATTTGAGGAATATGATAAAAAGCTTTCTTATTTTAAGACTTTTTTTCTTAAAGTGTGTGCTTTAGAAGACCAGTTGCCACCCGTGAGAATGAGGTCCCTGTACTGCTGCACAGAGATTTTCAGTGCTGAGGCTGTGGCCGTGGCAGAGAGCACGGACCACAGCCAACCAAGCGCTCTCCAAATTAACTGTGGAGAGCAAAGAAAGAGGGTCCTTATTGCCTCTTCTTTGAAAAAAACCAACAGATTCATAAGTTAGGTGGACTTTAATACAAAAACAAAATAATTTACCCCATAGCAAAAAAAAAAAAAAAANAAAAATACACCCCGAAAAAAAAAAAAAAAAAAAAAAAAAATTTAAGAGTATGGAATAGCATGGAATCAGAGTCAGAATTCATTATCTGGAGCTATCTAACAAATCATATGAAAGCATACCATAAAGTTACAATTAACCCCAGAATATTTTACTTGAAACTTTTATATTTTTGATGAATGAATTTTTATATATCAAATTTTTCACCAAAGAAATTAATATATCATCTCTGTCCATGTGTCACTATCATGCATGTAGAAGTTCACTCTTCTGTGTTTAAGTTTTTTGAATCCTTTCTTTGCCTTTAGTGGTTTTTTTCCCCTGTGTAATAATTGCTTCTCTTTTATACATTGTAGGGCTTAGGGGGAAGAAAGGAGAAGCGAAGGAAAGAAAGAAAGAAAGAAAGAAAATGTACTTTCCTTGTTATTAATTTCCAGACTGCTTTTTTTTCATTTATTTTAAAGTAAGATGTTTTGTTTCCCAGGCAGTATGTATGCCTGGCTCTATGAAGTGCGAGGTGCAATTGCTGCCCCAGCTCTGTGTGTGGCTGTGGCCTTAGAAGTCAAGGATAAAAGAAACAAAACATTTTTTTTTAATTCTGAAGTGAAAAATCCATTTGATTTCTTTTTGTTTATTGCTGCATTACTTAGGTAATTGCTTGAGTTGAGTCAGACTGACGGCAGGGCTCTGGACCCTCTGACTCCAATCCTTTTGCTTTATTTATTAGTCTCACTTATTAAAAGAATGTCTTGGCTTATATGATGGGTACTATTCAAGCAGAAGTTAAATCACTTATATTTGCAATCTAAGGCACTGTCTCACAAAGGCTGAGTATACCATACTAAGTATTCACAAAAATGCTCTAAACCATGAAAATCATGAGCTCAGCCCAAAAAAATGAGATCATTCAAAAAGGTCTGTGAAGATTTGCAAGTTATTTAAGTGAACCAAGCCATGGTAACTTGTACACAAAAGTCATTCCTCAAAAAAAAAAAGGTAGCATCAACAGATATAACATCTGGCCATGCTTGAGCAGCTCACATACAATATGACCTAATTTATCCAGTGAAATCTAGGCAAAATTTAGCTCATCTTCTACCTCTCAGAGTGATCCAAAGACCTGTTACTTCAAACAGCACGTTTTTTCAGTATTTTCTAATATTCTTAATAGATATCAAGCTCCTGAAGTCTTCTCTTATGTGGTGATTCTGTGCAAAAGCAGAGATATTTCGCTATCTGTTACCTCAAATCGTGCTGATGTCCTCTTCTAAAACTCAGACTGGCTAACAATGGAATCTTCCATGAAAATATTAAATTACGAGATAAGTTACAAAAGGAAAGGACTTCAGCCATTTTTTAAATTTTCATTGATGTTTTAACCTGATGGCCCAGGATAAAGCTACACACAAAGAGTATTTAAGAAATTCATATGTCCAAACCTTTAACCTTGTCATAAAATTTTCCATTCTTTTCATCACTAATGTTCAATATATTTGTTTTAATAAGCTATTCACATCCCCAACATCTTCAAAGACAGAAAGGAGTTGTGGTTAGAGTCATGTACTGAAAGACAAGATTTCTGGTGGATGTTCCTGGGTTCACATGTCCTTTCTGTCTTTGCCAGATTTCTAGGAATAACTTCGTCGCTCAGATTTTTTCCCACTTTTAGTGTTGGTTTCTCTTTCAGTCCTGTCCTGTAGCTGAGTTACATGTGGCCCTGGCACAAAGTGAGGTGCATTTCTGTCAGCCATTAGGGATATTTTCTTAGTGCTGGTTTCTTCCAGCCCATTAGTTTTTGTGCTAGTACTGTACTGGTTGCCTTTAGCAGTGCACTGTTTTGGAGTATGACTTCTGTACTTGCTTGAGGCCACAGCAGTATCAGTGTTCTGTGTCGTTTCCATTTTGTCTCAGGCAGCCCTTGTACTCACTTGAAATAAGTGTGGCCTTTTGCCACCGACAGTTGAGAATGTTAGTCCACATTATATGAAAAACATGATCCACCCTGATGTTTAAAGCCAGTAAAGTAAAATGTTTATTGGGAAAGCGTGAAAGGAAGTGAGAGCCAGAGTGAGTTTCATGAGCTCTATTACTAAACAGTGGTATAGTTTATCAAGGTAAGTTAACCCAAGTAAGATCTCCTCTGTTATTTTCATATTGTTTTCACCAGGCTGCCAGGACAGCATCCTAGAAATTGTTCTACACCCTTTCTGCTTCATTATGGCAGTGCTCAGTATTATCACACTCTTGATTTCATTCTCCTTCTTTGCTAATGACCACCAAACATCTCTCATAAAAAGCAAGTCTCTCAGCTTACACTTCCAAAATTCACAGTACCAGTGTTCTTCTCTCTCAACCTTTAAATTCTCATTTCCCCTCGCACTGGTGCAGCATTTTCTGGTCTGCCCCTAGGCCCCAACCCAGATTATTTCCTCAGTGCCACTCATTCTTCACCAGTTGCTTCTTCTCTTCTGGCCTCTCCTGCTGTCATTTCACACTTGATTGCCTTCTGTCTAGCATCTCATGCAATGGACATTCCTCCGCTATATTTCATTTTACTTCTTCTACATTTTAGGATAATCAGAAAGGAGCATCACCTGCTCACTGTCCATTAAGCTTGTCTTGTACCTCAAAATTTTATCTGCACAGTCCATAATCCTGGCAGAGGCCTCCAGCCCTCACACTGACCTACAGCACAGGGTCACCTGCCAACCTGAACTCAATGATATATAAGATGTGGACAAAACTTGTTCAGTTTCAACACTAAAGGAATTCCTCTGTCTTTCTCAAAATATCTTCGTTGTACAGCTCGCTTGCCTTACAAGTACATTGAAAGTTTCTGAGTGCAGTGCCTTCAAACTTCAATTACCATAATTTCATCTCATAATTAATAAAGTAAAAGTAGAAGCAGTAGTGCTTCTGATTTACATAATTAGTATAAAATCCATGCATTGTTCAAACAAAACACTGCAGCTAAATTTTGAAATTTGATAGCATAAACCTAAGACCCTTAATCTATAATTAAATTTAAGATAGCTTGATTTTAAGGACATGGAATATAGATTTATGTGGACAAAAACCTATTGAAATACTGAGATGCTATTGGAATAGAAACAAAATGTTCCTTACCCAAATGTGACCATTTCTATTGGAAATGCACATACAGAGACTTAATTAAATCCACTTATAGCATGACAACTCCAAAAAAAAAAAAAAAAAGCTTTGAAGAGGGGCTTCACAGGCTTTTCCCAAAAAAGAAAACAGGGAAAATAAAAAGTACGTACATAAAAAAATAAAATCTAATCACACACTTGCAAAACTGTAAAAGAAATCCTGACCACCTGGTCACTAGAATGGATCCCAGGAAAGCCAACCATGGGCAAATGTTCAGTTTATGAAGAAGTAAGAACTCTCCAAATAAGCCTTTCAAAGGACATGGCTAAAGCACTTTGTGGCCATAGTGTTATGGGTGAAAACTGAACTGAAATCCCTCTTCTTGTCTATTTAAGGCTATCTACAGTTATACTGCTTTTGAGAGATGACTATGGCATTACTACTGAAGAGCTTGGGGATACTGCTTGAACAATTTTAACAGGCAGGCCATATCAGTTTTACAAATCTCAAAAGGCAAAGGTTCATTCAGAAGCAAAAAAAGTGCATTTCAGTCAAAAAAAGCATTATTTGGAACCACTAGTCATTATCACATCCAAAACATTTTGTTTCTATTAGAAAGATATTTTAAAATTGAGTCATTGACTGCTAATTTTCTCTCCAGTGACAGCACCCAAGTTTCTCTTCAAAACTACAGAGGCCAAGTAACCACAGAATTCTTATTATTTTAATATTGCAATAACACAGATGATAGTTATCTTAGCAGAAAGATAAAGAGATTACTGAATTCTAAACCTGAGATGGAAACAAATTTCTTACTTTAAATTGTGTCACCCTCACTCCACAGAAAGAGTGATTATAATCTGCAAGGGGGGGGCAGTAAAGCCCTCCAGAAGCAAGCCTTTCATAACTTCACCATTTTTCACAGGCAAGTATAATTACAGTTTTGCATAACCATCTAATGAGAGGAAGTCCTTTCTTGCAGTGTTAATAAAGGACCTTGCATAACATGTTAACAAAGCAATGGCACTCTGTGTAGGTAATGTCATTGTGTAATTAGCATGCTCATAAGATGACTTAAGATTACAGTTTATCTGAATCTAATAACTGCCTATCAGCTGCTTTACCATTCTGTCTTTTTCAATATATCTTTCCTCATGAATGGTTTGAGTATCCACCCGCTCAGTTCAGAAGCACAGGGGGAATAAAACAAGCCAGTAATGAAACAGAAACAAAAAAATTGAGTTTGAGAGCAATGAAATGAATTAGCATGAAAAATCCCAGCTTTTTCACATACATAGACATGTATTTTAGGGCATGGTATCACAAATATCAGTCTTGGCTCTTCATTTCTAGACAGTACAACATTTGAAATTATATGAGAAAGGCTACTGGAAATTATACATAGCATGAAAGTGGAGTTTGGGAAGAATTGGACACTTTTTCAAGCCACTTAACAGGCTGCTTTCACAGGAAGCTACCCTTGGTTGGAACACTCAAATTCAGTATTTACCAGCAGCCATCATCAAGTCCTGGTTGCTTCTCTCCTGTAGCCATAGGCTCACAGGCAGGGTAGGACAGAATTCATCAGTCTGGTAGTACAGCTGGACTAGAATCACCCTCCCGGTTTCCAGTCCTGCAACTTGGACCCCAGAAAGTGGCAATAAAGAAATAACCAGAAGTGCAAGAACTCAGCTTGGAGCAATGTGATGTTGATTCATGGATCCCCATAGAGAAAATCCCTTTCTATCCCTTTTTCTCTATCAGACTCAAGAAAGAAAGGCAAATGAATGAAAAAGTACAGGATGACAGAGGGTAAGGTTTGGCTTGGCATGTTCTTTATAATATTTACACTTCAGGGATGGAAGGGAGAAAAGCCACAGTTTTGGGGACCACAGATATTCAAGCTCCTGAGAACAGTAGACCTCAATGAAGACAGAAATTAGGCAAAGAGCACTCTATATCGCCCAATTTAAAAACCATTACAAAATAAAAAAAAAAAAACACATGTAAAACTTTTCCTTTAAAAAAAAAAAAAAAAAGCATCTCCCTGAAGTAGCAACTGCAAAACAAATTAAGACATTTCCAAGTATTTGCTAACCTACTTACAGGCATCATTGCTCCCTTGGGCCTTTGCAGCCTTACACCTTCCTTAACGGACTAGCTGAATAGGTAAATGGGTTATATCAGGCCAGGAAATCAATGTGTATACTGTGTCTCAGCCCCAGATGAGCTTGTCGAAGCCATTTTATTATAGCTGGAGGAGCTGTATTGATCCCCCTGTGAAGTACTCGGAGGTGGCGAGCAATCCGATGAAGATGCGTCCTGCCGTCCATCCAAATGCTGTCTCCCCTCAATAGTCCTAACAGAGTTAAGTGTTTGCAGATTGAATTAATTTAATGTTTGCTTAATCAAAACTGACTATGCTGGAGCCTAAATTCTATTAATTACTAAAGGAATCACACTAATGCTGTAACATGACGGCAGGCTGGAAAGGGCTTTGTTTTACTATGACGTGAGGGAAGAATGGTCATAGGGAGAATGGGGGGATAAGTCAGGAGTTATTTCATAAAAATATTTATTTTTTTATTTCACGTTCCCCAAACAGAGAGAATTCAGACTTCCCAGAAATTTTTTCAGATTTTTTTCAGAAATGGGGTCATTGGCAGCCAGCAAAATTTCTGTTTAGTGAATTGACAGGCACAGCAAGTTAACTTTATACTTGATGATGAGGAAGGAAGAAGTTACAAAGTCACCCAGATTTATTTATGCAACAAAGGTCTTCTCTTGAATGAAACCAGATGCAACTTCTCCAATTTCTTATTTCTATTTAGTCCTAAGGTTAATATGATGGTTTTTCTTAAAGACAGTCAAAAGTAATTCCTTCTTCACTGTCTAATAAGAAAAAAAGTTTCCCAAATTTTCCATGCATGACAGCAATGGGCTACAACTAAACAGAGATAGTAAAGTAAAACAAGTACTGTTTGACACTAATACAACTAAAAGATTTTCAACAATATTATCTAGGCATCAGCCAATGCATGTGCAAAGTTCAAATGCTCATGAAATATTTACCAGAGAAGCACAGGTAAGATTTCCAGGTAACTTTTACCAAGAAAAAGCTTAAAAAACAAAGAAAAGTGCATAGTGTTTTGCTTGATCAAGTGCTCCTAATCATATCAAAATCCATCAAGTATTTCACAGAGGGAAGATCTTTTGGTTGTTTGTTTTTGTTTGGTTTTTTTTCCCCTCAATGTAGTAATTTCATACAGCACTTCATGGTGCTGCATATTCTTAAGCTAATTTTGGTGTTAAATTATCTGTCTTCATTGGCAATACCAGGTGAATTTGCTTTCTTCTCCTCTTCCTAAATAGTCTATAACTGGAAAGAGTAAGTTTCGTGTGGGAGTAAAATAATGTTGATTTGATTAATACAGCTGTATGCTTACCAAGCACACACTAAGTGTTAAATAACAAACAGTAGCCAACTGCACAGATTAGCTACATATGAAACATATGTCCTGGAGCAATGATTTTATTTCAAAGAGAACAGTCTGTGCTCTTTTCTTACACCCCAATTTACCTTTTCAGTTATGCTATAAAATACATTCCTGATTACTACCTTTGTTACAAGAAAAGTTTAGGTTTTTCTCTCACAGGCACAGAGAGAGAGACCACAGCAAGATAATTATAAGAAAAAACAATCTTCATCACTATTATTTTAACTTTGTGTCAGTCTTGACTTCAAGAGTTTCTAAGCTACATTTTAATCTGAGCAGAGAAGTTTTGCACAATCATACTAAACCAGTGAACTTATTCCATCAAAAAATAGAACTATTACTCCAAGAAACATTGTTCAGTAAGTAAGAAGACCAATGCCCCGCTACCTGTAGTGCAAAGCTAAAGCAGATCCCCAGCAGGGCAGGAGCTTTCTAGAACTAAGCAGAAGGTAAAGAGGAGGCAGGAACCAAGTGTGCAGACTTGGGCAGACAACATCCATTTTCCACTTCTAGAAGGGTCATAAACTGCATTTTGTTAATTTAGAATTTAGTTTTTCCCCTTCTGTTAAATGTCTTTGGGATAACATCAGGAAGAGTTCTGCTGAAAAGATTTTGGTGTAGTTATCACCACTGTGTTTTACAGGAATTGAGCCCTGAATTAAAAACTACCTGGGTGCTAAATACAGGGTAAGACATTCTGAAAAGCAAACTTATTCCCACAAAGAGGGATTTAATTTTGAGCCATATTTGAAAAGGATGCCTTTGGAGCTGCTGAACTTTCTCCTGCATTATATCTTCATTGCACTTTGCAAAGCAGAAAAGTTTTAAATGTAGCCAGAAAATATTTAAAATACATTAAAAAAAAAAAAAAAAAGCCCAACAACAAAAAACCTCCAAAAATTAGAGTGTCTCATCAGAGAGAAAATGGGAGAATTAATTTTCTCAATCATGTACGTATGAAACAATTTCCTCCCTCCATACTTTGCCTGTTACCAGGATTACTGATGTGGACAGATCTTCAAAATCAGGATCTTTTTCAACTTAAAAACTATTACCTTATAAAATATCATAAATGAGTTTGAGGAGAAGAAAGCAAACCCTGTGGTTGTTACAAGAATTATAACTGATGAGTGAAGGTGCTATAAATGCTAAGATACATTTTGTGGCTACTGTAAGCATTTATATTCTACGTAAATTTCAGCTCATATATTCATTTAATGCAAGCCAAAATTCTCATCTTGATGCTCAGATAAGAATATTCCTTTTGCTAAATGATCATTTTCTATTGAAGTACAATGTTTGAAATCTGCATTTCATGTCAGAGGTGGCTGATCTACAGAGAGAGCAGTGAAACCCAGTATAATGAAATATTGCTTTTTTACAAGCCATACTGCACAGCATCAAGATCACTCTGGGTTAAAACACCAATAAAATGAAAAATTCTCATTACAATTGATTCAAACATGTCAAAATGCATTTTACTTTAATCAAACTACCCTGCCCTTCACTTTTCAAACATTTCTAAAACATAAATTGTACCTCACATCACAGAAAGAAACAAAACTGGCTGCTTTAAACCATAATCATTGCAAATTGCAGCATTGACACCTCTGAATTAAAATTGCAGGAGAATTCACATTTAGGTTGTTTGAACCTCTATCTACAGTCATTTGACATATTATAAGATCAGAATAATTTTAAGACGAATATAATATTCTTCCCCATGTATTTCAGTAGTGAGGATCATTTGGATAAAAACAGAGCTCTATTTCTGAAGTCCACTGACTTGCCAGAGATAACTGTTACGAGTTCAGTGTTTGTGCTATAACAAGCTCTGAATGACAGTGTTCTCTCCTATTTCTCAAGAGTACAGCTTTGTCATCTACCACTGTGATCCCAACAAAGAAAAATCCAGATGTCTGCAAATTAAAGGAGAGCTGGATGACATTCTGCTGTTAATGCTCAGCATACATAAATCATTGTAATAAGAGAAGATTGTTATATTAACCTTTGTCACGCAATTTTCTTTTTCTCTGTAAGAAATAGGAAAACAACAAATTAGGTGGCACAATAATTCTATTTTGCAGCAGAATGGTGCAGAGAACTTTTATCCCCTTGCCAGTCACATGATTCCCACTTACCTGGAATTTTATATGGTCCCTATAAAAAGTTAATAGTATGCATACATACTTCACTTCAATTGGTATATTGCTAGAAAGATGGAAAGCATCTTACAAATAAATCATAATTTTAAAGGAATAGATAGTGGAAGACAGGAAGCCATGAAATTTAACCTTTGCCCTACCAAAAATCTATCTTATGGCCACTGAAATGCTTTAGTTCCCTCCGTCACTTATCATATGTGGGAAATGGGACACTAAAAATCCCATGTATCAAAAATGAATATACAGTATCTGTGTCCATGCACTGGCCCGGAGGATGCACTGTACAAACGTAAGAGGATTTTCACACAAGGCGCCTGGGTAGCATTGGAACATCCACCTCAGTGGAATCCCAGGAAAGAGTTCATGTGTTCCATTGAAGAGACCCAGTAATATTTTAGGTCTCTGGTGTATAGAATATATATGGGAGTATAAGATTAATGCTGAAAACTCATCCTCATGCCAGAGACCTGCCATTCTTCCAAAATGTTTTGTTTTGAAAAGTTCCACTTATAAATAACTAGTGACCCAACTAAATAAATAGCTAAATAAGTAGGAGTTCAAATGAGCTGCCTTAACTCAGGGACATGGAACATCTTGTCATTCACTCTGGCTCCTGGGTGTTTTGCTGCAAGCTTCATCACCATCTCCCAAAGTCTCTTTTTCAAGAGCATAATACAGATGTGCTGGGTGAACAGAAATTTAAGGATTGAGCTTTCCAACCTTATAAAAGGACATTCACAATACAATGGCTTCAAAGGAAGATTCAAACTGGTTTTTACCATTTCTGCAGTAGGTAAGAGGATAATTAGAATACTTGTATGAAATAAAACAGGAAAATATAACCATTTGGAATTATTTTTGCATTGTTTCAGTACACCCATATTTCACCAAGTACTTTAAAGTGAAAATAAATATTTAAAAAGCCATATAACCTAATCTCACAACAGAGTACAGATAGACAAAGCTAATGTATTAGCAACAATCTAAAAAACCCAAGGTATTGCTCTACCCTCTCATTCATATTTCCTAGTTAGATTCATCTTAATTCCATTTTTTAAATTATTTCAACTGCATATCAAACTTGCCTTCTTGTCCTTCATACAGTCACAGTCACTTCAAAATTGACCCAGTACATACCAAAATTAAAATACAAGTAAACTTATTAAAAATACAAGGGGGGAAAATGTCCTGGAAGACTCTTCAGCTTATTTTTGCAAGAGAACCATCTAGGAATGTAAGTACAACTTCAGAAAATTAGACACACAGTTGGTGGTTTCAGTATGTTTGGAAATAAGTTGCACATTCCCAAGGAAATATGGGTTTTAATCGAGGACAATATTGCATGCTACTGGGATGTCACACTAATTCCTCTGTGGAAAGGATGACCAAAGTATTATGATCACGTTCCCATGCTGCAAAGGTGGAAGGATGGCTACAGACTACTGCAGTAGTACTTCTGTTGTCTTTCCCTCACCAAAATCCCTAAGTCCTACAAAATGTAACCAACTCCAAAAATCAAAAAGCTTCCTTAAAGTCAGAGTTCACACTCTGAAAGCACAGCCTGAGCTGTTGCTGCATCCAAAGCCAATAAAATTACTGTTTATATAATAATTATAGACCACTTTGATCCACAGTTTTAGATTTTTTTCCTAGATTCTTTTTCTCTGACAAATAAAAAGGCAGTCAGTCATTTCAAGAAAATCAGGGAATATGTTTGAGATCCCACTCAGTACCATTAACTATGAATTAAAAAGAAAAAACAGAACACCAACATCAGCACGAATAAGGAGCTGAGATAATATTCCTAAGTTTACCTTGATGGGTACTTTCCATATAAACTGACAAGCAGCTGCAGTACAGCAGCAGCCAGCGACAGTGTGCAAGCTCCCAGTTCTGGCCTTAATTTCCACAAAGATAAATGTAAACAGGTGGGATACCTCTGCTAAACTACACTGGAACTATCCTTTACTTTTGTCTTACTGCATCCATGTTACAAAATAGTACAGTTCTGTGTGTATCTTCAAACATTCTGACACATTTTCCTCCTGAAAAGAAGTTATTTTTTAAAGTATGATTTGCAGCAGGTTTTTTTCCACTTTTGCCACAGTCCTATTGGCAGGAAGCATAACGTACTTTATTTTCTCGATAAGGGAAGTGTGCAGAGGGGAAAAAAAAATGAAAGAAAATAACAAAAATACATTTTTCTCACATGATCCTCCACTACTCCAACTTCTTGCTGCAGTCAGAAATAACACCAGCAAGATGGACTTGCCTCTAAACTGTCCCTGTGGAGCCAGAAGGGGAAACAGCTGGAAAGGAAAGGAAACAGCAAAAGAAGGAAAGAGCTGTGCAGCAATTCCACGTGAGCAGGATAGCTCAACACCAAAGAGAAGGTGAGTCTGCCACCACCATTAAAGTCATTCTGGCTGAGTTTGGCTTCCCAGGCTAGAGTGGTGGCAAGTAGCAAGATTTGGTTTACTGAAAGCTCTAGATATTTAATCCTTTTCTTTCCATTCCCCAGCTCACACACTTCCTTCCTGCTTTCACATAAAACAAAATCTAAGCTTTTTTATTCACCCAACTGTAGAACGCTTCAGGAGCATCAGGGATGCATTCACCACAAGGCTGGCCTTGCACACAGTTAAATTTCAGAATGTAAGAAATTTTTAGCTAAGTGATGTTTTCTAACCAGAACAAAAGGCAGACCTTAAATTCTGAGCCTGTCATAGTCTAACTGACTTTGAGGTTCCCAACATTTCAGCCCATGTTTTCATGTACATTCCTGCAACTTGAGGGGTAAAAGAGGCATCAATTAAGAAATAACAATGAAAAAGGGCTTTTTGACTAAGTATTTAGTTGCTCTCCTATACTTTCTTTGTTGTTCTGTTTAAAAATATTTGACAAAAATCAGTTTGCAATGTGCAGCTGCACGATTTCAGAGTTATGATTAACTCAGAAGTTTCTCATCTCTGCTCAGCCCCACACACAAGTTCAGTTCATGTTCTGAACTCAGTTAGCAAAAGATTGGTCCTCGAACTGCAGACAAAAACACAGTAGTGCTAATAAGACAGAAACAGCCCATGCAACCTCTCCCATGATGGTTTTTTGGGGGGGGTTTTGGTAACATTTATATCATTTTCATCACCACGATCTCTTTAGAAATGAAACACTTTGGTTCTGAAGACACATAGCACTAGCTGAAAATGTTTTTTCCTGGAAAATTCAATATATAACAGACGTAAAATTAATTATTTTAAAATTATATTTTCTCAGCTGCCACTGCAGTCTCCATCACTTTGGGATAAAGTCACAAATAATGAAGATGAGTAAGAAAGAAGCTTGTACTATTTAAGAATTGACAAAAAACCAAACAAAAAAAAAATTATGGGAACACAACCACAATACCAAATTCCATTGCATTTGATTGTAGCCACACTCCTTGGTTTACTGCAAGGCACAGGCCCAGAGGAAGCCAATAGAACTGCAGTAGTTTGAGTTAAATCAAAAATTTTATCACTTATGTATCTGATCCCACCATTTTAGTCTAGCCATTCAAAACTGCACACTGTCAGTTTGCAGTACACACATTTGTGCACAGCTCCCTACAGGATCAGTAAAGGAGAAACACCCTTGCATCATTTACCATGACCTTCCCTTTAAACATAAAAATCCCCCTTTTCTTCTGTGCTGCATATTAATTTATAATAGTGAGACAACAGTATCAGCTGTCCATTTAAGTTATTTTAGGTTAGTTTACAGCCTGGTCCTGGAAACCCTATCTTTCAAATATCTCAAACACTTATATACTGTGTTCTGAAGAGCTTTCATGGAAAATGTTTATTAGTCACTTTGATCTAATTCATCACAAAAGAAACCATCTTAAAGTACATAATGTTCTCCTAAGTGACACATGCTGAAGCTGTTATCCTACTTTTAACCCGTGCTTTCAAGGATCTGAACCCAGCCTTACGTCGTCTAAAACTTAATTAAAAGAATGCTGTCAATATCAATGTCAAAGTAACTTGTCACCCTATGAATGAGAGCCTCAGTCGATTTTTCAAAGTGTGCCAAACTTTCGAAGGGCTCTTTCACTTTATAAATCAACTAGCAGCTTAGAATATCCTGGCAGCACCTTCAAGGAACGAATCAAAATGACAGGAAAAGAGGGGATAACAATCAAAGCTTGACTGAATACAGGTGTTTGAGTTTACAGACGAACCACAAATGCCTGGATCTTTGACAGCTGTTGATGTTATCAGTTATGTGCAGCTATTATTGGCTCCGGTCTTAGGGGCTGTAAGGCCTTTCCCTTAGCAACATCTCTGTGGCTGATAACATTTGGCTGAACTTTCAGATCTTAACCTCCCTTCTGACTCTTTGCAGTCAAACCCGCCTAAACTGATCAGAGGAAGAGACACGCAGTGGGAAGACAAGTAAAATATTATTGACTGGACTGTTTCATGTCTATTAGGAAGAAAGAGCAAGGGAGGGGAGAGCTTTCCAACTTGACAGGCTTCAAGATAATCAGGGGAGGAATCAAGGCAACAGAGTAACCCTTAGGAAAGTAAGAAAGCAATGGCTTATGAGAGGTCATTGTTCTGTACAAGGAACAAACACGGGGTGATATTTTATTAGGCACCAATTTGAGTTCCCCCATTTTAGTACTTGCATTTTTTAGCGCTGCCACTTCATAGGCCTAGAGCAATTTTATGGCACACAATACAGTATTATTTCTACTTAAGTCTCCAGCTTTACTTAAAGCATACACAGTTGAGTAAATTGCTGAGATTCTCATCAGATCAAACTCTGCTGCTGAGCACTTTCAGAAGAGTCACGTTTTTAAGTAGTTTTTAAATTCTGATTTGGCACTTGATATCAGTGTTTTCCTGGGCAAACTTTCCCCTGTTCCACTGGCAGAAGCCAGGCAAAAGCAAACTTCAGTAAAGCATGAACACATCTGTGGAGTTGTTTCACTGGCAATAGCAATTTTTCTGCCAGTGCCATGCAGCTCTAGATGGACTATTCAAAATTCTGTGTTCCTCCCAAGTAAACACCAGGAAGTTCTCTATACATCCATATACGTGCAAATCATCAATCTGATGATCAGATCAAGCTGAGCATTTTAAAATCAATAAATTACTAGGCCAATGAATTAGCAATATAATACACGGAGCTCTCTGGTCTCTTCCAGCTACCCCAGAAACTTGCACAGCATCACACAAAAACCCCTAAAGATCTTGTTCCTCAGTGGAGCAGCACTCAGGTGTTAACACCATTTGTGAGCCAGGAGCGCCTCATTTGTGCTCCTTACAATGCCCTTCTTTCTAAATTCTAAGTGGGTGCCACTCATGACACACTGGCTTTCAGGATTTTCACATTAAAGCTTTCTCAATAAGTAATCCACCTTTTTAATAGTAAAAGTTTTGATCTTTAATGGTGTAATATGCTTACTTTTTGCCAAACACACTGTAAATCCCACAGGAAAACCCTACTGAACACGGTATGTGTTGTTGTCATGCCACATCACACAGCACAGATCATTAAGTGACATCCATATGACAGTATCAATAATAATTAAACAATGGGAGGAAAAGACAACTGAAGACAGTCTTGCAAAAACAAAAAAAAGAAGACTTGAGAATTATGCTTCATGACTGTTGATATTTTGAAAAATAAAATAATTTTGATTAGTAGCTTTTGAAACAAAACAGTGCAGTTATACATGAGTTTCATCCCCAAACTCAGAGGTGGAGACTGTATCTACAGATCAGGGCAAGCTACACAGAAATTATCAGAAGTACCATGACCTGTATTAGCAGACTGACATTATACATTTTTATGAATAAAAATCAAGAAATAATAAGTCCAGTTTACCTTTTTAAAGTAATTTAAGAACTTAAACACTATTAGAGTTTAAGTTTATAATTCTACTTTTAAAAATCGTGTTCAGCCATAAAGATGTCACCATTTTAACCATCAAATAAAGGTCACATCGGCATTCAGGATACAATTTAACTATTCTTTTTCATGCTTTGACTCTGAATCTTTGCATCTGCACTTACTTGGAGGTAACTGCTAGAATCATAATCATATATTTAAATTAGTCACATGGAGAAAATTAGAATGTTTTGGAAGAAAATTAGAGCTGAATGTTTCAAGAATTCATAATATTTCTTAGACTTATTTTTTTTCATATACATCTTCCTTTTAATGTCTACACCGAGAAAGGAGCAACCCTCAGGAAGATATTCAGGGGTATAGATATTAATAAATGCTATAAAAATTCAGTCAGAAATCAAACTGGGAAGAGTTTCACACAAATTAATTACTGAATTGTGAATACCGAAAAAAAAAAAAAAATCATAAAAAGGCCACACAAATGCTCACCATAGAACATAGAACAATGCTAATTAATGCAAATAGCCCATGCATTCATGAGGAGCTTACTGCTGAAAATTCAAAACGGGAAAAAAAAAGACTGCTTTAACATCTCTCTATATATGTATCTTAGAATATATTCTTGATATTAAATATATTATAACATTAATAGAAAAAGAAATTAAAAGGTCAATAAAGCCAAGGAATTTATGGCAAATAACATACACTGGCCCTAATTCCACATCTCTGTAGCACAGGGATTGAGACAGAACCATTACCCCACTTTTGAGCCCTTCCCAGCTTCTGAAATTAGCTGGCACCTGGATTTTCCAATTCCCACAGCACGTGCAGCAGCCCTTTACAGGTCATGCACCAGCAGTACAACACAATGCAGTGCTCGGAGCAGTGCCTGCCCCAAACCCCACCTGCACCTGGATCCCTCTGCAGCACCCCTGCCAACCCTTGCAGACCCAAGCAGAGCACAAGGACTGGAGCAGACAACTGAAACAGAGGATGTGTTTGTCAAAATGTAAAAGGTACATGGTACACAGTCAAATCCTATTTCACTTTGTCATCACTTTTGGCACCTTCATTTTAGTGTTTGAATATTTTGGATTACAGTCTAACAGCTGATTTGGCTCTGAAAAGTGGAATTTGGAAAAAGGGGTTCTATCCCAGGAAACAAAAATTATAACACTTATCTATGCTTCACAAGAAACTACAGGACTATCCCTACTATCCCTATCGTTACATGATCATTATGATAAAGTTACATTTTAAAGAAAATTTGTGCTCGTGCCTAGGAAGCAGATATCAATCTATCTTACAGTGTGTCTTTCTTATCAAGAAGCCCTAAAAGAACAACTGCCAATGACAAAATTGAAGTTCTTTATAGGTTGGAATTGTGATATTATGAGGCACAAACTTTTCTTGTTACTTGCAAAATAATCCATATTTATGTGAGGAGAGTGAAATTTATGATGTTCACTTTCCCAATATACTTTTGTATTACTGATTTTTTGAATGCTGAATTTCTCCTTCACATCTTAAGAAAGGATTTATAACCCACCAGAATTTCTAAAGAAAACAAGGTTTTCAAGGTAAAGGTGCACATACTTCTCCCTAGCTTCACTTATACTGTTTGCTTCTTTCCCCCCACATTCTCTAAAAACAAATCAGTCCTTTCTGGATGGCTTCAGTCCAAAAACTGCAGCATCCCAGCCCACACCACCAGTTTTGCTGATGATCAGCCTTTTGGTACCTCAAAGTTCATGTGATCATTTTTTAAATTTCATCCCTTAAACTTCAGTCCAAACATATCATATTTCACATACAGACAATTACCCCAGCCTTAACTATACCAGTTAAATTTGAATTTTAGAAGAGGATTCTGGTTACAACTTTAACTGCAGAGAGGCCACCCTTTCTTCTTAGTACTTTTATCCTTAAGTCAGCAGCATTTAGGACAGCACTTCTGCTTAGAGCTCATTTGTACACTGCAACATCATTATGAAAGCCTTTTATCCTCAATCATTCAACCAATCCAAAAATGGAGAACCATCTTCAAGAAACAAGCCCTAATAAATCTCTTTCATTTCCTTTTAATTTTAGGCAGATAAATGTTACACATCCTGACTTGAAGGCTCTCTGGACATGAAATCACTCAGTAAAAACTTCGATAGAATTTAACCCTATTGTAGCTAACTCAGGCCTCCTTTTGCATTCAGATGTTGGTTTTAAAAGATCACGACCAAAAAATTAAAATAGACAGTATAGTTCATGACAAAAGGAGCTTGCAATATTTAACAGAATTCATTTCATCCTCTTCTACCACACATTGGAACAGTCTGACACAAGATCATCTTCCCAGACATAATTTGGAAAAATCAGTGATAAGGTCTGTAGATGTTACATTATTTTGGGAAGAATCTTGACTAGTAAGGGAAGCAATGAGATTACCTCCTGAAAAACTAAGATTATAGTGCAATGTCAACAGTAATATCCTTAAGCAATTGGGTCTTTGACTAAGAGAACTTCAGGAGACAGAGTAACCAAAGTAAATGTAACTTTGCAATGCACAGTTCAAAGACAAATATTTAGTCCTGTCCCAGAAAATACAACCATGCAGCAGCAAGGTGACAGTGGTCCCAGAGTGAAACAATTTCCTTTTCCAACTTCATTCACTTTTCAGTGAAAAAAAGAATAAAGACTGTATTTTAAAAAATTCCAATGAAGGAACCAGGGAAAGAACTCCATTTTTATGTTCCATTTTTACTTTAGAAGGTGTTGAAAAAGGTTAAACAGTAGAGGACAGCAGTATTGAAACCTTTCTTTGTTTTATTTCTCTATTCAATTTACTTTTTCTAATGAAAAACAGGTGAAACCTGTGATTGGATCTTCAACACTCTCACACTTTTCTAACTGGGAATATTCCACCATTTCACATAGATAACAGAAACACCTTTTCTTCCTTGCAGAAGGTAAGGTGACAAGCTATTGGTGCTGCCTCTGATGGTGTCTGTGATAGTAGACTAATCTCTACCATCAGTTAAAGTGATTGCCATTAAAATCTTTATTAGCAATTAGCATTACTGCTTGAGTTTCAGTTTTGCCTCTACTTACTGAAGAAAGCAGGGAAAAGCAACAGTCCAGTGAAAGCCAGTGGATTTAAATGGAATATCAATTAGAGAAGAAGGTAAACATTGCAATGGCCCAACACTGTACATATGAGCAGCAGCAATTTAATGGATAGGAAATCTGTAACAGAGAAAAAACTTCCCTACTGTATTTCAGGGAGAATTTTCTTCTACTACACAATTATTCATTTGACTTCTACAATAGATATTTTCTCTATTAATTTTTCCCAACTCATGAAAGCTACTGTTGAATTCCCAAAGCTAGGATCATCAAATATATGCAAAATCCAGCCAAATAAATTCACCTTGCTACACATACCTACAAAGTCTTATGGTTTCAAACCTTTGCGAAGTACAAGTGTAGTCCTTGTGTGCACGAGCAAAAGTGATGGATATTTGTTATGCCAAATACAGAGAAAGCTCCATCAGATCTAAAGGAACCATTCTCTATTTCTACGGATTAAAATGTTTCATTGCAAGCTATTAGTATGTTCTTTAAAGTTAACTTGGCTCAGTTTTAAATTCTGCTTTATTGTCAAAAATATACATTTCTTACAAGTCAACCTTCCTCAAAAAAGGAGTTTCTTGGCTTTTCTATATTCTATCCCTGTGCAAGACACGTACACACTCTAACTAGGAGGCATCATGTAGTTATTCCTAATTTTAGAACTCCTGTTAGTGTTACAACATTGCATACCGCAATGGGAGAAATGAAGTCCACAATTCCCAGCTGATCTTATGCAGAAATGCAAGCTATAGAATGTAGTGCTGGAATGAGAGATACAAAACTGGGCTCTGAGGATCGATTGCTTTATTCACACACACACACATTGACCCCCTCATGCAAACTGTGACCTCACCAGTGCCCTGAAGGGTTGCACTCCCTGGTCTCCAGCTGTGCCAAAGCTCAGGTCACGCAACTGCAAATGTGCTTCAAAAGGAAATTTTATATATAACTTTTTAAACGTAATTGATAACAAGTAAAGAATTTGGATTTACAAAGGATTACTATTTATTCAGAAAAGCATGTTACTTATTACTTAAAGCTGCAGTAGAGATGTATTCTGAAATAATATCCAATTCTACAATTTTCTGTCCCCCAAACTTCCTGCTTATGTAGATCTTAACACAGGTAAGCAATCATCTGGCCAGTATCACCCTCTGGAGAGTAACGAGGTCCTTTCCAACCCTTTGGCTGCTATCAAGTATGCAGAAGTTAAATGTACAGATGAAAAAAATTTGTCTCAATTTCATATTTCTGCAAAATGGTAATTTTGTACTTAAAATGTACAAGATGGATGTTCAGAAATATAGGCTGAAAGTCTAAATTATACTTGGTCATAATTTATGTAGTACAGTCCCAAAGAGATACAAAAAAGGCAGAGCATAATTTATCTGTTGGAATCAGAGATAGCTTTACTAAAACTCCCATTTATTCTATCCCCCATAGTCTTAACCAGCCTTTGTCCTTAGGGCGCATTCTATTTAAGATTTCCATATTGCTGTTTGATCACATATCGTAGCCTATAATTTCTCTATCATCTGGAGCAAATTCAGCTTACAAAAATGATGATCTCCACGATAGCAAACACTGCATATCTAAGATACAAAGTATTTCTAGCCATACAAAACTATTTGCATGTAAAATGTCTGTCAGGGGAACACGCACTTTAATTTTGAGCACAACACTATTAGAACAAAGGTACCCAATACTTTGAGAGTGGCTTCACTCACTGCAAAGAACCTAAACAGAGAAATAAGATGTGATTAATATATTGGGCACAGCTCTCCATGGAAATCTCAAGTAATCTCACCAAAGTCAACGGGACTAACCATGGCTTATACCAAAACTGAATTAATGTTCATTTTCTAAAATATAGTATTTCATTTATGACAATAAAAAAGTTTAAAAAACAAAAATGAAATGGAAGTCTGATTTGGCACATGTAGTAAAAGCCAGCAATTATTCTGTCTAGCAACGATTTTTTCAAATACATTTCAATGTAGAAAATCAGCTCAAAATTTAAATCAGAAACATCCATGCCAATTAAGAAAAAACTCTTCAGCTGTAATACTTCAGTCTTGGCTTCCTTAGTCTGGCAGAACTGGTCAGGACCTCTTTGCATGGAGGATACGTAAAACATCTTCATGTTGCAGCAGCACTATTTTTTCAATATCCAGAGATTGTTTTTACCTTGTTTGCATTGAACCAATATCTCAGAATGTTAACAAACAACGCTGTTGCTGCAGCTGACAGTGCCAACCTTGCAGTGAGACAAACTGTGGTTGCACTGACATGGGCTCATTAAATATTTCCATGGTTCTTTTAATCATTAGTATTGCTATCATAAATATTCAGATGTTGACAATGTATTTTTCACAATAAACACTATTCAACTGCAGGTTGGCTGAATTCCAATTAGAGTGCTTCTATTTTGCCTCCCAAATTTCCCCTGAAGAATATGATACTCCTCTCTCTTTTTGCCTTTGAGAGTCATTTTATCCACTGTTTTATACCAGGTTACTGAAAAGTTTGCCTTTACATGGTCTTATTTTTCACAGATGAATTTAAAACACAAAGCCTCTGAACTCTGGAAGACTTCTGCAGAGTCACAATGAACATGGAACACGAACCAGCAGCTCACAGGCACCCCTGGGGTCAGTTCAGTCACCAAAAAAAGGACATCTCCATTTAATATTTACAAGCCACATTCTTGGGTACATTTGATGGAAAGCATTAGGAATGATAGACAGGTACTTTACAAATTATTTTGATTTACCTAGGGGTGAAGGTTTTTTTAATCAAAAAAATAAATGCAGTTTAATTTCAACTGAAATTGTGAAACTGCATCCATTTGGTATGTTTAAGCAAAAGAATCAAAGTAAATGAAGCAATTTCAAATTTGTAGCTAAAAATAGTTGCAGAACACTCAAAACATTTTTCTGGGTCTTTATTCAGCCAAGAATGGGAAGTCAATTATATGTACTGCTCTATTCATAAGTACCTAGCACTAGTATTGCCTAAAAATTTGACAATACCTCAATTTTTCCATCATTCCTGGTTAGCTGGCAGTTCTACCCCTCTTAGTACAAGATGAGCTGTCCTCAGTTTTTCCCATCTTCCATATTTCTAAACTGAAGAATACAAGTGTGCCTTGTGAGAAATGAACCCTTCTGTGGCTACAAACCCCCAGCTACTGCAAAAAGCTGCTGCATTTCCTTTTGTAGCAGGTATTTGAGGAAAAGATAAAATGGACAAATGCACGAAGTGATCTCCTCTGCTTGGCTTCCCTGCCCAGGCTCCAGCTGGCAGGGAAGCTTTGCCTTCATAGGGATGTCAAGACTGTAATTTCACAGAATCCATCTAAAACTTAACCTTGTTTGACCAACTAAAACCTGCCACTCCTACACACAAGAAGCTCGTTCAGCCTGGTGATTACACCTTGGTTAATCCAAACATCTTTCCCTAATACTTCTTGATACTTCAGCTGTACAGCAAATAGGGACAATACACACTGAGCAGCCACTACACATGAAGATTTTCAATTCTGACTCTCACTGAAAGCAAAATAAAATTTAAAATACCAGCGACCTGCTGGTACTCTGCTGCCAATAGTTTGATGTTGACTCTTGGTGAAGTTGCTGCTTTCAGCAGTCCAGTGCATTTGGAAAAGGAAAGGAAAGATAGGGTGAGGCTCTCCATGTAGGGTCAGGCTTAGAAGAGCATTGGAAAAAATATGACTGCAGTTTTACTTGTAAGTTTAAAAATTACAGGAGTGTTTACAGATGGTTTCTGAGCATAAAACCCTATGCTTATGGAAAACTCCAATAAAGCGACAAATGCACAATAAAATTACAATCCACAGGAACAAGACGGGGATTTCAACAATTGTCACGTGTACAGGCATATAAAGAACGGCAGTATCACAAAGTGATTTGTACAGTAGTTTCTTCTCAGGGCTGAATATTTTAAATGGAAAAATTCACTTCACAGTAATTTAGCTGTAACTAGGATTACAAATTTAAGGACTGTAATAGATAAAATTAGATTGTGAATCATCTCACTTCCCTTACAAACTACCAAACACACAAAGGCCCTCACTTTCTATACACAGGTATCTGAATAGGAGAGGTAAATGCCACATTGGCCTGATGGTTTTACATTTACCTCTGCCAGTGAAATACAGAGGGGTCCCCTCTGTGTGTGTGTTACTGGTATTTCTGACACAAGCAAAAATGAAAAAATGCAGAATAAAAACTATACTGGAGATACTGTCTTCCTAATGAGAAAACAAATTTGAGGTTTTAGTCATTTTCTCTTTTTATGGCAACAATTCTGAGAAACAAAAAGAAGCCCAGGCTGTGAGGGTTCTTCTTAGAGTATCCACCTGTAAAGGAGTTCAACCAAACACAAGCATATCTAGAAAGTGTTTATGGATTTTCAAAGAACAGAAAAATCACCAACCTGATTTAAGAAAAAATACCTTGAGTTTCACAAATTTAATTCCTTGGTAATGGACATTTGCCTGCTCAGCACTGTGCCCCCTTTACAAAGTAGGACTAGGACTTAGATACATAAGTAGGGAAGTCTCCAGATTACATTGTCTAAAACCTAATTTTATTGATTTAAACACCTTTTTATTTTCATACTTAAAAGCTATTTTCTAAACATCCCATGGAATTAGCTTCCTTTGCCTCAAGAAGCAATACAAATAAATCAGTGAGTAAGCTATGTCCACCCTTAAGACCTTCTACTGCTCATTCATTTTAATCAAATTTCCCATAGTCTTTGACTTTCTATCCTTCATTGCCTTGAGCTATGCATTGTAGCTACTGATGACATACAAATGTTAATTTTGTTCAAATTCAAACACAATAGAAAAGAGCCCATTTTAAAGACTACTTTGCAAACATCACACTTAAAAGAACTGAATTAAACAGACTACAGAAAGGAAAAGAAATAAATTCATTCAAGTGGATCCCTATGTTAGCCCTGTCAAATGATTTTCAGGCTCTTCAAGTCTAAGACAGTGATTTCTTTCCTTGAAAATTTAACAGCTGCATATTCTATTAAAACATACATAGAAAGAACTCCTTTAAAAATAAACCAATTGTGAGGCATCCAAAGAACCAATGATGGCAAGCTTCACCCATAGTAATTAAGGGTAATCCCTGTGACAGCAGACACACAGCAGCTGTGCAGCAGTTAATGATGCTTTTTGTTCTTCTTTTGTCATTTTTAATATTTATTTTATTCAATTTCTCTTCCGTGTTTTAAAAGAAAAAAAGTTGAGTGTGAATTAAAAGTGTAAATAGCTATTTTGTTGGAGAAAAGAAGTAGTAAGAAGTACTGCACTTATGTTCTGCTCAGAGCTAAGATAAACTGTGTTCCACACTGAGTTTGCAATAAAAAGCTCAAGTTTTACTTTTTCTTAGATATGTGACCACTAACAGTTTGCAGTCACTAATCCGAATACAGTATCATTGTGGCCATCATTTAACCAGAGATCTCCTACTGGCTCTTGCTGTTTATGTCAGATTTGCAGCTACATAAAAGCTCCTGGAAATCATATGGCAAGAACTTAAAAGATCATAAACAATTTGGTAACTGCAGCAAGGCTTAGCTTCTGAACAAGGTCTCCTCTACCTCAGGCCTGAGGAGAATTACATTAATTCATAAAAGAAACATTCTAATGCAACCACTTCCATCTGAGATGAAAGAAAGTTCCCCCACATCTCATCTCACAAGCCACCATAGCTTAATCTGATCAAGTAAAATTCCATCTTTAAGAAGTTTAAATTCAAATTGCTTGGATCATTCAAGATCACCTCTATGGAATGCCTCTAACACCACAGGCAAGTCTGTTATTCTGAGAAGCCTCATATTTTCTATACTGCTATTTTCACTTATGTAGTTTATAACTGATTTAAGAAACTTCTTTTGTTCCTCTTTCTTCTGTACTCTTCTTTAACTTCTTTCTAGAAACCTTTGCTTTCTTTTGCTGACAATGTGATTTACAGAGAGCATACCTGTTCTTCCAAAATAGACGTGCAGGCCACCTAAGTATGTTTCTAACTATTAAAGAGGGTATTGCCAGAGGAAAGATTTTGTCAAAGTGTGCGTTACTTTAATATTTGTGCATTCTTAATGCCTCAAGGCACAAAATTTTCAGCTTTTTCTTTTCAAATAGCAAAGCAACAGCAACTTCCACCAGTGACCACTAAAGTCAATCTATTGTGGTTTACTGTCAACCCACCTTTTTCAGGCAGGTAAAACAAAGATCAAGTCCCCATATTAATTCATTTCAAACCCACTTTCTAACATTGTCACAGGGCATCAAGGCATTATCAAGAGGAAAAAGCTTTCTTGCAAGTCACATAGGTACTGTACATTTATTATAACTAGGAATATGATCATCATAAATTAAGTATCAGTAATCATGACTTTCTTTTTAATTGGTTTTGACTAATGCCAGTTTCCAAGGCGTTCTCCATGCACCTCCAATGGTTGACTGCATTGCTTGATACACAAGAAGAAAAATCAGAACTACGGTTGCAAGGGGGGAAAAAATCACGTGAATATTTAGAACTGATCTTGAAACACTGGACCTGTTTCATATGGCTTACACAGCCTATCTGTTAACCCTGAACATGTTAAGTATCAGTTCTTCCTCTGGAGACTTGAAGATCTAGGGTTAACAGCCTTCTGTTTTAAAAATTCATCGAGGTACAAACAAATGGTATTGCTTCCAATGCATATGCATTGCAACAAGCCAAGGGGAAAAAAAAAACTACGTTACCCCCTACAGGATACTTGGCAATTAACTCCAGCTATGTCAGCAATTTTTTGAAAAATTTCCTAAACATGAGGAAATCTCATCTTCACCGTATGAAAGACAAAGCTACTGCAGTGACTCTTCCATGCATTACAATGTGTGTGTCTTACTTCTTAACCAAGCCGCTAATCACGCAAATTATTGCAACTAATTACATCTGAAGGTCTAATTAATTCTTTCAGTACCACATCATTTAGTACGCATTCACAACACAGCACCTGTTTTGAAAATCCTTGCAGTTAATTTGTTTATAAACAAACACTATTTGCATAAAATGTTTAATGAATGGTTTAACAGTTAGTACAATACTCCAGCTTTGTCTTAGTAGATTTGAGGTCATCAAAGGCCACAATAAATTAATTTTAAACTATACAAATTAATTTAAATAGTATGTGTGAATTTCTCATTAATAAAGAAAACATTTCTAACATGTTAATTAATATCTCTGTAACAGGCCAATTACTGTCTGTACAAGTGCATCTTAAAGTCAAACCCAAAAGATTTTATAGGGTTCTACTTTAGTGGAGTAAAATATTCCAGCCCACATGTACGTGGGACACATGTAAAAGTCACAGTGGTATTCAGAACTTACTTCTTGAAGTCAGATAACTTTCTTTTATGCAATTCATTAGCATATTTCAATTTTTTTATCGAGTATTTTAAAAACCACTTGGTCACAATGGTATTCCAAACTTACTTTCAGAAGTAAGTTAACTTTTTTTAATGCAAGAAATCAGCATATTTCAATATTTCTATTAGGTATTTTAAAAAACACAGAAGACTGATGGCTTGTATGTCACTTCTGTATGAAAGACAGAAGGAAAATCAACTGATTTACCTGTACTTTCTCTTTATTATCCCTTTATGCTCGATAATGTTCTTTTCTTGCTTTATAAATAAATAATATTTTATGTCATTACATGTTGCCTAATAATAAGCACACAGATTAGAGAATTAAAGCATGTGTACACTGTTCTGACTCACAAGTGTTATAATTCTCCATATACAATCATGTGTCAACCTGCTTCATGTAGAAACTAAAAGAGAACATTATTTCTTACTATCAAACATATTCTTTGCATGAACTATCATTGAAATATATTTATAGTCCCAAAGTTTGTTTCTGATTTGCAAGCATTTTCACATTTGATAAGCACCTACTGTAAATTTACATTCACTCGTGAACTATTCTTATGATAGGAAGCTTAGAATTGTAAAATATATTTATATCCTCACCCTTGTGTAGTGTTGCCCCTTAATGCATGTTTTGATGAATTCACATCATTGTACTACACAGCACTAGGTACAGGAGTATCTGTTTCAATAGGGCAAACAAGGAACAAGGGAACTAAAACCAGTGCTCATTTGCTTTTGAATGTGAAATTTACTGCGACTGTAATCACATACCCACCTCAGCCAGACAGTCAACAACAAAATCACTCAGGGAGACCAACAGGCTGTATTTGCTTCCAAAAACACTCCTAAGTATGCATAATCTAATCTTTTTACAGCACAGTTTGCTGTTTCAGAAGTAGGGATTTGCCAACAAGTTTCAAAAGAAAAAAAACTGGAAGCATGATCAAGGACATCACACTGTGAGAAACAGCTATGGATATATGGATATATGACAATCTGAAAACAGAAAGACTTTTACTGGGTTACTGACCTAGCCTAGCATTGGTTACTTAAGAATAATTCCAATTCATTTCAACAGTAGGGGTCTGTCTGTTCATTTTTCAATACTGGTACTTTCACTTTTTTTAATCTTTAAAAAGTTTCCTAACCTGCAGATATCACATGTCAAGTTTTAAAAACGTGGCTGAGAGAGGATTTGCTCCAATTCCCAAGAAATACAAAATACTCAGTATGTTGACACCAACATCAACTATTACTCACAGAGCAAACCATCTTAGCCAGATCAGAATTTTAAGTGATGCAGACCAGTGATGTCAAAGGAGCAAGAATTAGTTACACCAAGGAGAATGTGGCCTACTTGATTAATGTTCTGCTAAGTGCTCCTCAATCCTATCCATTCTCTCCTCGTGTCTCAGACTGTACAACATATAGCTTGATTCAATATAGCATGAGTTATTTTTAAGACTTATCAAACCTGCCAAGTGAAAGAACAATTTTGATGTGCACTGTAGTTTGCTGTTACACATTTCTTTCCCTTTACAGGACAAAAGCAATGATTCACAGAAGCATTTAAAATCTTTTCATGAAGACAGGTTATTTATATTTTTTTAAGGAAGTTCCTAAAGTTTTTGACATCTGTCCCCCATATGCAAAATTTTTTGCATTTCAGATCTCACTCCTGTAAGACACAGCCTGTTTGGATAACACCTGTACAGCAATTAATTTAACCTACATTCTGTATATCCCATTGCCATAACTCTGTGTCCACATGAGGCAGAGAAAACCAGCAATACACACACAACAGTTTTCAAAATACTGAAGGGAGATAAACTTGCTGATTTAAATGAAAAGCTGAGGAGGGCTGTTTTTTGCTGATGAAGATGAACATTTTTGTCTACATAGTTTGGTTATGTTATGTTCTACTGTTGTAAGAGTTAAAGAACCTTGAAGATTTGATATAAACAAGACAAAATTTTAAAGTCAAAGATAAGTTACTCAGGCAGCTGCTGAAGAAGACAAGGCCACAGGTAAACTACAAAGAGTATTAGTGCTGTGTCTAACTTAATAAGTTATTTGAAACATCCCAGGCACTGATGTCCAAACTATTCCAAACAAACTTCCCTCCTTTCTCCCTTAGCAATGGTTACACTGCACTCCTGAGATGGCTCTCCTAACATTAAGAATCACTGGTGTTTCACAAATAAAGGAGATCACCATGTGAAAAATTATCTTTTAAAATGGAGTTTAATTTGCATATAAGGAACAGGAGATTTATGATGAGCACCACAGCGCAGCACTGCATCTGCCTAGTATCAGTCGTAATTTAGATTGTTTGTGACCGATCTTAAATTCTAAAGCATGGAGAAGATGAAGTGCTCTGTTGCTGTGTTATTGTCAGGAGTCTAAGACTTACCAGAGATTTATTAGTAATCTTATCACAAACATGTCTCAAGTTTTTGCTTTTAATATGTGCCAAGCTCCTCTGAGGAATTTTCCTCACTGCAATTATATTTCTCAATGCATGCATTCTGAAGCTTAGTTGATTTCCTTCCCAAAATAAAGCGACCTATCATTACACTACAGTAGCTCTGCTACATTTTTCCTCTGCTACTTAATAATCAATGTATTCATCATTAAAATCTGAGCCCTGAAGCAATGGTTTTTAGCATATTCTAATGACTAGCGACTTGCAAATTACATTGACCTTTCATGTACATTCTGTAAGCACCTTGTTCTAATGTGTACTGTATTTATAGTTTGCCAATACAAACTAGCCAAAGATTGGATAATTACTGTAATCTATTAGCTCGATTGCTTTCCCTGCTCATTTGTAGCATGTGCCATGTAGACCATTTTCAAAAGCTGGCCTATCTTTCATCTCCTGCAAGCCCAGAAAGTAAGAAATGCTTCATCTTCACCACATGTACACTTACTAATATATGAAGAGCACCCCATCACAGCTCAAGGATATTTCAGGAATAAACAATCTTCTTTACTATTAGTGTCATAATGCTATTTGTGACTGATAAAAAACACAGCTCACTGAGTGTAAACTTTGCTTGAAAAATGTCAGGCCAATTTCCATTTTCTACCCCTTACCCTGACTTTCAAATAGCATTTAATACAAACTGCTTACTTCATTTCTTAGAAAGATAAAATGAAACTTTTCCTACAGTAGAGAACTACTTTTTTTTTTTTTCAGCTATAAGTAAATGTTTCAAATAAAGCTTTAAATGCTTTTTATAAAGTCACAGAATTGCAACTTAAGAAACACTATGTATGAGTATTAAGTCTCTTTCTGTTGACAGTCTATTTCAAGACAGTTATGGATAGATAACATTACAGACACTGGTAATTAAAACAACACTAATTTTGTCTCAGTGGCTGCGCTTTGTTGTTTGAAATCATCTATCATGGCCTTCATGCTTCACACAATGAGAAGACATTTGTCTCCTCACATTCTGCGTGGTCAACACTTTTGCTGAAATCCCAGCATATCTGGGTGCTGCTGCACTCTTACAGAGAGAGTGGGGCTTTCCCACCCCACAAAAAACATCCTATTAAACAAACTGCTTTGAATGCTTCGCTTGAGAAATTCATTTTTTTGGTTACTATTTTTAAAAAATTACCTTAATGCCTTTTCTTTAAAATTGTTTAAAATATTACCACTCTTCCTTGCCTACTAACAGGCAGCATCAGTTTAGCACACAAACCTCTATGCAGCACAGAAAATAAAGAGATATACTGAATTATCAACATATATTCAGACAAAAAATAAATGCTTGAAATGCCTGGCCCCATATACTCTTGATTATTTTGTATGCATTAGTTTAATTGATTTATGGACATTAAATTTTTTTCTTCCAAGTACTTCTTAATATTCTTAAACATCATCTATTTAAGAATTAAGAGAATTACAGCACACAGATGCTTTATATTTTGACCATTAAAAAAAAGGCAGAGAAGGCTCATAACTCATTAGGGAGGATGAAGGAATCAGACATTATTTTCAGATTAAACTTGAACATGGTAACCAAGTCAACCAAAGCAGTTAAGAGAGATTTCAAAGGGTTTTTACTGAATGACAACACAAACAGGCAAGATCATTTAACATGAATTCAGCAAGGCCACAAAACAAGAAACTGTTGTGTTGCAGAAGAGGCCTGATGTTACAGAATTGCCAAAAGCAAAAGGGAGCCCCATCCTGCAAACCCTTACTTGGATTAACCAGTGCACAGCTCTCAGTGCAGCCTGGAGTAAAGCTGCCATCACTGCCTAACTGCAGAAAATGCAGCAGAAACTGAATATTCTAAAAGTTAATCATATATACACTCAATGTTTTTTACCTTTTAAAGGCTTTCTGTTACTTAAGAAGAGTTTCACAGTGGCCCAGACAGTTTAAAAGCTGGGGTGAAATCACAGGAGCCTGGCTGTTCCAGTTGCTCTCTGCAGGAGGGTGTGAAAAGTGGAGACACAAACAGGTAGCCCTCAACTTTATACAGAAAGGAACCCCACTCCATTACTGGAAAGGTGGCAACATCAATTAATAAAAATTTTAATTTTATCATAGTTCTATATACATAAAAGTACTAAAAAAGAAGAAAAAGTCACTAATTTACAATTTATAGCCTTTACCATGAAGCCCAAAACAGAAAAGTTTTGGCAACTCTTCCATCTGCAACACAATTTAAATGTTCACAGCCTAAGACTTAAAATTCCTGTCAAAAACTTATATAAGCACTGTGTGAAGACAGAAATTACACAAGCACCCAGAAAAACAAAATAGCAAATAAGTCAGAAAGCATTAGCAAAATAAAGATTTATTCTCACAACTTAATGACAACCCATCAAATTCAACAGAGCTCAAAATATCTACCCACAGAGAGAGATCAGGAACCCCTTAGGATTTAAGCTTCTACAGCTTTTCAAAAAGATTTTGCTGGCAACAAGTGGCTTCCCACGTCGCAGGGACGGAGCTGTCAGTTTGCAAGCAGATCTGGGGGAAAGCACAGGTGGTTTCCTTGTGTGCCTGAAGGCAGGAGGAGCCCTGGGCAATGGGTCAGCTTGGTAGAACTTCACTTTTCTGGACACTGGGCATTCTTTGAAAGGATCAGCATTATATTTTCATTGAATGCTACTGGATTTTAATTGCAGGGTTTTATATGGGAAGGCCCTAGAAAGCCAGTGGCACATAAAGTACTATAAACTAGGCCGTGTACCCACTAACTCAATAATATGAAGTTTCTCCTTTATTCTAATTTCCAGATACTAGGAAAGCAACAGGAACAAGCTGTATCAATGATATTTTAAAGACACAAGTGAAAAAAAATTAAGTTATTTAAAGGAAGCAATATAGACCACATATTCTTTCTTGATGCCCTTTTATAAACCCTTTAAATATTGGTATTCAAAATAAAACTTATCAAAGGACACTTGTATGAAACACAGTAAGCACAGAGCCCACACGAGGAAAATTCCTGTCTCCAATAACTATCCCTGCAATGAATGAAGCAGCACAATTCTTTTCATTTTCCATAACTCATTTCCATGAATTTACTTTTTTGCCTTAAGAGGTTGTTGTAATGTGTGTTAAAACACACAGTGCAATTTTAACTCCATAATATCACGAAAGAAATACAGTGTTAGTATAAAGTGTAAAAATATGAGTGCTGTTAAGTTCTTTGAACAGAAACAACTGCACAGCACTGCTCAAAAGCACCACCCAAAGGTAGAAGGGATGTAAAGACATTTACACAATTGTCTTTTCTTTTTTCAATTTCAGCAAAACCTGAATGTAAAAAATGACAGTGCAGTGAAACTTGACAGAGGCTTTTGATTGAAGTCACTGATTTCCACAGCTGCACCTGTAGGAAATTGATGAGAAAGCTGTCTAAACCATTATTATTTGGAACTTTACTCAAATGAGCACTGGATTTATAAATTTGCTAGACATGTGTTGTAGATAATATGAAAGTACTGTTTTCAATTGAAAACTCCTTTGACCTAATTTTATAAAAATCATGCAAAACTGGGGAAGAGAATTTATTTCTAAAGCGTTCTAAAACAGCTGAAGTATTTTTGGAACAGCATGCACAGAAGTGAAATACATTCATAGGAGAAATTCAGCTATCAATTGTACACCGTCATTAGAATTATAAAGATATAGGATAAGACTTTTTCACATTGCCAACAATCAGTTTCTTCTCAGACAAAAAATATTTATCTGTCTGCTAATCATACTTGCAGTATTTCCAAGGCTGAAATAAGCAATAATACAGCATTTAAAAATATACATGGGCATAAACTTTGGGTATAAACCATGGGATGCTAATAATGAACTGTTAACTGGTCATATATTTTGATGTAATAATCATTTTAACAGCCTATTAGCCAGATACTTGAAATGTGAGGGATTTGATACACTCTTGTTCAAAATACTACATTACATTATAAAGCAAATTAACATATTTCTTTTAACTTTTGCAAAAATACTCCCGATATAAGGAAGTATAATGCTGCCATAGACTGATGCAGTAGGGTAATTTGCTGGGGGATGGTTTTGCCCTTTTTACTGACATTCATTGCTCACAAAGAAAAGTTGAGAAACAGTGAAGCAAGAGATGCACTAAAACAGCAACTCACTGGAGCACAAATCAAGAACCAGAAATGTTAGGAAAAGACAGCATTTGGAACGGAATACAGATCTCTCACCTGCAGTCACAGCTATGCAAATACCTTCCACAGGAACACTTTTCTTACTAAAGTTGCCTTTGTCTGCGTAAGTGATTAGAGCCAAAAACATGCAGAATTATTATTTATTGATGCAGGGTAGAGTTCTCTGCATGCATCTGTTGCAAGAATACAAAAATGAGCTATTTTACAAAGCTCCCTCATCAAAGAAACAAGACTTGTAGCAATTCTGTTCTTGTAAGTGTGCCTACACTGTGATTTTACCAGCAACTGGATAATTTCTTCCTGTTTTTTCTCTCTCTTTGTTGGGGAAGTCAGCAAAATAACTGGTTATTAGAATAAACAAAACACTGAATAGCAAAATGGGGTTTTCACAAATGCATTGTAATATAAAATCACATTTCAGCCTGAAAAATATACTGAGGTTTGTTAAATTCACAAAGGATTCTTCAGTATATGTTCCCTTTTTATTTAAGCCTTGATACACTTTTGCAAAGCAAACTTACAGAGGGTTTTAAAGGGTATTTGTATAGTGTGATATAAAGTCCTGGTACTTTAGATTTTACAGACCCTGCAAAATGGAAAGAGACTTCCTTTCGTTAAAGGAACTTAGTGGTTTTAAGTGAAAATCCCCTGCAAGGCAGGACAGCTCCTGCAGGCTGAGGAAAGCCCAGGGCCCAGGACTGCACCTGTAAAGATGCCACAGGCTCAGGCAGCACCTGCAGGAGGGCAGAGGCCCCTGAGCCTTTCCCCTCAAGAGGAGCCAGTGTCCCACTCCAAAAACATCTTTAACTGCGTAAAGGTGGAAGAAACTGAGTATACCCCAAGCTCTGTCAGGAAGATTCCACGCAATCAGAGACCTTCCAGTACAGTGGTATGACCTCTCTCCCACCCATGCATGTGCTGCAGGAGGCAGACCCTTGGCTCTCACTTTGTAGAGAAAACAGTGACACTTCACTTTTAAACGCCACAGCTCTGTCCCACCTGCCTAAAACTTCAGCATATCCCACAATAACATGCCACCATTTCAGACCCAACAAGCTTTACAGGCTGTATGAACATTTTTTACAGGAAAAGGTGCAGTACACAGCTCCCCACATCTTTCCTAGGATCAAGAGATTTGGCAGTGGGTATATGGAGACTGTTTCAAAAGAATTATAAATTCTTTTAAAAAGCAGTACAGTTTGAAACAAGAACACATCGTTCTAGATGCCACAAGTTTGCTCTCCACATCAGACTGACCTTAGCAGTTTGTTGAAGGAGTAGGGACCCTTCTCAGACAGCCAGCACACACCTCTCACTGCCAAGCATATACTCAATTGCTACCTAATTTGTGCACCAAAATCCCTTTCTTATACAGTATTATTAAGGAAATTCACAGGACAATGACCTTCTAGAGTATGTACCAATTTCAGCCATTGGAAAAACAAATCAGTATTTAAATTACCTGCAATTTTCAGGCTTCTCACCTTTTGGAGGACAATGTGCAGTTACAAAATTAAACAGTTCATATACAGATTTCTGCTAAACCTCAAGCCTGCTTGGAATTGTTACAAGACGGTCATTCTTTTGTGATAAAGTGGTCAACTTCCCTGTTAGAATTTCCAAGAAGTCACATTCCCCATAGGATTTCAAGCAGACATTCACTTCAGTTCACTCATTTACAAAGTGTCATTCACAAAAACCTGGTTTGCCACTAATAACAGAATTGTTCAATATCACACTACCTAATAATCTGAGGACCCCTACAACATTTTTATTAGAAGTTAGTTTAAATTTTACTGGGTTTGATACTTTCAGTGTTCCTGAGCCTGGTTCCTCTTACCTGCCCTGTCCCTGTCAGGCTGACTCCTTAATTTATAAGCTTTTCATTAGAAGTCGACCCAAACAGGAGCCATGCATCCAACTTGATGATGCTGATTCAAACTTACTTTGATTCCAGACTTCCATGAGGAATGCTTTCAGTACTCCTACAGGATTTGACTAACAACTTCTGACAAACTCAAAGATTCAGCATCTGGGAGTTCATTTTCTGCACCGACACACGAGCAGGAGCTCAGTGTAACACCCTTGTCTTTAGCTCTGAAAGAACACTCAGGCATGTCTAGCAGAAATAATTGAGACAGGAGATCATAATACCAGCACAAAAAAAGCAGGTGAGTTAAAAAGATCATCTGGGCTCCCTCATGACTCCCTCTGTGATGGACCTTAGTGGGGAGAACATCCTGTTCCTCAGTACAGGACAAGTGTCTCAGACGGCATCTCAGTCTTTGCCTTTCCAAATACATCAGTGTTGGCACTTGACACTGGTACAGGTCTTGTGGTGCTCAGCGTGGGGATAAGTGATTATTGCTCAGATCTCCTGTAAGTCACTCATTTGTTCTTAACAAGTTTGTGAATAGAGGATACCCAAGGCAGAACCATCCACATTAATTACAGGTAGGTTGGAAAAGTTACGAGATGCTTGGTGAGAATTAGTAAAGGTAATACAGGCAGCAGATATATTTTAAGTAAGAAAATTACAGGAACAAAACATTTTCAGCTCCTGAAATAACAGAAGATTTAAACCTTTACTCCCTAAATAGGACATCATATTCCTATTAAATAAAATTAGACAAGGCTGTGTAGCAATCTTCAGCAAAAGTATCTTTTCATCATCAATGGTCAGCACATAAATCTCATGGAACACAGTGCTGGGAGAAAATTATATCAGCAGCAATCCAACAAGAGAGGAAAGTGGGATGAAGACTTGTGGCTGTGCACTCATTCATACCTTCCATACACTTGCAAGAAAGGAAAACCTCTAGAGGGGTTTTTAATGCTGTAACTCCACCAAGGGCCTCCCCAAGACTCTGCTCCAATGGCTCTACCAGACCTGTTAACCTTAGAATCAAACTGACTTACACTGAGGGTTAATAAAGAAAAGAAATACAAATAAGATTGAAAAGGTAAAGAGACACGCAGAAAGGAGGAGAGGAGGGCTTAAAAACAGTTGAAAAGCTATTTCAGGGTAAGAGATGTTCAGCCTGTCAAGGACAATGTACCCAGGGGTAGACAAGAATCAAAAAATTCCAGCCAACTGAGTCCAAAAGAATGCATGAGACTGAGTTCAGATGCTGAAAAGCAATAAAGCAATATCTATTAATTGATCTAGATTTCTCTCACTTTGCATTCAAAGGTTTTATTTATCACAGTTTCAAAATTACTTTTTGTGAATTGCTTTTGAAAACTGGAGATATTCCAGATCACAAAGTAAATTTTACAAAATGAGATTATTATATATTTTAAATTTTTTAACTCATTTGCACTGATTTTTTTCAAAATACAATTAAAGTATGTGTTTGACCAAATGGACATAATGTTTTTTCTTCTTGAGTTCTGTAAACATGACAAAATAAATATAAGGCTAAGAATGTCTTCTCTATTAGTAATTAAGTAGTAATCTCCTTTTGCTTAAATTAAAAATTGCAAAATCTAAAATCTCATTCAACCCATAAAAATTGCAGGGGCTTTATAAGCCAATAAATAAGATCAGAATGGGGTGATTTTTTTTATTATATGCATCTTCTGTTACCAACATTTCACATGTTCACAGTATTTTCCCCAAAGTATTGACATGAAATCGCTCTGGCAGGGGGGAGTGGAAGAGGTGTGAAGATGATTGCTACCATGTGTGTGAGGGGGAGCAACAAAAACAGTCTCCAGTCATGCAAGAGGACCAACACTTAGCACCATTTCTAAAATCACTATAAATAAATATCCTGCAGTGGATCACACACCACATATCCAGAGCACACACCATTGCATGAGAAAAACAACACAATTCTTTGAGATCTACCATTCCTGCAGTGCAGAGAAAGGACCCCAGATTTCTGATTTTATTTAAACCTGTAACTGGCAAAATCCATCGGCTCTCCTTGAACTAAAAGCTGTGGATCTGCCCTTTTCTCCTCTGTACTTTCAACATAATAGGTATTATTACCCATAACTTTTTATTTAAAAAGAATTGTGCAGCCAGGAAAATGAATGAATTTAATTATCAATGCAGTGTGAAAAAAATCATTAGAGCAAGGGCCTGGAACACCACGTATTAAAAATAAACAAAGGCTATTAAAAACAGTTTTTAAAAGTGTCATTCTTCCTTCAGTTCTTAAAATGTAAGTAATACAAACAGTAGCAACAGAACCATATGTAAACAACTGTAGTTACTGGCAAAAGATGGCCTAAGAAAATGCTAAATGACTGACTGGATCATTTAACTTTAAATCTATACTTTATATGGGAATATGGAGAGGTCATTTGATTGCTATGCATAAAAAATTTAGAATTCTAATATGATCTAAAAGTTTCACCTTCATAAGACAAAATTTTCATTATAAAATTGAATTTAGTGGCATTCATACATATCTGCCACCTCAGTTTTATAGTATTATATTTCTGTGGGCTGTCAACTGGGCATTATAGAAATGACTATTTAAAAATAGAGTAGAACTTTTTTCCTTTATACTTTACAAATTCTCTGGTTTGCTTCTTAGTTGTAAAATGAAAATGTGTGGCCTCAAACAGAAACTGCAGGCTGTTGCACAGAATTATTTCACCACCAAGAAACCAGCATTTTCACCAAAAAGGAGTTCTCAGCCATAAGCTTCAGGTTCCACTCACTGCATGTGGACATTTATACTGAGTCGTTATTCAGCTTTTGAGCACTTGGAAAGATTTTTGTATTTTCATTTATGCTTTCACATAATGAATAATCTGGGCCAAATGGCCAAATATTTTTTTCTCCAGCAGCATGAAAACTTCCTCTATACTCAAGAGGAAAATTTAAACCAAATATGGGGCTCCTGAAAATTTGTTATCAAAGGAAAAGTAGTACATTACGTGTGTACTGTTGCTTCAGATATATGGGAGCAGCTTCTACCAAAGTTTACAAATGTGCTTCAAGATAAAATTTGGCCTTGCTGATTAAACCATAATTTACTGAAATCCTGACTCAGCTGCTTTTCAAAGTACTCATATTTATTTCAATATTTGGTTAAATCAGTACACTTGTAAAATACTTTTCCTACATATTTAATTAAAAAATATCCAAAAGAATGAGCAACACATCACCAGAACAGCTGGTTGCTGATTAGGCTGGGAGGGAATGAAGTAAAACCAGTGGATGGGAAGTGGCCATAGAAGATTATAAGTGAGGACAGAGAATCAAAGATCAGATTTGATTTTCTCATGTGTTCTTGAAACAAGCACTATTTCAAAGTTAAAATATTTAAGCTGATATTTTAACAAAGCCCCTGTTGATACTGTAAATAAAGACAACTAGAAAATTAGAGTTTCCAAAATTAATCACTGTCTTACTCTCTGAACATAAGTTCATTAGTGGTTACTTAAGATGGGGTTTCTTTTTTTTTTGTGGTGATGCCCTTTATAATGAAGTCATACAACATTCTGTAATGTTTCCCAGCCTTAGGCTTTATTGTGTAAGACATTTCAGACTCTTTAACTTCACTACTGGGAACGTTCCCTATTGATTTCAAAGGGATTACTTGTAGAAGTAACTACAAGCAGAAGGATTTGCAGGAGGGGAATCTCAGACATGCTGTCCCACCCTTTTCCACTGGAGACTTCAGAAGGGAATCTAGAGTTTGAGAGACATCATGCAAGAGGGCTAAGATGTTGCAAAGAACAAGAATTTTAAGACAACCACACTGCATGCCAAGAAACCTTCCCAAGTGCTGGCCTAGAAATTACAGATCTTTACCAGGGAAGAATGAGAGAGCAAATAGGTAAGAAAGACTGGAAAATAAATGTGAACCAGGTTTACCCATATAGTTCAGCAGCCAAACTACTGAAGGATTTCATTTAACAACATTACTGATATCCCTGACAATCAAAACATTATCTCCCCTTCAGTAGATTTCACAGGTTTCCGCTGCAGTCAAAGGGGAAAACTTTCCTCCTGAGAGGGCAATTATGAGTCTAGAGCTTGGTAATGGGGTTACTCCAGAGAGATGTCAACAGAGCCTTCCCATCCCCAGCCTCTCAGAGAAACCCAGGAAACGACCACATTTCAGCCTAGAGGAGAAAAGTCAGGAATATCCTGCAGAACCACCTCTGCCCTGTCTATACCCGCCCCGCTATTTCAGAAATATCAGCTTGCCTGTGGCACCTCTCTGGAGAACCTGCTGGAGCCCTCATTGTGACAGTCCACGGCCAGTTCTGTGACCAAGGCACAGAGGAACCTGTTCAGCTTACCAGGAATGAAATGGAGATCAGGCTAAACCGTGGCCACAACATCATCTCCTGCTATTTTCCCAATGTGCTATTTTCCCAGTTAATCATTACATCAGAGTGGACACTAAATATTTGATTGGTTTTCAGAGGATTTATTTTACATGATGTTTGTTTAAAATACATTTCAGCTCTCCAGAGTGAGTGGGGCCCAGGAGTCAGGTTGTGTGGGCTCTGTTTGCACTCCTGTGCAGGCTCACTGGGCAGCATGAGGCAGCTTTCCAGGAGATGTGTCCTACTCCCTTCTCCTAATCAACAATGCTACAAAGCCATCTTGCAAAGTATTTCAGACCCTTGAATGGAGAGCATTTATCAAAGTTTTTTTCTCATATAAACTGCGTGAAAATAAGTAGAATAAAGATGGTCCTTTCTCTTGCCCACTTGCAGCAGTGATTACAGAAGGGATGCACTTCAGTGCCACAGTTGGAATCCATAGTGGAGCAGTGACAAAGAATCAGCATCAAAGAAAATATTTTGGAGGAACATAATTTATTCTTCAAGATTTTATACATAATGCCACCAAATCACAGTTCAATCTTCTTATTTGCAAGTGATTAACCTCCATATGAAAGTACAATTCATATGTGGGCTGAAAAGAAAATGTCTTTATTTAGCATTCCCACTATTAGGCAAGCAGATGGCTCAATCTAAATGACCATGTGAAAGAAAGAAAAAAAGGACCAGCACAGATCAATATCCTCACCATGATTCCTGCATTCCAATAAATACCAAACCATCGGGAGCAACAGCAGAGAGAAAAAGAGCATCAAAATATCATTTTAGGAAAAACAGTAAATAACTGAAACCAAACAGAAAACAAACAGGCAACAGATTTAATAAGAAGAATGTAAACAAAAGCCAAACAAGCTTCACTCTTAACATCAGTGCCTCCAGTTATCTTGAATGTAAGTAACAAAATAAACCACCACAAGCCTCAGTGTATCACATATATATGCCACAGGGAGAAATATACCAAAAAGAAAGAAAAATTATTACTTCTACATACATGAGGCACTGTATTTCTGTGTTTGGGCAGTTGTTTAGATTTTGTGAGGGGTTTTGGTTTTGTTAGTTGGTTTTGTTGTTTTGGGGTTTTTAATTGCAGAGAAGAAATAAGAATTTCTTGTTTTTCCAAGGGGCAAAACACACCCTTTTAGGAACACCATGGTGACGTCAAATGAAGAAATACCAGATAGTAAACAGATTAGAGTTATCTAAGCAATGGGAAAAACACAGCAGGCCAAGAGCTTTCAAAGATTCAGCAGCAAAGTTCCTTGCTGCACACAGACCCTTCTCTCTCCTGGCCTCACAGCCCTGGATCTCACAGCTCCTTCCACGGGTGTCATCAGGGAGCAGATCCTTTGATCTGCTAGGATTTCTTGCTGTGAGGCACAGCCATTACCTGTGTGTGTGTTCAGTGGATTAAACACCATGAAACCTCCTGTTCTGCCCTCACCTAGACCTGAACCCACACGGGGGAAAGAACCACTTCTCTCAAGCCAGGCCACAGGTAAACTCCCATTGCAGACTGCACCTTCTGCAGGCAGCAAGTCACTGTCCTGCAGCAGGTCCTGCCAGGCTCAGCCCATCTCTGCTCACTGCTCCCCTACCCAGTGCAGCTTGCTAAAACAGACAACAAAACCACGCAAGTACCCACCCCAAGTAAACAGCAGGAAGCTAAGAGAGCTGCAAAGCTATTGATCCTTGCACAATGATTACAAGTATTAATAACTTAGAGAATTCAGAGCACTTAGTTTCTGGGTGCAGGTTAAGTATCTGTCTGACAATGAAAGCCAAGATCATCTCACCTTCCTCAGCCTTTCCTCCTACAAGCTAAAGCCACAGAGCTGAACAACCAAATTCTCCTTGGAACTACTGATGAGGACCAGAAACTGAGGACATGCATCTGCTACACAGATGGGGTGTAGTCTAAGATATAATCCAGAAACTTAGTTAAGCACCTAAGTCATCCTCTAGTGGCATTTACTGGTAAACCTCACCTGACAAAGCACGCAGTTACGGAGGAAAAGGGAAGATGAAAAGATTAATTTTAAAATATATTCCAAAGTATTCCACATAGATATTTTGGGCCTGAGCACATCCACTTGTCACTGTCCAGCACTCAGTAAAGAAATTTCAGTGGTCATGTCTTGTACCGAAACTGTTTTCCTTCCTACAACACTTAAGTGAAATTCTGCCAAGGAAAGCTGAATTTCAGACTCCTATAGAAGGTTCCAAAGACAATTCAATGCTGAATAAGTTACTAAATGTTGAATCAAACAAGTCACTAGAAAGCATCTTAGCTGCCGGCTGTGCAAATTCTCCAAACTCTTGAGCAGAATGTCAGATACCTGGGCTCGAGAGGCACATGCAGAGACCACACAAAAGCTCTGTGCAGCCCTGACAGAGCTGTCCTAGGATGTGCAGCATTTGAACCTAGAGCTTGCACACAGGATAACCACTAGAATAAAGTTGTCTGTACTTGGACGTAGAACACGAGGGAAACTCTGTTGCTTAAAATCTATGGGTTATGGAGTAGATACTTGATGAATCATTTCTGTTTAGTTAAACAAAAGTGAAAGAAAAAAAGCATAACATTCTTTAAGAAATTTAATTGCACTTTCATCCTTATTTCTTTGACCACCTTCTACTAGTAACTTATATCTCTACTAACTACACTCCATGATAATTCAGAGATCTGAGTGAACCAGTGATTCATAGAGTTCAGCCTAATTCCAGAATGATCAGTACACAAAGATGACACTTTTCTACAGTGATGCCAATGGAGAGAAGTGTGAGATAGCTGATGAACATACTCTATTTTTTCAATTTTCAAAAACAGGACTCACTAACAGCAGGAATTACATTATATTATAAAGAAATATGAGTAATTTTAAAAGCAGGTCAAGTATCTACTATTCATAATTGCAGTCATTTAAACAAAGTTATCCTTTAAGACATATTTAGTTTCCTACTAAAAAAACAAGTCTTCCAGCACATATTTCCATATCTCAAATGGAGTTTATTATTCTTATTCTTTTGAAAATACCCCAAAAGCCTCCATTAATAAAGCTAAGAAACAGAACTCCATCATGAAACCCAAATGTAAAAAGATATATACTCATCAGCCCACTGACTGTCCCAATCACAGTTGAATATTTTAATACTTTCTAGGACACATTTGACCATTAAAATTTTGGGATCATATCTAGCCATTTAAAACAAGGACAGTTTGTAAAACATGAAAAACCACAACAGACAGTATTACTAAACAAACACTTCAAAAAGCTCTTAGCATAAAACATCCTGCAAATCCCACGCACCCCAATACAAACATCTGAAAATAGCCCTGGCTTAAGATCCTCTAAATCTTTTCCAACCCCTGGTTTTATAACCCTGTAAATTTTGCATTTTATTTTAGGACATCAGACAAATGCATTGTATTTCTACTGTTATTTGCATAAAAATACTGGTCAAAAGAGCAAAAAGTATATATTATGCCAAAAGTGTAGAATTTACCAAATGTAAATTTTAACACTGCCAAAAAGCAACAGTAAATTTCATTTTATAAACATGAAAATGGAACATAGAGTAAATTAGGGTGGATTAACCTGGTTTTTAAAATTGAGACACCGCAGAGTTTTGGAGTTCACCAAACCACTCTTAGGTGCAGTCTCTTTGGCCGCATTTAATCAGAAATACAGAGACTTAAAAAGGCCTAAAAAGCTGACTTAAGTAAACGGAGGTCTTTAAGTCTGAGAAAAACTTAAAGTCAAACTATATTTGCTAGACAAAAAAAAAAATCTCACGTTTCTAATTTTGTGCCAGCAGTTCATACACTATGTATAATATTTAAACATGCTCTAATTCTTATGTGTCAAAACAATCATGTTCATTAATATTTCCATTGCGCCTGCACTACTTTGGATGTATAATTTTATAAGAACCATTCCCCAGCTACTTAGTTCTCGTCAACGAACTCAAAAGAAATGGGAATCAAAATTTGCAACCACCGTATCTGAATTACATATTGATATAAGCAGTGATTAACTAAACCTGTTCAGAGACTTGAGGTAGAGAGGAAAAAAAAGGAGTACATAGAAGAAAAAAATCCCTATTTTAAATGGACAGGGAAATTATTTAAGAAGTGTGTTAAATATTGCTAATATTTTTTCCAACATGGAGGGAATCCATCTGCCATAAGCCTTCTTTTTTCCTCTCAGAAATATAATCCCCACCCCAGTCATGGCCTAACGCAGCTTCTAACTATTTCAAGAAAGGAAGAGAGGAAGTTTTAAAGCTTTCCACTGACTTTCATGAAGTCTTGCTTGCTCTCTATTCTCACCAGCTATATTAATTTGGGGATATTCAGGTTGAAAAGTCAATACAGTAATCCTGAGAAAACTAAAAAAAAAATAAAATAAAATAAAAAGCAGCTAAACATTTCGCAAAGTACTAAACAGCTGTTTTCTAAGGAATTCCCCAGGCTTACTAACAACTTTTCTAAGTTAGTCAATGCTACTTATCTCCAAACTCACTGCATTTTACCTGAGAGGTGTTAACCATCATTTACCTTTACATCTTCATCAAAATAAACATTAAGATTAGAGGAACTATGGAAAGTTGGAATAAAATTTGTTCATCTAGATTTGTGAACAGGCATTAGAACAAACACATCAGTAGAGGAAGCAAGTGAAAAATTTACCTAAACCAGAGGCAGTTTAAACATGAGCTCTACATCTTGCATGTCCCAAGGAAAAGAAAACAAGAGAGGATGCAAAGTACCCTGGCACGCACAGTGCAAAATCTCAGAAGCTCTGTGATGGTTTTTCACTGAGGAAATCCCTGGATTTACACACTCAGTACCAGCAACCAAACAACAGCACCATGTGACAGAGACTGAAAGGAGCAGAGCTACAGAACAGCAGATTGGGGGATTTTTACGGGAGCTCTGTAAATGATTCTGGAACTCTACTGGAAACATCTCTACAGACTAGAAGGTACTCTAGAAAATATACGTGGTTTGGATAAACTCCACTGAAATACTGAATGATTTTAGGATTTGGATTTGTATCCCCCCACCAGGGCTTCTAGCTGTTGGTTGTCAATACCTGTGGAGTGAAGCACTAACTGCTCCCTCTTTCCTGCCCTTGACAGTTAAGCAGACAAGCCAAAAGCCTTCAAGGCTTTGGCTGTGACAGAGCTAATTCTCTTCATAGCTATTGTGGGGCTGTGGTTTGGATTTGTGCTGAAAACTGTTGATAATACAGAGATGCTTTTGTTATTGCTGAGCAGGGCCTTTTCTGCTTCTCACAGCACCCAAGCAGTGAGGGGACTGGGGTGTACCAGGGTTGGGAGGGGACAGAGCTGGGACAGCTGACCCCAACTGACCCAAGGTCTATTTCACACCATATAAATAATTTAGGTTGGCAAAGACCTCTAAGATCATTGAGTCCCACACATCCATGCTGGAAGTGGGAAGGAAGGAAGTGACAGAGGGGACAGGATGGGAAGGATTGTGTTTGCCTTCCCAAGTCCCTGCTGTGTGGGATGGAGCCTAGATATCCTGGAGAAGGCTGAACACCTACCTGCCTGCTGCCCATGGGAACTAGAGCATGAATTCCTTGCTTTGCCTGTGTGTATGGCTTTTACTTTTCACTGTTTTCACCTCAACCCATGAGCTCTCTCAATTTTGCTGTTCTACTTCTCTCCCCATCCCACCAGCCGGGCAGGGAATGAGCAGCTGGGTGATGCTGAGCTGGGGAGAAACACTGACAGAACTGCTGAGAAATGGTTTGCCACGGCAAAGTCAAAGACACTGGAACATCTCAGTCCTGGCCTGTCAGAGTCAAAAAAAAAA